>VXAZ01001750.1:108569-246642 GCA_013399875.1 Gymnorhina tibicen | reverse complement strand
GGGTTTATTTCGAGATTAATTTATATATAAATTAGTATTACTTGCCAGTGTATATATAAATGAAAAACTTGACAGGTTTTAGTATTCTACACACACCCCCTCCCCGTGGTCCCTTTGCGGGAGGGCACCCAGCATAACCCCCTCATTCCCCCCTCACCTGCTCCTCCACCGCATCGTGGCTCTCCCAGGGACACTGGGGTGCCCCAAACGACATCAGAGCCCCCGAGTCTCCACCCTTCCCCCAGCCTTTTTTACTCATCCCCGAAGAAGGCACAAAACGCGTCAAACTGCCCTGGACAGCAGCGCGTTGCTTTAATAAAGCCATTTCCATGTGTACATCCCCCCAAAAGGGCTCTGCTGGAATAATAAAGGGAGACAGCCCCCAGAAGGGTTGAAGTTCCTCCCCAGTTCCACTGTCACAGGCTGGCGGCCGCCCCACGGCACGGGGACAGCGTGTCCCGGGATGGTGCCGCGGCTCCCGCTCGGGCTCCGCTCCGTTCCTGCGCCCGGGGCAGTGCCAGGAGCTGTCTCAGCCCTTCCCTGCGGCGCTGCCGCTGCCCCGGTGAGGCCGGAGCTCCGGGATCCCAAACTGCGCTCACGGACCCAGCCAGCGGTGGGATGGGAGCACCAGGGAGAGAGGAGGAGAGCCAGAAAGAGGGAGGGGGAACAGAGAGGACACAGGAAGAAAAGGAAGAACTGGGTGCAGGATGGAGATAAACAAAACTAGGAGAAGCAGCACGACAGAGAGAGATTAAAAAGAAATAGGGACAGGGAAAGGGACAGAAGGATCCAGTGAGAAACGATGGCCCAGGGAGCAGCACAGAGCAACAGAGAATAAAAAGGAACATGAGTGAGGCATGGAGAAGGACAGCTAAAAAGACAGAGTGGTAATAGCACAGGAAGGACAGAGGGATACAGAAACAAAGAGGGAAACAAGGACAGAGAGAGGAAATGACCACGGCAGGTGGGTGTGGGGGGAAGACGGGCAAGGCGCAGCAGAGGGATGGAGAAAGAGAGGGATGGGCAGCAGGACAGAGGGTTATAAAGAGAGGAATACAGTGAGGGAGAAGGACTGAGCAGCAGATGCAGACAGGTACAGGCAAAAGGACAGCGAGAGGGACAAAGAAATACAGTCAAGGTGCAGGACAAAGGAAAAGGGAGAGGAAGAAAGAAGGAAAGATAAAGATGGGAGCAGGGAGGGAGACAGAGAGACAAAAAGTAGGACAGACAACAGGGAGAGAGACTAAGCAATATTTATTAAATAAATATTGAGTATTTACTTATTAAAAGAAAAACAAGAACAAGAGAGAGTGAAGTAGTGAAAGGGAATGGGATGAGGAGCACACAGGACAAGAAAGGAACACAAAAGACACACCGGACAGAGAGAAGAAAAGGGGTGGAAAGTTGGATATAAGGCTGAAAGAAAATCAGTAACAAACCCCAGGACTTTAATTAGAGAGTGTGGCTGATGAACATATAAATAAACCACCAGCTCAGACAGAACCAGTTACTGTCATGGTTCGGCCTGAGACTCATTAATTAACATCTGTCTCTTGGCAGGGCCATAAACCCCTGATAAAACACGAGGTGAAAGCTGAATGGATGATGTGCACCAGGTTTGGTGCTGCTCATCCCTAATCCCAGCCCGTGCCACCAGTGAACACCCTGATCTACGAACCTTTCCTCAGGCAAATCTCACCTTTATCCGTTCTCTTCCCCTCCCAGTATCTCAGTGTGCTCTGAATGAACATGATGAGAGCTTCTCTGTTGCAGGTTCTTTGGAAATCCTACGGTGACTTTCAGATTGAGCAAGAGGAGCATGAGAAAACCGGGAACATTTCGCGCCGGTTCCTGCAGCGCACACAGCACATCAAGGTGTGTGTGGGCACCCAGGACACGGAGCTGGCCCTGAACCTGGCCCATGGGCAGGGAAAGCCCAGCCTGCCTTGGGTCAAATCAACCCAAACTCAGTCCTGTGTGTGTGCTCTGAAGGGCCAGAGAAGTTTCCCCACTATGGATAACAGGCTCATCTCCACACAAGAATTAATGCATCACCTTCTCCTGGCTGCGTTTCTTGGCTGTCGTACAGCATTTTCATTGGTCATGAACAAATGCATTTCAACAGTTTTTAACTATTACTGACCAAGTATTTCTGTTTTGAAAAGCAGCCAAGAAAACACCATGCACAGGCGACAATTCCATTTGAACAGTCTCTGAATTTCCAGTTATTTGAAAGGAAAAGTAATAGGTTAAGTGCAGGAGTATATAGCCACTACCAATAGAATCAGCAAGTTTTCCAACACTGCTTTTGGTATTTCATGGAAAAAACCCATTCAGAACCCTTACGTTCTTTCCCTAATAAACATGATTTCACACACACAAAAAAAAAGCTCAGTCTGGGTCACCTTCCCTTAATTTCCACCTGTGTCCACAATCCTGGCAGGGGCTTGGAGAGCAGCAGAGTCACTCTGTGACTTTGCTATGTTCAGTGGTTTAAGTCAGGCCAGTCCTTCTGCCAGTTCACACATGGCAGCTTTGGCCTCTCCTTCCCCAGGAGTGAATGCTTCCCTGGTCTGTGAAGCTGCACCTCCAGCAGAGACAAGAAGGATCCACCCAGTGCCGTGCAGGGAAGGCCAAGACGACGGGGAAGGATGACAGTGTCAACCCTTGAGATTAAAAATAAGAAAAACAATGTGAGGAAATGACCAAAAGTCCAATTTTACTTAGGCTCCTGCAGGTGGCATTTTATGGTTCTGCAGTGTGTACTTCCTCTGAGTTCAAAAATAATCACCTCATAGGAGCGTTAATTCTCCATTAAGCCTCTTTTCTTATTAAGATTTAGGGATTTATTACATCCAGCTTTATTTCCTGTAACCTTCCCAGTTACTTCTCTGTTTAAAAAAAATGGGTGGTAATAAATAAAGAGAGATCAACTCAACTATAACCTTTTCCTCGCTTTTCAGGATTTCCTAACATCAAACACATCGCACTGGAGAAGAAAGAATAGCTTGTTTTTACACATCCAAATTCCTTCAAGTTTCAGTATCATCTGTTTCCTGGCATTATGAGAAGTGAGAAGTGTTTTGCACAGCACAATGAATAAAATGGTCTAATTTTCAGAAGACACAATTGCACGAGAACAGACAGCAAAACTGCCTCAAGGCAATTTGGGTACAGGTTTCCCTTTTTGCACTCTGAGCTTTCTTTTGTGCCACCCCTGAAATTCTGAGTTTCTTAGTACTCTGCCCCAGTCCTTTCCTCTCCTGTCAGTGCTGCCGTCACTTGAAAAGAGAGGAATTTTCTTTAGCACTGGATGTCGGCCTTAACACCACAAGAAGTGGTTCAGCAGGCAAGAAACCTGCCTGCTGCTTCCACGACTGCTCAGGCCAAGAATGCCAACTCAGTGAGAGCTGCCACATCCTTCCTTTGCTTAGAGCTTGTAGTGCGACAAGCAGCACAAAACCCAGCAGATCAGAGTTGCCTACACACGAAACTTTCCAGTGGGAACCATCCAAAACAAAAAAGCATCCCCCAAAACCCACAGCACACAACATCCCAAATTAGAACTCAGTATTACAAGGTGCTGTTCTGTGCAACACTCACTCTTTACAAAATGAGATACAGACCAGGGGTCTCAGGTACGTGGCAAACTGAGACCACGGGCCCATCTCTGTGAGTACAACACACCTTTGCAGGCACCTGCCTAGTGTCACATCACTTCCAGAGGGCTGGGGAGAACCCCCTATCCCTCTCAGCCCTCCCTGCCCTGGCTGGGGTGCAGAGTGTCCCCCATGCCCTTGTCTGGCTGGGACAAACCCACGGAACATGTGCATCCAACACCATGTGGTGCAGCTGATCTCTGCACACGCAGCACTCGCTTTCCTGCTTCGCCACCGAGTGACGCGGTGCCATGAAATGCTGCAGCACTTTCTGCAGGCCAAGACACACTTGGATGCTGGCAACAAACTGTACAAAATAGTGTTCTCCTTCACATGACTGACATCTTTAATCCTCTGCTAACACAAATAGTACATGGGAGAGGTGCTGTCAAGACCCTCTGCAAACCTACACTACTGCTTATGTCAAAGTTCCTCATCAACCTCCTTCACCTCTTCCTGCCAGGAGCCTGATGAACCAGCAGACTGATGGATTTCAATCCTAAATTAGGTGTTCTACATTCTTTCTCTGCCCCTTCTCTACAGCCTTGTCCCTTCCAGCCTCCTAGTTCTGTCTAAAACAATGCATATAAACAATAATGCAGATAACAATACATCAAGTGCAGATAAAGGTACTGATGTTACAACCTTCTTACACATAACAGAGTTTCCTAAGAACTCTCCTGGAACAGGGAAAGAAGAGAAACCACGTAGACTTCTAATGCAACACTCTAAAACCAGCAAGAGATTTAGTCTTGTATATTAAATGTTAAAAATCACATGCATCATTATAGAATGCTTCATAGCTAAAAAAATATTTCAAAACCCAACCCTAACAGTCTACCTGCAACTGCTGTAAAATATCTCTTTTATATCTATATCTATCTATATATGTATATATACATAAAAACATGATGATTTTCTGTAGTCTTCTTACAGGCATTTTAAACCTGCTTTGCTTCACAGGTGCTTTTCTGCCGAAGGCATTCCCATCTATTTTGTTCCTAAATAAAGGTTTGGAAAGCTGAGTTTCATGAGAACTGGTTCATATTTTGATTATTCTTAACTTGGAGTTTCCCTTGGCACCAAAATCAGTGGGTAAACCCAGCATGTCCTTGAAGGGCCATAAGATCCCAGATATCCAATCCCCAATTCCCTCAGGATTTGTACACTGAAGCTTTTCAGGGTTAATTTAGCAAACTTAAGGTTTTGGCAATTTCATGATCAAAACAACAATAAATCTGTGAAAGAGGAACTTAAATAAAGCTGGCTAAAAGTGCTCCCTGTTGATGATTAATTAAAACAACTCATTAAAAAGGAGATAGGATTGATTAAATACTCACAAACCCATCTTGCCATGATCGGAGTTCTGTGCCCACCAAGGACACAGCAACCAGCAGGGACATTTCTCCCACTCTCCAGCAGAGACCTCCTCCCTCCACATCCAGGGAACTGCAGCCACTCAGGGAACACCAACTTAAGTCCTGGGCTGGGAACAAGAGAGGGACAAGGGATATTTTTAAGTCATTTCAACCTCAGTGGTGTCCAGACCTGGGAGAAAGAACTTCCCACACCACTCTTGGAATTTTCTTCCCTGTCCCTTCCAGCTTTGGAAGGTTTCTGTGGGAGCCTGACTTATTTGTGCAGTTCAGAAGCTGCACATGCCTAAAGCATTCCCTTGGAAACGTGAAGCTTCCCTCGTGCATTTCATTTCTTTATCCCAGATATTCTCCCCAGTTATCCACAATCTAGAAAGAAAAAAGCGGAAAGAAGGAAGACCAATTCATTCTGACATAAGGAATATTAATTATTCCAAAACATTTCCAGGTGAAAAACATTTCTGCCACTCTAACAAATCCACTTTATATTGTCTCAATTAAATATTAATTATTTAAATATTATATTAAGAATCTTAAGGACACAACACTTGGAATTCTCAAAAACAGCTCAGCTTTGCTGCTTGAAGGACTTTCACACCCAGGGAACTGAGTGGTCCCAATATAAACACCACATTTGATACAAATCTGATAGAAATTTGATATTGTTTGGCTACTAAGCTTTCCCAAAAGCTGTGGAGTCAAGGCTGGAAATCCTCACTGAGGCTTTTCCATGTCACATCTGGATCTACCCTTGGGAAAACCCCGCTCCGAGGACTTGGCTTTAAAAAGGTTGCACTTGATGTTACAGACACAGAATTCCTTTGGGATTTGGCATTTCCTGCAACTCCAAACACATTAAAACAATGAAGTGCAGAGTCCTGAGGCTCAATTATTCCCGTTGTCCTCACATCCCTTTTCTCAGCTCCATGTGGATTTGGGTCTCCTCTGAAGGTGTGGAAATTTTGGAATTTGGGAATCCCCTTCAGTTCGTTTGGTTTCCAGCTTTTTCTCTGAGGTGGCCCAAAAGGCAAAAAAAGAAAACAAAACCCAGAACAGCACAAAATCACAGCCCCTCCCAAGATGCAGCTCCTCACACCAAACCTTGGGAGAATCCATGGTGGTTCCAACACTGCTTCAATCCCACCTTGAGCTGAGCTTCCAAGGTGCTCTGCCTAATCCACATCCCAGCCTGGATAGCCCAAAGCCTGCAGGAAAGTGAAGGGGAGAGGGGAAAAAATGGACTTTTGGGTTTTTCCTCTGTGCACAACAGGATTGAAGGGTGGGATTGAGAGGTTTTATGGAAAAGAAGTACCAAAGGCTGCTTAATTCCCAGCAATTAGTGCCGCTGAGGTTGAATTCAAGAGGACAAATCCACTGGGATCAAACAGGAGTGGCTGACAGGATGGGTTATGACACAAACCTGCAAAGTTGTGTCATAACCCTTTCTTCTCCAGGGCTGTCCTAGAAATTCTCCATGTCTGGACGTACTCCCAGTCTCCCCGCAGGGGAGGATGGACTTGAATACTGGTGAGGCTAAAACAATAAAGTTATGCAATGATCAAAGAGTTTTTCTCAAGGAAAGGACATATTCTGTGAAACTGGGATAACCTATCCCATGGCTTTCTCCAGGAAGAGTCACAGCTGGATATGGTCTCCCATAAAGGATTCCATATGGGCTCACCTTTTACTTGGAGCTTGGCTGAATTTGTCAGCAATGCCAGGGAATGTAGCTATTTGAGGGTTTTGGCAGATTTGGTTCATTTGCCTTTTTAGGTTTTGTTCTCTTCTCTCAAGCTTCCCACTGGATTGTGGTCTCCAAGGAATATGTCAATCCAATTTGATTCCTGTTCTTTTGGACAATTTTTGCATGATTCCTGTACAAAATGAGGCCCCTATTAGGATGTTCTTCCCTACCATTCCCCAGCAGTTTTATCTGCCAGTCCATTCCCTACGTTAGTTGGGATCTTCCCGGATTTCTGAGCTTCACAAGGCAGGAGACTGACTTGGGTGGGAACTGAACACTCCCGAGGAATTGTCTGGTAACATCTCCACGTTTGACAGCTGATCCTTGTTCCCTCTTTCTTCCCTTCAGGCAATTCCAAGGCTCGCTGCTCCCATCTGGGAAGAGTCCCCAGTCTGGATCTTCTCAACGAGTATCCCTGCAGTCTTCCCTGCTGGGATCCTGCTCAGGAATCCATGGGGTAAAATTTAGCAATTAATTCTTCTCACCCCTACCCAGTTCTAATTCCAAAGGATTTGGCATCTGCCTTACCCAGCTGGAGTCTGCTTCCAGCTCTGTCCCTGCTGCTTCTGCTGCTTTCCATTTCCCAGGAATTCCAGCAATGGAGTGACAGCGTTTTCCACCTCCTCCAGGATTCCCTCTGTTGGGTTTGGGTGCTGGAACAATATCAAAACCTGGGCCTCCAGGGCTTTACTATCAGGAATTACATCCCTGGATTTGTTCATTTCCAAATATTATCTCTGCTCAACAAAGCACTGGGCATCCAAGGAATGCAGAAATGGACGTGCTAACGACTGGTTACCCCTCTGGAATGTTAGAGCTTGGCAAAAAGGGCAGTTTGGACTTTTCCTGGTGATACCCATGAGGTGTATTTTACCTAAGAGCCCCTACCCACGTCTTTCCCTGTATCCACCAAAAATCCACCTGTTCATTCCCCAGCTGCTTCCTCCCTGTTTTCCTTTATCCAACAGAATTTTAACAGGTGAACATTCCCCTCTGTAATAGCACCTTTCATTCCAAACCTAATAACAAACAAATCATTTCCTTTGACCTTCATTATTGGGATTTCACCAAGAGCTGGTGGATGGAAAATGATCCTCTCCTGGCCCCTGCTGGATTCCTGAAACAGGGACTCTTCTCCTCTTTCCCCCACTCCCTTTCAAGCTTTGTTCCACAGCTTTTGCTTCCAATCCTTGGATCCTTTTCCTCACTCCAGGAGCTCCCAGCAGTTCCTCACCCTCTTTTCTCCCATCCTGATCATTTCTCCAAGAACGGATTTGTGCATTTCAATCCCCTTCTCTTTTCTCCAACAATTCCCACCAATCCAGACCTAAAGCTGACACGAGGAGTGCTCGGTGCCCACAAATCCAGACCCAGACCTTACCATCCCTAAACCAGCAACTCCAAACACACAATCCAGGAAAATTTGCATTAATTCAAACCTAACATTTAGGACACACCTGCAGCACAAAGTCAGTGCAGACAAGTGATCCACAGGAGCCGTGGGATTTTCTGCTCTTCCTGCAATGGCATTTATGGCTGAGCAGTTCAGAACAAGGCCTGAGCAGACAGGACTGGAGAATAAACACTGAGCAGTGACCCTTGTGCTTGGCAGGGGCCTGGGGCATCCCAGTCCGGGCTATTGGCTTCTTTGCCCTTTTTTCACTGCAATTAACCTGGCAGAGGGACTTTTTAATCCATCCAGACAATGAGACACAGTTCCTGAAACAGATCCTCCATATAAATGGGAAGCACGGAAAAGCTCACTGCCACATTCAGAAACCCTTCAGCAAAGCACTTGAAAAAGCAAAGGTGATGTGGGATTACCTGGAGTGCCAGGGAAATGAAGCGAAGGTGGGAAACCAGCACACAGCAAACAGCTGCCACTGCTTCTCACTCCAGCTGCTACAGCAAGCGCAGCTTCCCTGGAATTTCACGCTCAGAGTCTCTTCCAAGCTCAACGGGTGAACAAACAGGTACTCCAACATCTCCTTGCTTTGTACTTTGGGCAGCACAGTCCCACCAAGAGGAACTGGAATCCAAGGGCGGATCTAAACATGGGACTCCCACTTGCCAGTCTCTCCACCTTTTCTCCAGCTCAGCCCTGGGCTGGGAAACAAATGACAACATTTATAAAACATCCTTGAGGTGTCTTGAGGATGCCCAGGCCCGGGAGAAAGCCCTTCCCACCACCCTCTTGGCCTTTTCCCACTCTGAGGAACTGTGGAAATGCACATCCAGGCCTGAGTCAGACAGCCTGGGATGCTTTCTGCACACCAAACACCACAGCCCTGAGCACCAGGAGCCTCAAAATGCTCTGAATGCAATTCCCAGCCTGTAAGGCTGCAGAAATTGTACAAGCAATGCTGCATCATTTTCATTCTACCTTGACAGAGCAAAAACCTGAAGGAGATAAGACCTAACACGTCTCTGTGAAAACAGGTTCAAGAACCTATGCAAAGGCTGAGAATAGAGGTCTACAGCAACAAGGACTGAACTATTGCCAAAAGAAAAAAAAAGAGCTGTGCAGATGCAGTGGCAACTACATTATTAATCAAGGGTTTGAACACCAAAAGCACTGCATCCAGTGCTCAAAATCACAAGCAAGAAGGGAACTGAAAAAAGATCGGGAAAGAACATGCCCTGGAGTTTAGAAATTTGGGATGTAGCCATAATGTTACCAGATTCATGGGATTAATTGTGATTGCATTATTGTCCATAGATTGTCAACTAATATAGCAGAAGAATACCAACAAGGAGGTAACAGAAAGTGGCAATGCTGGCAAAGCAGGTCCCACTGCCTTTGGGTTGTCTTATTAGGGGTCCCATGATAGTACTTTCCAAACATTTTCCGAAAGATGTCAACATCCACCAAAAAAAGCTGAAGAACCAGATTCATACAAATCAGAACCTGAAAGGCAGAAGCCCAAAAACAACGTGCCCAATGATGTATTAATGCTAATGTGGAAGTTAATAAAAATAGAAGAGTTTTTTGTCTTTGCTAAGTAGAAGGTCTGGAAATCCAGTTGCTGATGAAACAAACCAAAATACTGACAAAAACCCACTAGAGGACGTATTGGCCTTTCAGACACTGAGAAATCCTGTGAAGAATCATAGAATCATAGGCTGTCCTGAGTTGGAAGGGACCCATCAGGATCATTGAGTCCAACACCTGGCCCTGCACAGACACTCCAGCAACCCCACCCTTTGCCTGAGAGCATTGTCCAAACAGTCCTTGAGCTCTGATAGCCTCGGGGCTGTGACCATTTCACTGGGAAGCCTCTTCCAGTGCCCTTTTCCTAATATCCACCCTAACTAACAGGAATAAAGATGTACAGAAAAATACGTCACTTTAGGTCAGCACAAAGTGGTGGAAAATTATTTGATATGGTTTATCCCCAAAAATTCACTGGGTCTAATGTTAAAGGTAACAAATATATTTGTTTTCAATATTTATTATATAAATTAAGATGTTTACATTCAGAAATGTTTCTGAAACATCCTGACAGCAGTGCCATGTAACAAAGAAATATTTACATTAAAAACACTGTGAGCTGTTCACAAACATTTTTACGCATGTTGCTGATTTGCTACGGGTTCCAAGTACCCAGCTCATAGACTCACAAAGATTGCTCCTTGAACAGTAAATCTAGTGCAAGAAACTACTTTACCAGAAATACTGAAACTGTGAATTTAGAAGACATGATAGAGGTCTACAGGATGTGGGGTTTTTTGAATGAAGAAATATATCTACAGGCTATGAGATTTCATATGAATAGACATATAAAATGCTGTCTGCTTGTACAAGAGACCTTTAAATATTGAAGCAAGAAGGGAATTTATTTAGAAATGTACTAAAAAGCATAACTAAAATAACAGAGGTAAAATAAATGCCTGTAAGTAATCGTTTCCCTCCATCAAGATTTATATCTGTGTACTTTGTAGCTGATCCTGGCTAGTCATCTGTGTTGTTGTATGAACAGTTGCGCAGCCAGTAGATAAACATTAAGGTTACAAAGAAGGCCAGTGAATTGAGAACTCACACCTTTCTGTTCCTGACAGCCTACTGAATGTGTATTTGCCCCAGTTTGAGCATGTTTCCACTAGCATTCACCCTGGAATGACTCTCCACCCTCACAGGGAAGAATTTTTTCCCAATATCCAACCTAACCCTCCTCTCTGTCAGTGTGAAGCCATTGCCCCTTGTCCTGTCACTCCAGGCCCTTGTCAAGAGTCTCTCTCCATCTTTCCTGTGGGCGCCCTTCAGGCACTGCAAGGCCACAATGAGGTCAGCCCAGAGCCTTCTCTTCTCCGGGCTGAACAATCCCAATTATCCCAACCTTTCCTTGCAGCAGAGCTGCTCCATCCCTTTGATCATATTGATGAGGCCCTGGCACAGGTTGCCCAGAGAAGCTGTGGCTGCCCCATCCCTGGCAGTGTCCAAGGCCAGACTGGATGGGGCTCTGAGAAACCTGGGATAGTGGAAGGTGTCCCTGCCCATGGCACAAGATGATTGTTTAGGTCCCTTCCAACCCAGGCCATTCTATGATCCTATGACTCCACTGAGTTCAGTAAACAAACTGACCCTCTGCACCCTAAAGGGCTCTGTGACAGACCTGAGACCGTAGTGGGGGGACAGCAGGAGTCTTGAGAAGCCTGGGCTGTATCTTCCTAGATGGCTCAGCTCCTGCATGGGCAGATTTTGCCAATCCTGTATTTCTCAGCAGGAGCAGGAAGCTGGCATGGCTTGTGCCAGCAGTCATGCTGTATTTTCCACCACTGACGGTCATCAGAGAGGATCATACACAATGAATTCAGTAAATGATTTTGTCCAACACAGCTTCGCTGTGCTTTATCTAGTGAAGCCCAACATCAAACCCTTTCAATAAGGGTTTGTAAGATACAGGACTAGCAATAAAAAAATATCAGATAAAATTCCTCTCAGGAACAGGAAAAGTTTCATGGAGAAAATCACTCTGCACAGCTGGAGGACCACACAGATCACCGTCATTTGCCCGAGCATAGCAATGACTTCATTACAGTTCATGATGTAGTTAAAACAGGGAGATGTAATTAAAGCTCTCTTTGGATGGAGAAACAGTATCAAGAGCAGGGAGAAGGAGAAGGATTGCTGTACTTCATGGCTATCATCTCAACAGAGCTAAGAGACAGACTTCTCAGATTTTAGGTCATTTCCTTTGGAAGCATCACCTTCTGTTTCCTACCACATGGACAGGTAAGACCTGTCAAGAGTCCACAGGAACATCCAGTAGGAGTGGTTAGGAAAGAACACAACAACCACAAAGTGAGTACTGCAGGCAGAGGGAACCAAGCTTATTTTAATATCTGGTAATGGACATTGAACTCCTGCACTGAAGTACAAACGCTCACTGTAGGAGTCCAGAGATCTCCCATGGAGCAAACACAGACTTTCCCTTCGCTGCCATCAGCTGCTTGGACTTGTGCTTATGGCAGGAGCTGCTGAGTATGCCACTGACAGAATGGAAAACTGTGTTAAAGAAAACATCTACACCAAAATTATTGCTCCTAGACTCTGAAAATAAATCTGTGAAAACCTGTTGTTTTTCTCTGTAATTGGGTAAAAAAAGTGTTGCGACCCATATAGCAGGTGGGGTGTAGGATTTCTGTCATCTCTGTCTAGCCAGATTTTAAGGTTCCTTGCAAAGGCCTTGGAATTGATTGCTCTTATTGGGTGGTGAAGGAATTTTCCTCGATGGCTTTGGATTTCCTTGTGAACAGACAGGTAGGGAACAGAGTTAGTAGCTAAGGCAGGTAAAAGAGACTGTCTAATAATTTGCAAGAGTTATTGTCAATATCTGTGTATGTGGTGGGGTTTTTTTGCCAGTTCTTTACACTGCTTTCTGTGATTTATCTCATCACCTGAATTCTTTTCCACTTACTTGCCTAGTGTTTTCTTCCAACTAATCTCAAAAATTTTGAATATCCAGTATTGGTACAATTCTGTGTCCCTAGAAGCCAGCAAGAGGAATTTTAATCTTTACTAATGTCAGGGAGTCAAGACCTTGCTCAAAATGCCTTACCACATCTAAACTGGGGAGGGGTAGAAGAGTGCCTGCTTCCTTAATCTGTTGGAAACAGTGTTCAGCCTGATTGTCATCAGGCCCCATCTCTGGGCACAGCTGATGGTCTCCAGGTGAAGCTTCAGAGACTCCAGTTTTCAATGAAGGTATAAATCAGCTGGTAGACTCTTACCATGAGTGCTGGAGGATTTATTAGCGTGCCTCAGGTTGCAGCAGCAGCAAACCTGAATTTGGAAGTCCCAGCTGAGCTCCAGCTGTTACAGTGGTGCTTAAAACACATCTATCTGATTCACTGTCCTCAATCAGCCAGAAGATTCCTTTGTAAAATAAATGATTTCCAGGTTTTGCTTTCCCACTGAGGATATTATTTAGGCTATATTTCCCCAAGTATGTTAGCATGCATTTTCCAGGCTGAATCCTGTTTTATTTTCGGCCCACATTTCAAATGCCTGCGTGTTATTTCTCTGTCATCTTTCATTTGCAGTTCCTCATCTCATATGTATATTTTCTTAAACTTTAGTTTGTATATAAATGGATTTAAAACATTACTGCACACCTTCCCAAGTTTAGCATGTTCTTGGCTAACACTCCTGTCTGTAGGCACAGAATCCAAGAAGATATGCTCCTGGTACCATAGCATCAGCACTACCTAAATTGATCCCAGCAAGCATTAGCCTGGTCTTTGCTTAGAATTCTCCAAATTTAAAAATGCCATTATTTCTCTAGACAATTTATTCTGAAAAAGTGTTGCAGTGTTTAGTTTAGCTTTCTTCTGAAAGATTTACAATGGCTGAAGAATCACTTTGATCCTTTGTCTTAAGCAGTTTTCATTCCAGTGTCTTCCTTCAGGTTGAACCTGAAGTCTGTGTTTCTGACTAATTATCAGTGAGGGTGGAAACCAGGAATATTTCCCATTCCTTTACAGTCTTGTTATTGCTTTTTGTTATTGTTGTTCTGTTTTCCTGGTTTAACTTAAGAGCTGTCCGTAACAGAAGAATTCTCAAGGAAACACTCTGACTTGCCATCTAAAATCTTTCACAGCACATCAACTGCAATAACTAATAGCCACACAAAGACATCTTGGGAAACATTTTACACAAAACTGACAGTGAGTGCAGATTCTAAGAAATCTCAGTTGTGTTTGGCAGTGTAGTAGTTATAGGTCAGTTCTTGGATTTTTATTTTAAAGCAGCAGTTCAGTGCTGGTAAAGGGAGTCAGCCTTACCAGCACAGCAACTCCAGCCTGCAGCTCCCTGGATCTTCTGGGAAACAAAGTGGGGTTTACGTCTCACTGTTGCTCCACACCCCTCGGTGGGGGCAGGTGTGGGCTGAAAAATTCATTATTATTGCCTTCATGCCCTTTCCTCCCTGGTCTTATGACTCCAGACCACTGTGAAGAATGAAAAATATTTTGTGTCTGCAGCCACTGGTCACTAAACATGTTACTGCAACCATCTTTTTGCTTAATGTGACCCTCTGAATAGTCATTGGTTGGTAGCAACTTCTGGTAACTATGGGCCTCAACTGGATCTCATCCAGTCCCTCACAGACCAATTCAACACTCACAGAGACAGAGAAATCTTTCCATTGACTTGAAAAAGCATTAGTTTGGGCCCTCTCCATGGACTTCATCTTCCACCACAGTATTCTGAGCCTCTTAGCTGTTACTTGCAGCCTTCTAGAGTCTATCACTTAGCCACAAGTAGAGCTAGAGACTTCCTCTCAAAATGCCTGAAAAGTGCATTTTAATTTTGTTTTAATCTGCAAATATTTCACACCGGTGTGTTGCTGGAGACAGCCAGGCCCCAGATAGCCAGAAGGCTTTAGCAGGATTACATTAGCACCGGTCAAAGATGACCCCTGGAGGACTAATAAACGCTGGCAGAGCGGTGTGCTAGGGATATGGTTGTGCTGGGTCCTTAAGGAGAGATTCCACTGCCTTAAACCAATTGTTTTACAGGTTCAGATTACTGAATGTTTTTTAGGAGTTCCTGAACTGGGAACCAGGGTTAGCAGAGGGCTGGTGAAGGGCAGGATGGTTTCCCTGTTCACTTCTTTCTGTTTAAACCATTTTCAAATTTCCCTCTGGACAGTGGGGAACTGAAGGCATCAGCTGATTTTGGAATGACCATGTTCTGTCTGTGCTCAGTTCTCTTCTGCCATTTGTTAACTCCCTTTTCTCACTTTTTTTTTTCCATTCCAGGCCATTCTTTCCCCCTGTCTTTTCTGCTCCTTCACATTTTTACACTCATATCTCATTTCATGCCCATCTGCACTCTCCCACCAGCTGATCTGGTTGGTTTGTGTAAGTTATTTACGTGTTATTTCAACACGTGTTGAAATCAGCAACAGGCCTGAACTGAGTTCTGATTGTGCAGTTTAAAAGTATAGCAAGAGACAGTCATCACCCTCAGGAGTTCATACTATGAATGGGCAAGCAAACAGAAGCAAATTGAGTTTCCCAGGTCCTGCAGTAGTTCAGTGGTGGAGCAGGAGTTAGTGCTGAAGTCTCTCAGCCTGATCTCCTGAGTCTCAGCCTAGGCCCTGTCTATCTGTCATCATTCTTCCTCTTTTGTGTGTGCAAGTGCATAGTTTACTCCTGGCAGTCCTGATCATCTGTCCATGCAGGACCAACCTGGGGAATGTTGCTGTTTTTATGGTGCTGTTTTCCCAGAGTTTTGTCCCCAAAGTTGAGGCACTCTCCAGGATTTGCATACAAAAATGTTATGCTGTGTGTGCTTCAAAGCCTTACAAGCTTTCAGCAGTCTGTGGAGGAGCAGAGTTGGAATAGTTTCTGCTCCTTAAGGTGTGTCAGAGCTCCTTAGTGCAAGGCATGGGACACAGGGATAAGAAGGAATAACACAGCCAAGGCTATTTACGTATATTAGGTTCAAACCACAGAGCAGACAATCTAAGCTCTTGTTACACTTAGGCTTGTGGATAGAGAGTCACTGAGCCTGGCCTACTTAATGCTGCTTCTCACCTCACAATACAGGTTTAACACCAGCTATTTGTCCACTTGTTACAGCAGCTGGGAAAACTCGGGAATTAACACATTTCTAGAAGTAATTGCTTCAGAGCTGTGTTTCCCTTTGAGAATGAGGGATGAAATTATGTTGTTAGCCTCTTTCACCTTGCCCTTGCCACATCTGCCACCTTTGCCAGCTCAGCTTTTGGTGGAAACTCTGCAGATGTACTTCCAAGAGCTCATATGTGTCCTAAGTAGGGAGGTCCATGCAAAAAAACTACCCCCAGAAGACTAATCCTGAGAGATTTCCCCTCTGCCCCTTCCTTTTTCCTAGATATTCTCCCCACTATATCCGAACATTGATCCAATCACTCCAACAGTCACCAGGTTAAAAAAAGCTTGTATTTTCAGTCACTTGAACAAGTGTTTGTATAATTTTTTTTCCAGCCTTGTGGTAAGAAAGCTGAATTTCTAATCACTAACTTTGTCAAAGTCAGTCTGGGCCATATTAACATCTAAGAAAGCAAAGCAAAGACAAACCCCAAATCCAGAACACAAGCTCACTCGAGAGGCAAACACAAGGCATAAAATTAAGAAAGAATCTGTGTGGACAGCTTCCTCTCCACAGAAAATCCTGAGCTTGGAGACATTTTGACAAGCCAAGTGCTGGAGCTGTATGATTTATAGGTGCTGTTGTAAGTAGATTTATTTTGTGGGTCTCTTCCAAGATTATCTCCAGTTCCGTGGTTTTGTATCCTGATGCAGGGCGCGTTTTGTACTTTGATTGTCTATGTGTTGGAGATGTTCATTAGGCTTTCAGAGGGATATTCCATAGCTGTAAGCCTTTGAAATCACATACAATGTGTTTCTTATTTCCCTATGGCATTCTGCTTGCATCTGCTTGGTATGTGGGACGTCCAGGCCAGCCGCATTTCAGTGGCCCATTTGTCTCCCAGGGATGGAGCACGTGGCCGATAATACAGGGATATGCAAGCATTCATGGTGCTTTTCTTTCAAAAGCACGTGCCCAGTGTCTAATACAGTCAATACTTTTAGGGACAAAAACAAGACAGGATTGTCCCCTGTGCCCAAGAAGGCAGCAAAATATTGGAGCATTTGCACTTGTGGAAACTTTGCATTTCATGGAAAACAGGCTAGAAATTCCTCCTCCTAAGGAAATGATGAGGATTCATAAACAATGTTGATTATGTTTGTGAGTTTATTTGCTAGCAAAAACCCTGGATCTGTCTCAGAGGCTATGGAATCAGTGCATTGCTGCCTTACAATAAAATCGTTTAGCGAGGGCTGCAGCAGACAAGCAGGGTGAAGCCTGAGGAATGCTGCAAGCATATCTGAGGGAGAAATCCTCCTGCTCCTCCTTTTTTTTCTTTTCTGTACTCACTGCAAAGGAGCAAGGAGAAAAGCCTAGGACATGGGCTGGGATTCCTTAAATTCCTCAAACACCATGCAGCTGCCTAAATGCCCTTGCCTCTCCCAAGTATTTTCCCACAGGTCACTAAGCATCTGAACATCTGCTGCTGGATAGATGTACTTCCCTCCTCTCCCTGGCCAGGGTGAGTGCATTGAACCCTGGTTAAGCTCTATTAGTCTCTGCAGGAGCTCTCCGTGTAGTTCAGCTGCAGAGTTGAGCATAATCCATGTTTTCAGAGCACACTTCCTACTAGGTGAGGCTCCCCACAGAGAAAGAGTTTCTTTCCTTGCCTCCTGCTGGGCACTTGGACAAAGTAGTTAACATCCAGAATAACTAAAACCTCTCTTCAGCCCAAGCACGCGTGTCCCAAAGCAGGTGGTGAATACTCAGGACAACAACTTCAGAAAAAGAGACTTTCTGGGTGCCTTCCTCAGTCAAGGACTCTGATTGCCACTGAATACTTTGGGAATACTAAAAAGCTGAGAAGCCTGTCATGGATCTAGCATGGAAAGCATCCTCACTGGAGTGGTAGTCCTGCTGGAAGAACTCCATAGAGTTATTGGGACAGCTGTTCTCCCTGCCTTCCCTTTTCAGCAGTTCCCAGTTTTATGTAAAAGGGATGTTGGGTGTATATTCTGCTGTTTCCAAAATGAAGATATTTAGGGAGACAGAGACTCAGCTACACTAAGCCATAGTACTTCATAAAAATTGTGAGTGTCAGTTCATATTCACTAAGGAACTGTCATGGGTTTTAACCTTTTTGCTGCTTATTCATGTTATTCAAAGATCAAAAAATCTCCATATCATGCTTTTTAATGGAGAAAACTGCAGTGTTTTAGTAACTCAGAACCTTAACAAGACATAACTGTGCCCATTTTGTTTCCCCACTTAAAATTTTGCACGGCCTGACGGAGCAGGAGGCGCCATCAAATGGGCTCAGTATCCCCTTTCACAAATAAAGCGTGTACAAAGTGTGTCAGCATTTCAACTGGGGCCCTTCTCCTGAAGGCCTTTAATTAGTGCAGAACGCAGACTTCAGTTCTTTTGCCAGGGTAGATGAAAATGATTTTGGAAGACAGCCCAGACAGAGGAATTTGTCATAGGTTAGAACTGTTCCAACTCTAAGAACCAAGTGTACAGCTTATGCAAATCACTTTGCTAAACACAGATTCTGTGTTAATTTTTTTAAGGCTTTTTCTTTGACTAGCAACAAGAGCTCACTTGCCAGATCTTGTCTGAAATCAAAAAGAAGTGATTCCTTCTCTACATCCAGAAAAGAAAAATGTTTCTAGTCTAAAACATGCCGAGAAGGAGCTGGCATGTAAGAATGAGGCAAATGTTCATAGGAAGTAGAAATGGAAAAGTCGGATGACATCACCACTCCATCTGCCCGGAGCCCTCGGATTCCTCAGGACAATGTGCTCCACAGTCCACTGGGGATGAGGCTGGATGAAGCACTGAGCAGTGTCTCAGACTGAACTGAAGAAATGGGCCTACGAATGCAATGTCAGACTGTTTTCCTAAAAACTGGCTGCCACCATTCCCCCCAACAGCCCTATTCAGACTGCATCGTGCAGGTCGGTCTGGCACCTGCCTCAAATTATTAATGCCAAATTACATCAACTGTTATCAGTTTCTTTCGGTGCTTTAAAATCTGCCAACCAACATTTGAAAAATTAACAAAACCAGCAAGAAAGCACAGCTTGACTGGGAATTGCCCAGTTTCAAGTTTTCCAAATGTGGGTGCGTGCTTCTATCGGAGATGAAATTCAGCTTCAAAACAAGACTTCATACACCTTGTTCAACCACACCACTATTATGTCTCCTTTTAGGAGTTCCTGAAAATGCCCCAAAATGGCAATTCTCTGCAGGGATTGGCCATCACCAGTGTTCAAGTCGGTACAGGGCATCAGAGAGACTTTGCAGGTGCAACACTGTAACTTCCAGTAGAAAGTTTCTGCTCATCTGGTTTAGATGACATGTGCAATCAGAGGTCAGTGACTTTGTCACCCCAGAGTGACACTCATTAGATTAATTTTGTTCTGATGTTTCCACTGTACCACCTTAAAAATTGCTTTTGACCACTGAAGTCGGGTAATTTCATTTTGGATCCATAGAAAAAAAGAAATTACCCTCTCCTTTGTAAAGCTGGAGATTCAAATGGGAAGTTGTTCTCAAAATATAACAAGTTTATATATATTTAAGGTTTAATGTGTGAATCACCTATCATAAGGATTTGAATAGCTCTTAATTTGTGACAAGACATAAAATACAGAGTAAATATAGCTAGGAAAATTTTAAAATTACCAAGAAATATATATGTTATGATGTTTGGGAGTTAAAGCTTTGCCAATTCCATGTGATTATATTATATGTATATAGTATATATAAATATACAAAATATATGTAATACATAAAATATGTATTTTATATACTATATATCATATACATATAAAATATGCATATTCTTGTATGCATTTTTAATAGCTATTTAAAAATTATGAGGAATGTGACACAAACATAAACGGTACTTTATACATTCTCCTGGTTTTACATTCCCAACAATCTTGTGAATCTAATTTCTACAGTAATTCCCAGATTTATTGACTAAAATAATTTCCAGTTACAAGGTTATATTTAAGACTGAAAATGTTATAAAAACATCTTTTCCAATTTGACTCCCCATTCCTGTGGTTCTCAGCTTATTAAAATCTTGCTCTGAGAGCTAGAGAAAAAGAGTTTGGTTATATTGTCACAGACTGATCCCTGTTTCCTGAATCTTACACAAATTAAGGAAATGCTTCAGTCTTTCTTTGAGGCTGTTTTTCATCTCAGACTTCTCCATTTAAACTCAGTAGCCTCCTTCACAAATAAAATCCATTTCTATAGGACCTGGACAATAGGACTTGAGTCGATAGAATCATAGAATCATAGAACCATAGGATTGTTTGGGTTGGAAGGGACCTCCAAAGGCCATCTGGTCCAATCCCCCTGCAGTGAACAGGGACATCTTCAACAGACCAGGTTGCTCAGAGCCTCCTTTGACCTGCCCTTAAATATTTCCAGGGATGGGCATCCGTCACCTGTCTGGACAACCTGTTCTAGTGTTTCTCTACCCTCACCATAAAAAATTGTCTTCCTTATATCTAGTCTGAATTTGCCTTCTTTCAGTGTAAAACCTTGTCCTATCACCTTCATTAATCTGCTCAGTCTCAGCACCAAACTGAACAGAAGACTTTTTAGTTGTGTCCCCAAAGCCAGGCAGGACCCAGGACTGCAGGGAATTACTGAGGTCTGGGGAATGCAATCTAAATCCAGCACAGGTGTGGAAAAAATAAAAATAATAACAAAAAGAAGTAGCCATATGAGTCAAACTGGGAATGTTTGGTATGTTTATAGATGCAAGGACTGAAATCCTTACATAGGAGGAAAGGCTGAGGGAATTGGGATTGTTCAGCCCAGAGAAAAGAAGGCTTTGGGGTGACCTCATTGTGGCCTTGCAGTGCCTGAAGGGAGCCCACAGGAAAGATGGAGAGAGACTCTTGACAAGGGCCTGGAGTGACAGGACAAGGGGCAATGGCTTCACACTGACAGAGGGTGGGTTTAGTTTGGGTATGAGGAAGAAATTTTTCCCTTTGAGGGTGGGGAGGCCCTGGCACAGGTTGCCCAGAGAAGCTGTGGCTGCCCCATCCCTGACAGTGTCCAAGGCCAGGCTGGATGGGGCTCTGAGCAACCTGGGATAGTGGACAGTGTCCCTGCCCATGGCAGGGGGGTTGAAACTGGGTGGTCTCTAAGGTCCCTTCCCACCCAACCCATTCTGTGATTCTCTGATTCTGTGTTTAGTGGTTGCAGTGACAAAAGTCCCAGCAGATGGTGCCAGCACTTCCCTCAATGAAAGAAATTAAACAAAATTCCAAAACAAGGCACTGAGTGTTCATCAAAGAGAAAGTGGATGAAGGCTTTAGGCTTTGTGGTCTGTCTGGTTCAGCATAAGCCATGCAGTGATGACACTGGTGCATATAATGGCAGGGTAAAACAAGAAAGATACATTCTTTTTAAAAATTTAAATAATTTCAGAAATATGTTTGGGTTTGGGCTGTTTTTAAAACAGTTTCTTATTTTATTTTTTTTAATCCACAGAATTTTGCTCAGGAAACTGCTGAGTTCAGTGAAAGGAGATGACAGACCTGGCTTTGAAGCAGAGATATTGCTACTGAAAGTAGGATTGTCACCACAAGCAGTGTGCCATAAACACATCAAGGCTTAGGCAAAAAAAATCACTGGTTGAGGTTAAACCTTAGACTTAACCATGGCCAAAAAAATGTGGGTTTAAAGTTGATACTTTTACACTAGAAGCTGGTTAGCATTTAAAGCTCTATTAAGTAACAGTGCTTAACTATTGCAGGGGTTTTTTTGTTTGTTTTTTGTCAAGTCCAACACCAGCAAAGCTTCAGAGGTACCGTTTTTATACTCTTGTAAAGGCAGTGGGAGGATAAGAACTTTTTTCACCTTTATCAACAGCTCTGCAATGGGGCTTTAGAGAAATGTTACATTACCTTCTCTGCTTCCTGTGGTGTTTTCTACCAGAAGGGTTAAGTATTTTCTTTTTTTCTGCTTCATCCTTCTCAGATCAGCAGAGATCTGAAACAGAACCTCCAGTTACACCAGTGAGACCACAGTTTGTCTCAAGGTCCTCTCACAGTACTATGTGAACTTGCCCTATCCCTTATTGCACGTAAACCATTTCAGCTGATTGAACTTACAGGCATGTCAGTCAAAGAAAAGATAGGTACTGACTGCTGCTGGAGACTAAAAAAAAAACCCAAAATACACCAGTTGTGCCTTTTGCAAAGGAAATGTGTTGGCCAGAGAATAAGCTGCATTCCCAGTAGGATCTTTGAAAGTGACACAAAGCATTTCTAGGAATTATGCATGTTTCTTTCGATGGCAATTCAATGCATTTCTCTCTCTCTCCCCCCCACCTGCCCAAATCTTTAGCTTCAGTTCACCAGAGTGGCTGAGAACAGCAGCTGACACCCTTCCCCAGACATATAAATGTAAGGAAAACCCCGAGGCCTGATTGTATCTGTCATTTGTACCAACAGTCGTGGGCTGCGAAGGCTGAAAACAATCATCCCCCCTCCTGTGCCAGGACTGCGCAGTTATTGTTGTTCCCACTGTTTTGTCCTGCGGCGGTGACCCCGGGATCCCCGGCACGGAGCGTGGAGAGACAGGGAGCAAAACCCAGGGCAAACTGTGAACCGCTTCCAAAGGGGTTCAGTAGATAAACAAGAGGGGGATGATACTCGTCGTTTCCATTTTCAGTCAGAGAAGCAAGAGCCGAGTCAGTGACACCAAAGGAAGCCAGAAAACCTCTGGCTTGTAGGTCCCAGCTGGCTCCTTTGGTATCACTGGTTTCTCCCAAAACATCTCCTGCCTCTCCAGTGGATGGCTGCTGCTCCCAGTTAGCACCTCCCAAGGCCTCAGGCCTGGTGGCTAGAGACTGCAGAGTGGCAAAATCATAGAATCAGAGAATCCTAGAATCACAGAATCATAGAACGGTTTGGTTTGGAAGGGATCTTAAAGATCATCTCATAGGGACACCTTCCACTATCCCAGGTTGCTCAGAGCCCCATCCAGCCTGGCCTTGGACACTTCCAGGGATGGGGCAGCCACAGCTTCTCTGGGCAACCTGTGCCAGGGGCTCCCCACTCTCACAGGGAAGAATTTCTTCCCAATATCCAACCTAAACCTCCTCTCTGTCAATTTAAATCCATTCCCTCTTGGCTGGGGTGGGAGCATTTCTGCCCTGCCCCATGACAACTCACATCTGTGCCTCCATCTCTACTCTGGTCTCATTTTTCCACATCTAAGCTATACCTTCCCCCTTTGTCTCATTTTCTTCTCTGCTCTTTTCAACTTTCTGCCTTGTGTGTATCTGATACTTTTATTAGCCTCTTGTATTTTCTATTTATGATCTATGTGCAGTTTAATTCCTATTATGACTATTTGGTTCCTATGAAAAGTGAAGTTTATTGTTGGGACTGATCCAAATCTGGAAGGAAAATGTCATCACTTTTTTTTCTCTCCATCAAAATTTGAGGTTGCACATTCAGCTCTCTGAGTGGGTGAGGGTTTTGCTATTTTCGGAAACATTTCAGTCAAAATCTCCTATTCTGTTGTCCAATGAAATCTGAAATCATGCTGAAAGTTTTCACTGAAGCCCTGAGTTCCAGCCAGCTCTGCCCTATTGCTGCAGTTCTAAAATAATGTCACTTTGTGGCCATTTCCTAATAAACAGCTGCCAGTGTGGAGGAAAAGCAGACTATTCTCATTAAAAGGATTGCTTACCCTGCAGAGTCCATCTCACACAATAATAACAAGATGCCTAAAAGAAATCAGAAAGATCCTCCAGCTTCAAGAGACCCAAAATTTGAAGGGGATTTCAAGTTTGTCAACAGAGAGAACAAGGCTCTTTGCAAGCAGAGTTTATTCTGCTTCCTGTCATGGCTAGCTTTGCACATTTAGCACAGGAAAAACACTGGAATGTCAACTCAAAAGATGAAGCAGGACTTCTAAAAGGTACCAACAGCAAAAGCAGCATGAATTCAGAGGGGTTTCACAGCTAATACCGTGGGTTAAACATGTATTTTCTGCTGTATTCCAAACCTTGCTTCATGACAGGGTGACTGAGATGGCCAGAAAATGGTTGGGAAGACATCTCCCAGGACATGAAAGGCTCACTTGGGGGTGTACCACAGTATGCTCAGGAGGGTTTTGTTACCTCCTGGCTGGACCTCCCTGAACTGTGTTGCAGCTCTCACTTCCAGGATTCAGAAATGCACATCCCAAGTGGCAGCGTACAGGATGCTGTTCCTGGTAGATACACAGGCATTGCACAGTGGATCTTTTGAAGAAGCGTGTTCCTATGCACCCTGTTTCCAAGCAGTCCAGAAGAAATGAGGACCTTGGTTAAATCTGGTGAATTACCAGGTTAATACCAGGTATTAAGGTAAAGAGTGACAGGCACGTAAAGTATGATGCTCCCACTGCTTTTCCTTGTGGAAAAAAATATGTGTGTGAGATACTGCTTACCCACATAATGCTGAGGAGATCTGACCATAGCAGCAATGAAAGACCCAGCTTAGCACTTAAGCACACACCAAATTTCATGAAGGTCCGTAATTGTTTTCTGCTGGCTGGATTATTTTTTCAGACCTCTGGATCGCTCTGCCAAATGGAGGAACTCAAACCACACCACTGAGGTGTCCAGAACAGAGACAACGAGAGCACAGTCCCGCTATTCCTGTGTATAGAGAAATGGCTGGAAGGGACACAAACCCAGTGGCTGTCATTGTCATGAGAGGCTCTCTCTGGGCACAGTAACGTCCCAGCTCTGCATTCTGCACGCGGCGCTCGGGGCAGCTGCTCACAACAATGGGGCCTCTATTCCTTCTGGCCCAGGCAGGGAAACAGAAGCATGGTGAAAACATAAGCTACTCAGACAAGATTAAATGCAACCCATGTAGTGATGAATCTCACAAGAAGCATTTAGGTTTCCATTCTCGGGTCTGTGCCCTACTGCCTCAAGTAGATGCCTCTCTGGAACTCCAGAGCTCACCTCCACCTCTATCTCCATTTCTGTTTTCCTCATCCCCAGGACAGACATGGAAATGCTGGAGTCCTATTTGAGCTCAGCTAGCAGAAATCCCTTAGTAAATCTGTGAGCAGATTTGCAACTGAATGCAAAGACAACATTTCCACCACTACTATCATAAAAAAGGTGTCCAGGACAGACCCCAGTGCAGATCACAGAGCTCTGCCAGTTCATACCATCCAGCTGTCTGTGCTTTCTTCTGCTTGAGAAGACAAAGATACTTTCACAAATAATTGGAGGGGCAGGAGGAAAAATTTCCACCAAGGCAGAAATTTTCAGAGTATTTCGTATTCCAGCTTTTGTGCAGAAACAATTAACAAGCAAATACATGTTGTATGTCTGATCCTGGAAAATTCTGTCCCAAATCAGCACAGCACTGTGATTAACTGGTTTGCACTGCATAGTCTGTCTTGTAACAGTTGGAAGAACAGTCTTTTCCCTTGATAATGCCTGAGTGTCAGGTTCAGGGGAGCCGGTGTAGATTTGGTGGCCATGCCTTCTCCCCTGACTGAGATTAGCCACCATCTGGTAGTGCTTCAGAGAAGAACCTTTCCCCATTGTCACTTCCTTTGTCTGATGGTCTGTAACATCTGACCTCTGCTTCACAGGTCATGGCCTTCACCTCCTTTCCTTCCAACAGGAATAACGACAGCAGGGTTAAGTTTATATGATACCTCTGGTAAGTGCTACTTCTGAGCACTGGGCTTTCGCAGCACTCCTCCTTTCTTTGATGCTAAAGTTTCTGTTTTGACCTCCATGCAACATTAAATCAGTCTGGCCTATCTGCCACCAATCTGGCTCCTTGGTTTGCAGGGATCTGCACTCCTGTTTCTCTCTTCTGGCTCATGGTCTGTGAAGAGCTTGTAAGGTGTGTGCCAGTTGTCTTTGCAAAGGTAAACATTTTTTTTTCTTTTCGCATAATCAGAGCCTTAAAATCTTTCTCTCATTCAATTATGTAGCTCTTATTGTTGTTCCATGATGGAGTAAAGGTCCACCAACTAGCAAAGCAAGAGACAATCTTGCCCCAAAGTGCTTCCTCTCTGAGGTCAAACAGGAGACATTTTACATTTTTCTTTATTAAAAGACTGAATTCCATGGCAAGACTCCCATGAGCTACTGTGAGAACAAGATTTCATGTTAAGTGATTTCCTTAAATTCATGACAGAATGTTCTGGCAAGACAACCCTAAATTCCTGAATGTTGAATCCTGTGCCACACCACTGACAAGAAGGGCACTGAGGGCTTCAGTGGTAAAAGGACATATCACAGTCTTCCAGTGTCACTCTCCTACTACTGTGGAGTGTCTTCCCATTCTCCTTCCCTAGACTGAGAGATTCAGGCTGACAAGGAAGTGAATTTAGATGCCACATAAATGACAAACTTGAGAGCCTTGGAGGCAAACGTTTAGCCACACAAGAGAGGTTCAGACATGGAAACAGAAATACAAATGTTCCTTGCATGAACCTGCTAATTCCTGGCTTGGGATGTAAGCTCTCTCTGTATAAAATAGCACAGTTTTACTTTCCCTGAACATTCAGGCACATGGTTTTGAAGAATTTGGACAAATGCTGGTGCTCTGCTCTCCTGGAAACCAGTTCAGGTCAGACTTTTAGGTCCCCTAACTGCCATGAGAGTGTCAAGAAGAGATGCTGAACGCATGGGCAGGTTGGTGATGTACCTGGTAGTATCCTGGGAAGCTGTGAGTCCCACAGCCAGTCCCTGCCACTGCCTGGGATCGCAAAACAAAAGCAACCTTTGGTTCACAAGCTCTGCAAGCACATGGCTTCACAGCATGAACAGCAGCAAGGATGTGATTGCACGGAGGCAGCTGAACAATCTGAAGCTCTCTCTCTGGGAAGAGGCAAGGAAGGATAGGTGAGAGCAACCAGCTCCACGTCACCCTGGGAACAAGTCACAGGCTCAGTCAGACCTGCCTCTGTCCATGATGGAACAGGGACCCTCAGGCATCCATTCTGTACCTCTGTGTCTATTGTACCCCAGGGCCCCTCTCCCCTGGCTCTCCAAGGTGTGGTTTGCTGTCATGTTTTCAGGCACGTGCAGATATTGGTGTGCAGTTCCTGGCTGGGGATGGCTGGAAATTCCTGAGGTGAAATTCACCTCAAAGATACATTTCAGACATAGGGCCAGACAGTGCCATCATTGTGATCAGGGGCTGCTTCGGGTGCAGTTTCATTTGTAGGTGCTTTTCAGCCTGGTTCCTCTGACAGAGCCGTGGAAATGCCATACAGGCAATTTAGAAAGGGGTTATCACCACTGCTGTTTATCAACAAAGGCCTGGAGTGACAGGACAAGGGGCAGTGGCTTCAAACTGACAGAGAGTAGGTTTAGATTGGGTATTGGGAAGAAATTGTTCCCTGTGAAGGTGGTGAGGCCCTGACAGAGGTTCTCCAGAGAAGCTGGGGCTGCCCCATCCCTGGCAGTGTCCAGGGCCAGGCCGGATGGGGCTCTGAGCAACCTGGGATACTGGAAGGTGTCCCTGCCCATGGCAGTGGGGTTGGAATAAGGTGATCTTTAAGATCCCTTCCAGATCAAACCATTCTATACTACTCTCGGAGGATCTTTTGCATCTCGTTCCCCACTCTCTCATTACTAGGAGTTGGGCTGGAATGCTGCCGCTCCCCCCTTTGGCTGGGAGGGGTGAATCTCTTTTAGGCATTCTTTTATATATTGGAAAATATCTGCCAAATAATTACTGAAGCTGCTTTTAAAATTTTTAAAATCTTAAAATAAAACTCTTTCCAGTCATTTCAATGGCCATGCAATTAAGTTTTGGAGGAAAAGAGAAAGGAAAATAATGACTATGATTCTGTGCTGGGTATTTTGAAAGAAGACCACTAGGCTTCATCCCTGGCAACGTTCAGCACCAGGCTGGATGGGGCTCTGAGCAACCTGGGATAGTGGAAGGTGTCCCTGCCCACGGCAGGGGGGTTGGAACTGTGTGGTCTTTAAGGACCTTTCGCACCCAGGCCATTCCGTGATTCCAAGGTTTTCCAAACTCTTCCAGCATGCCCCGGGCGCAGCTGCTGACGGGTGCCGGCAGGGGCCGCGCGCGGGCCACGGTGCCGGAGCTGATCCCGTTCCCCACATCCCAAAGCTCTGCAGTCGGCGCTGGCACCTGGCTGCTGCTCGAGCAACAACAACAACAAAGAAACAACAGCCCGTGGCTGAGGCTTTTAAAAAGGAAAGTTTTCTATGTTTTCTTTTCCATCAGGTTTTGCTCCTTCTCTTCTTTCACTTACCTGTTGAAGCTTGAGCTGCTGGGATGGTTTCTCCTCTGCAACCAGCCTCCATTCGGCAGAAGATGTCGGCATAAAATACCTCGCCTTTCCTAGAGGGCTCCTCTCTGGACTACGAGAACCTCAACTGAAAAGGAAGCCCGTGGTTTACGGCTTCTTTAGCCTGATGTCTCGGAGTAATGGCCAACACAGACATGCAGAACTGCTGGAATTGTGTATAAGTAACACAAGGCATGCAAAGATTTACTTGTCATCATTCCTAGGGGATGCCCACTTAAGAATAATTATGTACATTTTACTCAAGATGCCTTTTTTTTTTTTTTTTTTGCCAGACTCGATAATGAGACATTTTCTCTGCACATTCAAGGAAGGTACATGATGTGATTCTTGGACTCGATGGTCCTGATGAGTCCCTTCCAACTCAGCATATTCTGTGATTCTAAGAACCTGCAAAACCTAGGGCAAGATATTCCAGGGCATCTCTCTTTGGATTTGGCATTGACTGTAGCATTCAGAAGTTAACCACACAGCTAATAAAAGAATGTGCAGTAATTCATTTTTAATGATCGTTTCCTGGGTGTGGCAAGTGGTTTTGTCACTTTAAATTCTTATGGAAATAAAATCAGGCTAATCTTCTTAAATAGGTAGCTGTAGCTGTGTCAGCCTATTCCGAGCTGGCAGGAGAGCTGCATAATACTTGGAATTCTCTAAATTGTTCATGTCAGTGGGATATCAACTATCAGCACAATAATAATGATAATAGGCATGTGTTTGCTTGCAAAGAAGTTATTGCATAATTAAGGGCCTCATTAAGGGTTTTCAGTACCTCAGAAGAATGCCCCTAACTTTCTGGTTATTTTCATCCTTTAATACCAACATCACACAAGCCACTCCCCAAGCGACTTGTTGTTTTAATCACCGGTTAGTTGGGAA
Source organism: Gymnorhina tibicen (assembly GCA_013399875.1). Taxonomy (NCBI): domain Eukaryota; kingdom Metazoa; phylum Chordata; class Aves; order Passeriformes; family Artamidae; genus Gymnorhina; species Gymnorhina tibicen. Next base: position 217,557 of record VXAZ01001750.1, on the reverse strand, counting down.
ATTCAGATGCAGCAACATATCTGAAGTGAATTAACAGTGCAATTATGGCCAAAGTGCTTTCATTAACTGTGAAGAATGCCTGCTTATGGGACTGCCATCCCTTCGAAGTGATGCTCTCTCATTCTGGCTTTCTTGGATCATGCAACCATGCCCCTAATACGATTCCAGTCATCCCACATAAGTGGTATGGGAACAATAATTGTTAAATGTAAACCTTCTAGTATTTTCAATTCCACTAAAAAAAGTGAACAGTACCAACACCTCCTCCCCCCCACCCCCCAGCAACACAGAAAACCAAATTACAGTGCTGTGCCACCCAGGAAAGGTCACCCACATCCACAAATCCAGGGCATCGCAATCATAAGCATCCTGCAGGCTGACAAGTTCCAGGGAGCATCCATATCCCAGTCCTCATCACAAGGTGCTCTGTCACCCAAAACAATCTGAAAACCTGCTGCACCATAGGGAAAGAACCAAGAGAGAGGAACAGCATGGCCAGATTTCCAAATTGCACACTTACATGGATTCTATTTGGTGGAGATGCCTAGACTACAGGGCAATCAGAAGGATGCTGAGAGCCCTGAGGATGCTGGAGTCTCTGCACAGGGGCACAAAGTGGCTGCAGTCGCTATCAGAGGCAGGCCTGAGACCTGCAGGTTTGGATCTACAATTCCACCTGTGGACCTAAAGCCTGGGTCATTAGCATTTCTTAAGATGGCAGTAGATAATCTAGGAAGCCAACCACAACCCACACTACGAAGCAAGGGAAACAAAAACAACACAATCATCCCCACCAGTGTGACCTGGGGCAAAATTCCTTCCTGACCCTAGATCTGGCGATTGGTTTAACCCAAGTATGTGAGCCACACCTGCCCACAGGTACTTGAGAAATTTTCCAATACCACTACAAGCATAAGCATGCTTGTCCAGCCTCCTTTTTTTTTCAGCCAGGGCAGCACCGGTGCTTCAAAAGTGAAATTAAACTTTACGGTGTGGGTGATAAATTATAGTAGTTGTGAAGACTGTTTCTTCCTAGTCCTCAGGCAGCCAGCAGAGCATGAAGTCTGTGACTGGCACTAGATAAATACAGTACAGAAGATGGCATCTGAGTCACCTTCAAACTCCTTTTGCTCGTCCTCATTACAGCCTTGAGAATAACAACACATCAACCCCAGCACCAACTTCAGCTTTGTAGGCGAAAGCAACTCCAATGGCACAAAATCCTCAAAAGAGTCTTTAGCACAAATACTGGTCAAAAATTTTTAACCGTCCTTTCTCGAGTAGCTGCCTTCAGGACTTCTTAACTGCTGTGATGAGCTTTACTGCCTCAGACACGTTAGGCACAGCTTTTCTGTCCACTCATACACAGTGTTAACAGCAGCATTGTGTTCACTCCATATTCCAGCACTAGTGTGTGAAAAAGCAGCATAATCACAGGCAGCTGAAGTTCCTCCCATCCAGTCAGTTTCTCGCTCATGTCATCAGGATCCAACAGACAGATCCCTCCAGAGAGAGCACAGACCTGGGGTTTCTCTACTTCCAAGTTTTTCTGCTCCACTGGCAATTCTGAACTGATTGCAGATAGGGCCAGATTCTCTTCCCTTTGAAGTGAAGAGCAAAACTGCTTTTGTCTTTCACTTCTGAACAGGCTTAGTTCCTGTGAAGTCTGTGGGATGGAGGCTCCTAAAAGCCCAAGTCACATGTGAAATTGGTACCTCAGCTCCAAGGTCAGGCTGCTTTTGAAAGTGTGCTCCGCTCCTCTGTCAAGGCTCTGTGACTGTTGGCAGCTCAGGGGACAGACAAAGCGTAGCTCATTTACACCTTTGTTCCTTGTCCTTCTCACCCTGAACTTGTCAAAGACTCATCACCACCATAACTATGTAGTAATGACTACAGGTGTTGTACCACCAGCTCTCAACTTGCAACACAGCCATTACTGTAAATGATAACAGCAACAAACCTATATATCTGAAGGTTGTGCATAAATATCAGCCTACTTGTGCTTTTACCATGCCTGCTGTGGAATAGAAGGCAGCTCCCTTTTTCCTCTGAAATTAGAATGGCTCTATGTATTTTAGCATAAAACAGTACAAAGCAGACAAGGCAATCGCTTTGTGAAAGTTGGAAGGTCTGTGTTCTGCATTTTAACCCTGTCAAGCAGTATTAAAAAAACAAAACTGGCTGCACCTTTGTTTTCAAACTCTTATTCTGACAGGCTAAGATAAGGTCAGGGCTGGGAGTAGGAGCAAGGCTGGGGAAAGAATTATGGTTAAGGATAAACACACCCAGGACTTCAGAAGTGAGGCAAAATGAGCATGTGCAGTTCTCCTTAGGTTATCCTGAATCCTGGTAATCCCGAATACACAAAAGAAATCAGGTGGCCAGCAAGTAGAAATTGGATCATGTTACTTATGAAACCATGGTTTTCACATATGTTACAAATCTGGTTGTGTGTTATCGCAACAGGCAGGAAAATAATAACCTGATCAGTGCAAGGTGGGCTGGGGAGCAGCTTCACCCTGATTGTTACAAGCAAGGTGTGAGGCGTCTGGAGTCAGTTCCACCCTGGACATGGACTTGGTGCAGGAACTTCATCAAGTCCCTCATCCAGGTTTCTGCTTCCCCCTCACCTTTGGTCTGGTGTTATTTAGTCTGAAAGCCTGGGAACAGGCACTTTTTTCAACACGTGTTTTCTTGAGTGCCTGGCATGACAGAGTCTGATTCCACAAGGAAACTTTCTATCCTATAGAAAAGAGACAAAAGCTGCACTAAAAGAATGTAGTTTACACTGTGATTATCTGTAACACTGTGGTCCAGCAGTAAAAAAAAGTGGACAAACTCATGTGCCAGGCAGGAAAGGGGACGGGCTCTGCCTCATCTAGGAAAATACTAAATCCCCTGCCCTCCCTTTATCCCCATTTCCATGTCTTGGACAATCACCCAAGTGTCACTTCCTCACTTTTAGACTCATGGCTGTGCCAGTTCAGCAAGCCTGGGTTTGTACCTGTTTCCCTTGGATTAATTTAGAGGTGATAACCCTACAAGAACTGCTATGTCAGAATCCTCCTACTCATCAACATCACCAGGGAAGAGTTTTTCACCTGGAATACCTAGGACTGCAACATGCATCCCTACAGCTTTGTCTTCAGGCCTGTGCTCGGTCTCAGCAGAAATCCTGGAAGATCAGGAATGGTTTCTTCATGCAGTGTCAGTGGGCCTGGGATGAAAAATAAAGGCCAGGTGCCTCTGTAAGAAGCTACCACCAGATATTCCCAAAGGAACACTGCTCTGAAGTGACATTTCATACTGTTATGAGGGACCTCAAGTGTCTGTGTCCGGTGGTACTGCGGAGATTTTCCTGACAATCGCAGGGAAAGAGCAAAAGGATTTTTAAAGCTATTTCAGTAGCTAAATCTATCTGGAGTTTCTTAGGAGACAACAGGTTTTCCCATGTCAAAACTTGCCTTGGGTACATTTCAAAGGTTCACCATAACAGAGGAAAGCACAGATAGGGGTCATCATTGCTCCATCCTGTAACCTCAGCAACAACACCAGCATAAGACAGACCCAGCAAGGTCAACAGATTTGATTTGGAGCTGACAGGGCTACTCTGTTGAAAGCAGTGGAGTTATTTCCATGTAGTGAGAGGAGAAACCAGGCAGTGTTTCGTCCTGTAGAGCTGAGGCACCACCACCAACACTGTTCTCTCTTGCTTTTTCTGCAGGACCACAGGTGACATTGCAGCAGCAACAGCCGAAACGGAACCCAAAATCTTAGATTTGACAGTAGAATGAAACATGTCTCAAAGGAGGCTCCAGCAGCTCAGTCTTTCAGGCACTGCAGGAGTAACAAGCCATCGAGGCAGTGCCTTAACATACTGAGATGTTTCTGAGATAAAGCCTTCCGAGAAAGAGATCAAATGAGAATCTGTTTTGCATGGCTGTGTTTTGCACCACTGCCTCCAGAATTGTGCAGCTCTTTCTTCCTTGTTTTTGCTCCAGATTGTACCAAGAGTGTCTCACATCAGGTGCTTCTTAGGAGCCCTTTCAGTAGGAGCAGGATAATTGAGGCATCAAATTGCATCCTGTGGGAGTTCCAGGATTAGGCCATAGAGCAGGTCACATTATATGTTCGAAAGGACAAAGAGCATTTTATGTTTTGTCTGTTCACTTAGCTATGAAATGGTGAATTTTGGCTTGAAATACCTATCATTTGCCTTAATCTTGTTCTCCTAGACTGCCACACCCTAAGTGGTTTTTGCTAGGATGGTATATTATACTCATCATCTCCTCATGCAACAAATTGAATCACAGAGTGGTCTGGGTTGGAAGGGACCTTTACAAGATCATCTCTCTCCAATGCCCTGCCATAGGCAGAGACACCTTCCACTAGTCCAGGTTGCTCAGAGCCCCATTCAACCTGGCCTTGGACACTGCCAACTTATGTGGGAGCCAGAACCTGGCATGAGGGATGAAACATCAAGGATTGAGTATCTGGCCTTTTCAAACACTAGGCCTGAATACTCAGTGGGTTGGCTCTGGACTTCACTCTTTCCTTTGCACACAGTTCAAAGCAGGAAAACCGCGATCTCTTTGGACCACTAAAGGACTGCCCAGGAGAATTTCTCTTTTCCTCTTGTGCAGCAAGTTAAGCTTCTGCCTTTTACCCTGCCAGACCAGAGGCTGGTGGATAGTTATGGTAATTTTTGTGGCTGGTGAATTATCCTGTGGAAGAATTCTTGTACTCTTGCTATTATTTATTACTTGCTGAGTGTTGGCAACATGCTTCCATGCTGAAAGAGAGACTTTATGCAGAGAAACTTCTTTATCTGCATGTCACGTGTACATGAATATGCCCTCACTTCTGCCCCTTGATCCTTCCGGACTTGGGAGCCACAGCCTGAAAGCTCTGGGGCAGCTCCCTTTAAACTCAAGCTGGAATCCAATATGAGCATGAAAAATACAAGCTGCACATTAGCGTCTATTATTTATTTTGATACTGAGGAACATTTATCTTAGCCTTTCCCTAAACATCCTCAGCAGTCTTCCGCTGAAGTGGGAAGAGCAGCACAGGGAATACTGCAAATACCAAGGTAATGTTATCTGTTTTTTCTACAGCAAACTTGGCGGATTTTGAAAGGATACCCACTGTGGCAAATTCAAGGCTTCAATAAAACCTTTTGATAGTGAAAATAAGGAATGTCAGATATCAATAATGAGGCCAGATTCTGTGTTTTGTGGTGGCCTTTACAGACTGGGGCAGAAAAGGATCCACTCAGCTTTGCAGCAAACGAATGTGAGAGAGAAGCTCAGGGATGTACCCTCCCCTATAGCACCTGGAACAAGGGACTCACCAGGGAGATATGGAGATGTGCTGGGAACACATAGCTCCAGCTGGTAAAACAGCATGGAAGGCTGGGTCAAGCTGTCTAGGGAGGCATCAATAAGTTCAAGGACAGGTTGGACGGGGCTCTGAGCAACCTGGGATAGTGGAAGGTGACCCTGCCCATGGCAGGGAGTTGGAATGAAATGATCTTTAATGGTTTGCAACCCAAACCATTCTATGATTTATGAGTAATATTTTCTTTTTGCATCTCTTTGTAACTCAACCGACCCAATAATTTCCTACTGAACCATACCTGGGCATTGAGCTGTATGGAGAACCTGGCCATTGAACTGCTAATTAAACATTTCAGAAAACTTTTAACTTTGTTCATTCTGCCATTTACTGTCATGATAGGGCTGCTTGCGAACACTTGCTCCCTCCTCTTTGGGCAAACAGATACATATGCAGCACGTTAAAATAGAAAATTTAGGCCAGAAGACTGAGGAAAATATGATGATGATGATGATGAGACATATTTGCCTGCTGAGTAGCATCAGTGTTTAAAGAAGATGCTGTATTTGAAGCACTGCGTACTTTAACATTTAAAACCCTAGATCCCACACGTGGATGGTCATGCCACATGCCCTAGCAAATTTTTTCTCTCCCTGAATGTGCAGTGTAGACAGCTCTGAGGAAGAAACCTCTGTCTCTGTTCCCTTTTGTAGGAGGACTTTGTATCCACGCTGGAAGCAGGCTCTGTTTGTGTTGGCTGGAGATAAAGCAGTCCCTTCACATGCTTCGGTGTGTTTGTTTTCACCTCTACCTATGCACGGGTACCTCAGTGAATGTTTCTAAACAGCAGATTAATCAGAAAGCACGAGGTACAGCTGCAGCCAGACTGTGGTTTCTTCTCTCTCCCTTTGAGGCAGAGAGCATTTGTAACCACTTTCCTGTCTTCACAGAGCTGCTGATGATCGCATCTTCTTGGAATTTGCTGCTTGTGCTGGCGCACAGCGACAGCAGAACCACGGCGGCCGCCGGGGGCTCGCTGATTGTCTCTCTTCTCCTGGGGCTTGCCGGGGTCACTCCAGTTCCTGCTCCCAGGAAGGGGAGCCCGGAGGCGGGGTGTGAGATCTGGCTCCAACTAAACTCACGGAGGAGAGCAAGTCGGGGTGGAAGGAAATGGAAGTGAAGAGGGATTAACTCCGCTGGAGGAGGTGAAACCCCACAAGGTGCTGAAACCCCAGCAGCAGCAGCTGATGGGCGACAGGGCGGGTGTGGGACATTTGGTCGTTACCTCTCCACATCAAAGCTCCTGAGAAAAAAAACCAGCATCCTGTGAAAAAGGGAGGGCAATTCACCAGTGTGACAGTGCCTCTCCTACGGAGAGCCGGCACTTCTAACAAAAGGCAGCTGATCAGGGCAGGGGGGCCTGAATGCAGGGAAGATGTCTTGGCGTTGAACTTCTGATGACATCTTTGTGTGGCCTCAGAGGTCCATGGCCTCCTGACCTCTCCCTGCACAGGGGTTGGTCGTGGTCTCAGACAGAAGCAACAGCAGCAGAACACACACGTAAAGCTTGCCTCTTGCCATCAGCACACCGGGTCGGGTCTCAGCTCGGATGAATCCTTAGCCCCACTGGTGGGAGAGCTTTCCCATTTCTCTCCAGGTGAGGATTTGGCTCACCTCCTGTGGTACCCATTCAGTAATAGCCAGTATTTAGAAAATAATACCCTGAGGAGTTTCCCCTTTTCTGATGAAATCTCTCTGCCTTTAATCTGTCTATCTGTCTTGCTTATCTTGCCTGCTGGGATGTATCTCTCTATCATGCCGTTTAAAGCTGGAAGCTGGTCATCCTTTTTTTTTCTTTTTTCCTTTTTCCTCCCCCCCCACCAACCCTCCCCAATTTAGTTATATCCAGTCAGGAACACGTGCTTGCACTAGTGCTGCTCCCTGTTGGGAAGCTGCTGGGGGGATGCAGACTGTTGATACCCAGAGCAGAAGTGAGGAGGTTGGACCCTGTGGACCACCTTTTGCAGCTCCTTCTGCCCGTGAGACCTCCTCGTGGGTTCTGCCATGACTTGTGCAACCCACGGCCTCTGAAGAGCAGCAGCTTGAGGGAGGGAAGTGACTGCTCAGTTTTGCCCAGGCCTGCTCAGCCTTTAAAGTATGTTTTTCTTGTTTGCAGCCTCTTTAAGCACACGCAGCAGGGTGGGTGCCAGCCTCGTCATGCTGATCCATCAGCTGTTTTGGCCTGATGCTTCCAGAGAGGGAGTGCTGGAAATTATGTGAATCTCCCCATCTCTCTGGCTGATGACATCCCCTCCCCTGTGCCAGCACCCTTGCTTGAAAAGCTGTGTGGGTGTCAGATCTGGGACCCAATCCACTGGCAGATAAACCTGGGATAGTAAATGATTTGTTTTCAGCCAGGTTAGCTCCCCCATTCAGCTGACCCTGTCACAGCCTGAGATCTCACAGAGCTACAGCACAGTGGGCACAAGCAGCCAGAGCAAAGGAAGGAAGAAGAGGGCCATTGCTTTTAATGGCTTCCCAGCTAAAAGTCATTTTATCTTGGCTGAGAAAACCACATCCTTGCTATTGCCTTCATTCTGAATATCCTGAGTCCTGAATCCTGCTCCCACTTTCCATGCAGTCCCATCTGTCCCCTCCCATCCAGCTGTGCTAAACACATCACTCTCCCCCAGGTCTCGATCTTCTGCCTCCTCACCTCAGACCTTCTGATATGCATTTCTCAGCCTTTCCCCAGTGAATTGCTCCCTGATGGTTGATTATCACCATGGCTGACACAATTAATTGAAGCTGCACTGGCCAAATCTTCTACCAAAAACATCCCCATGCTTTTAGAACAAGAGAATACTTGGTCCTACTGCACTAAGCAGGAGGACAGTATGAGCAATTAATGCCAAGAAACGAAACAGGAGGGTAAGATTAAAAAAATCCACCCAAACCCCAGGATATTGGGCTGAACACAGAACTGCTGCAAAAACAAGTATCTGTGTTTCCATCAGTATCCAGGGATGACATATATTGCTGAGAAGGGCAATAGGGAAATCAAGATGTAGCCCTAAACAGCACATGGGAACTCCCTCCTGGAGGAAAAGGGGAGGCAGAACTAGGGGGAAAATGATTCTCATGCTTCAAGAATTTTTTTCTGGATTCCTTGGGGTGTGTCAGGCTCACAGCATGCCAGCAGCTGGAAAGTGCACACTCTGAATGCTGTCCTTTGCCATAACCTCCCACTGCTAATCGGACAAATAAAGGACCTTCACTTCATTATTACTCCGTAGTGCTATTGGAATATCCCTCTTGACTTGTAAAGTCACTGCCCAAAGGGCTTTCAGCCTGGGGAAAAAGGTGTTGTCCACTAGATCAAAACACTGGGATCTCTTTTAGAGGAGTACCTTTAGGTCTTGAGAACAGGAATGACTGAAGGAGGCATTCACTGCTCTTCCTCTTTTCATTCCATCGCAGCCTTAATTCAGAATGAGGGAAATGTGTGTGCCTGACTTAGAGGCAGAGCCCAAGTCTGGATACTCACAGAAAATCCTCAAATTGTCTGCTTGCTGGCACTGGAAAACTCTTGAGATTTTTGTTAGCACACACGATCTCTAGCACAAGCAGCAAAAGCAAATTGAAAAAAAAAAACACAACCAAAACCACATTTAGTTTGAGAACTAAACAGATAAATAAAGAGCAGATTAAATGTAAAAAAATGTGCCATGTCGAAATATCAGACAGATCTATGTCCTTTGCACATCAAAGACTGCAATACCCTGAAAGGCAACAGCCACCCCAATTCTATTTAACCTCGGTAGTGAGGAGAGGAATTCAGGTGTTACTCATGCAGGTAAGTTAAACCACAAACCAAGAGCTGTTCCACACTTGGAGTAAAGTGATGAGTAAAAACCCAAGTGCTGGAGGAGGGGCACACAGGATCTACAGGGGTTTCAGAGGTGGGTGCTGGTTCTTTCTGAAGTCCATGATCACTTGGCGCAGTGACAAGAGGATGGGAGCACTGAACAGCTTCCTGATTGCACTCTTGGATCCTCCTAAAAAGACTTGCCTCCTCAGGATTGCTCTAATCTATAGCCAGAGCACAGGAGGTATAGCTAAAGGATGCTAAAGGATGCTCAGGACAGATAAAGGGAGGAATTTCAGTTCAGGAATTTGTAAACAGAGAGCTGAGAAACAGAGTTAAGCATAAAGCTGAATCAGACTGAGCTCCTCCCCACAGGGTCACCACTCTCATTACGGAGTGCTTGGCACCCTCTGTGTTTGTTCTCGTGTCCGTCCTTCCACGCACACCTTCCAGTTTAAGGAAGAGAGAGACCACATGCGAATATAGGCTCAATCCCACTGGTCCACGGCACTCCTGCCAACCCCAGCACCAACACTGCGAGAGGGACCAGAGAAATGACCAGGCAGCAGAACCTGGGGCTGTGGTGTGCCAAAGTGACACTGCTGGGGTGTGTAGCGGGCTGCACATGTGTTGTCTGCTTTGTGTGTATGTGTGAGTGGGCATGAGACATGCCTCAGCCTTCGTGGTTTTGAATGACTTTTTTCTGCTTTGGCCAGCATGGGAAGGCTGCCTCCCACTGCTCACCACAGCCTCTCCCCCCTTCCCTGGCTGCTGCAAACCTTTCAGCTGCATCCATCGAACCCATGTGAATATTAAAGCTGTTAAATTGATGGGCTGAGTAAATAGGATTAGCTCCGTGTGCCCAAGGGGGGAGGCCGCTGCTTGCACAGACTGATAGGGAGACGGGGGAAGGCTGAGGAGGAGAGGGTTGCTTTCAAGCCGACAAGAATATGCTATCTGGGAGGTACACGGATAGCTTCCAATCTGCCCCTGATTGGATTAGACATGCTCCTAAATGTGAAGTGCCTATACAAGTCTGGGGCTTAGCTGGTGCCGGGCTGCTGAGAACCTGCCGAGGTGCTCCCCAAGGATTGCTGCCACCCCAGCGGGCCCTGGAGACGTCTGACTGTCAGGGGGCAGAAAGCCCCTGCTGCTGGGCCCTGTCTCGCCCACCGTCCCAGGCGTCAGATCTTCAACCCGCTCCCGTGAAAGCTGAGATCCTTTGCCTCCATCTGTTCACATGGGATGGCTTTACAATTCCCCTCTAACCTACCAAAGGGAAGCGTGAAGTGATCTCTCGCTGCCTGGTGGAAGGAAATCTCTCCCTCCCACCATCTCCCCCTCCTCTTTTTTCTCTTCCAGATGAAGAATTTGAATGTCTTCATGGTCTGTTTAAAATATAAAGTGAGTTCTTGACACATTTTTTGAAGCTGTGCTTGTCTGGGCATTGATTATTGTCACTAACAGCGATGTGAGCCAAATGCTTTCCTTTTTCCCCAAGCTTTGATAATATTTCCAAGAACTTTGGCTGCTTTTTTGCAAAGTTAGTTCTAGAACCAAAATACTAATAAAGAAGTTTACACCTAGCCTGTTATGTAGGATAGCAGGGAATGGCAGTGATTTAGTTAGACCTTTCTTAGGTTTATAGAAGAATAGCTCCAAATATTTTTAATTGGAACAGAAAAAATCTGAGCAAAAATATTGTAGTTGGTGAACAGAGGAAAACTGTACAACTGTGATAACTGGGGTTTATTCCATGGATATTATCCTTTACTTATTTTCTAGTCACAGGGAAAACATTGGTGAGGAAAATCTTTGTTTAACACCTATTTTGACAGTAGTTAGGCATCACTCTGATGTCCATGCACTCACGCTAAATTAAACACTGTCCTTGTTTTTGAAACAGATGCTTGCCCTGATATTCTATAGAGGTAAAAGTTACACATCTTTATTTTCTTTTTTCCTTATTTTTGTTTATTCTGGCTGGAGATAACAATAACTCACCTGTGAGGTCTAAGCTGCAACAATAATTTAGATTAATAAAAATAGCTGAGAAAAATACAGGAAGGACCGGGAGCTCTGTAGCCTGATGCAAAAACTATTCCTGTGTTAGCCAGGGAGATAAAAAGGAACAAGGAAGTGATTTCACCTCAAGAAGTGAGCTGTGGAGCCAGAATTCTGGTCCTGGTACTGACTCCTAACCTGCTGCTCTTGGTAAAGGCAGATAATCCTGGTAAAGGCAGATAATAGTGTGAGGCAGGAATAGAGCAATGGGAACATCCAGAATGGAATTGCAGCATTTATCTCTGCAGGAAAGGTCTAGGCTTCCTTATCATCACCCAAAAGCTGACTGAGAAATATGTCTAGACTTCAGGGGGACATTTGTGTCAGAATAATACCCAGCTATGAATAGAGCTGTGATACATCACATAGATACTCTCTGTAAATGATGTCATAAATAGAATGCAAGAACGTGCATCGGTGTTAGACACCCTGTTTCCCCCCAGCCCAGCCCACATGAACACCTGAGAACATTAATTATCTCCCCATTAATTTAGGAGCTGTGGTGACAACATGTTTGGTTGTGCTGTTTTCCCATTAGGCTTGGGGGTATCTTGCGTAGGCCTTATTGCATTATCTTGTGTTGGAAATTGAATTGCTGTGTCCAGTACCCTTGAACTACTGTGTAAATCAAAATTTCTGTCTAGCAGGCAATGGCATCCTTCACCTTCCTCTGGAATAACTGGATATTAACATATACTCTTCATAGGAGATGAAATTCTCCTTCTTTCCCATATTTGTATTAGGTTTAATTTGAACTGATAAGTTAATACAAGTGAATGCAGAAAATTGATGCTTTCTGTACAAATGTGTGTTCCTCAGCCCTTCCTGGCCAGCATCAGTCTTGGCCAGACCTCTGTGTGGATGTGGCCGTTCCTCTGTGGCCATCCATCCTTCCTTATCTGTGTCACTCCCCTCAGTCCCACCCCCTGCAACAGATACATCACTCTAAAGCAGGCAGAGGTACATGTCTGCACAACAGGATGTTCACTTACCCAGATTCCTCCATGTGTTCCTGACACCATCTAACCTGAAGGCTCCCTGCTTCTTTCTGGACACTGAAACCACTGAATGCTCTGCTAGTTCCAAATCAACCTTCTGACTCCACCCAGCTTCTTCTGTCTTAGCAGTATTCCCATTTCTTTGCTTGAAATAGCACCAAAAGGACCTTGAAGTTCCCCTGAGTTGACTCCGTTTTTCTTCCTCTTCTGGCCTCATTAAAGCTGTTCTTGATTTTATCACTTCTTCCTGCACTCCTGCACTTGAATGTTGTGTAATTATGTCAGATAACCTATTCAAACAAAGGAAGGGGAAATTAGAGATGGAAAGGCTTCTTTAGATCGAGGAGACAAGCCCCACTCCCGTGGGAAGAGGGCAGGAAAGGTCCATGCACTCCTTACTCACCCAAGTGACATGGGATTCATGTCTCCCTTGAGATCCAGCTACACTTTTAGACCTCACTGCTAGGAAGAATTCCCTGATCCTTTCCTTAACAGTTCCACTGCTTAATTCCTTGGCCCACACCTAGTTTTGCCCTTCACCACTCAAAATAATTTCTAAAGGTTCATTTTTCACATTTTTTAGTTAAGAAAAGTGACACCAAGTAGGGTTAAATGACTGCTGTAGACCCACAGTACTTAAGACAGATAGGGATCTCTTGGACACTTAAATTTGCTCATTGAAATCCCAGAAAACATGTCCTAAAATTCATTCCCAAAACTCACCAAGCACCACCTTAATTCAACATCTTAATTAGCCTTTCTGCCCCCATGCCTTTAGTGTGGCTGAGCCCCAAACTGTGGTTCATATGCAGTTAATACAGGGCTTGCACTATGCACAAAAGTCACTGGTTTGCTGAGCTGGGTTTCAGGTTTCCTGCCATGCATTTGGGGAGGTTTAGGATTCAAGCAGCCGTGTCTGCTCTTTGCTCAGCCACACTGCAGTGACCTCAGGACATGGCACTGCTCTCTACCAGTTGGCTGAAAGGTCCAGCACAGCCTGGTCAAGTCCCTCCTGGTTGCTGAGTCACCCTTGGCTTGCTGTGTGGATCCCTGCCAGGGCCACCTGAACTGCTCCTGCTCTCCTGGCCAGGCACTGCTGCCTCCTGCTCCTCAGCCTTCACATTCCACACTGCTGCAAGCACGTGAACAATGCACGGCATCCCTCGGGTTGTTCCCACCCAGCCTCCCTGCTTTTACTGGAAATGAAAGCCTTTGCCGGAGGAGGAAATCCTTGGAGATCCAAGTAGAGGTTCCCTCGGCTGGCTGCTGTTAAGAATAAAAGATCTGAGAGCTATTTCCATTCCTAGTTGCGCAACACAAAGCAAGTCATTTAACCTTTCCATGCCTTATTTTCCCTCTTGATGAATTGAGATGTAGTATGCCACGTTTTTTTGGGAAATGCTGTGGTGTAGTACCAGGGGAGGCCTTCAGATGCCTCTGAAGGCTGCAACTGATCCATATATAAGCTGGCTGTCATCCTATGGGCTATGAAAGACCCACATGAGGGATGCAGCAGCTCTGCTGTGAGGAAAGGCTGAGGGAATTGGGATTGTTCAGCCTGGAGAAGAGAAGGCTTTGGGGTGACTTTATTGTGGCCTTCAGTACCAGAAGGGAGCCTACAGGAAAGATGGAGAGAGACTCTTGACAAGGGCCTGGAGTGACAGGACAAGGGGCAATGGCTTCATTCATAGTAGGTTTAGTTCAGATATAAAGAAGAAATTGTTCCCTGTGAGGGTGGGGAGGCCCTGGCACAGGTTGCCCAGAGAAGCTGTGGCTGCCCCATCCCTGGAAGTGTCCAGGGCCAGGCTGGATGGGGCTCTGAGCAAGCTGGGATAGTAGGAGGTGTCCCTGCCCATGGCAGGGGATTGGAACTGGACAATCTTTAAGGTTACTTCCAACTCAAACCATTCTATGATTCTATGACTTTGTCTATTTTGCCCTTATCACCCTGGAGTCTCTCAGCATTGAATGCTTTCCAAATTCCACCCTCCTGCTGAGTAGTTTGATTTCTGAGTATTTTCTCCCAGATGTTTGAGAACCTTATTTTTGCCGAACAGTATTTCCAGTTCCCTTTGTACTGTCCATCCCCACCACTGTGCAGTTGTATAATATGCCAACATTTCGATCTTCTTACTCATGTCAGCTAGCAATTACTGGCAGGAGTTTCAGCAGCTCAATCTGTCCCTCCATTTCCATTCTGTACTGTAAGAGCCTTATAGTACTGTTTATCCCCCCATACACCTCTTTATACATACAGATAAAACCAATTTTAACAGCAGTCCAACTCTGACCTCCATCAGACTCCTGTACACTCTCAGAACTACATCTTGCACAGCAACTTTCAGTTCTCTCTACATATCTGACTCCCCAGCTAGGCTGAACTTAGTTTTCACATTTCATTTCAAGGCTCTGCCTCTCCGGCATCTTTGTTCATTAATTAAGCGAACAGGCTTGGACAGGTTTATCTAAAAGAAAATTGTCCTTTGATTATGACTTTTGCGTGATTTTAAAGCTCACAGGTGAGGCTTTCTTTGGGATTTGTCAAAGGGGAAATAGACCCACACAGAGTTTCTTACAGCTAGCCAAACTGCAGAGGGGCTGGTTTTATGAGTACATATTCTCACTGCAAGAGGCAGCAAGACAGAGAGAGTGTTCACAGAATCACAGAATCATTTAGGCAGGAAAAGATCACCCAGGATCATCGAGTCCAACCTGTGACCAATCACCACCATGGCAACCAGACCAGAACACTGAGTCTTGAACATTTCCAGGGATGGTGACTCCACCACCTCCCTGGGCAGCCTGTTCTAATGCTCAGCAACCCTTTCAGTGAAGAAATTCTTCTTGATATCCAGCCTGAACCTCCCCTGGCACAGCTTGAAACCATTTCCCCTTGTCCTGTCNCCAACCTGTGACCAATCACCACCATGGCAACCAGACCAGAACACTGAGTCTTGAACATTTCCAGGGATGGTGACTCCACCACCTCCCTGGGCAGCCTGTTCTAATGCTCAGCAACCCTTTCAGTGAAGAAATTCTTCTTGATATCCAGCCTGAACCTCCCCTGGCACAGCTTGAAACCATTTCCCCTTGTCCTGTCCCTTGTTCCCTAGGAGCAGAGCCCGTCCTGCCCCGGCTGCACCCTCCTGTTAGGGAGTTGTGGAGAGCCAGCAGGCCTCCCCTGAGCCTCTTTTTCTCCAGGCTGAGCCCCCCCCAGCTCATGTTCAGCTGCTGTTGTCAAGAACCCCCAGGTACTTTTCATCTGAGACAGAGTTCTAGGATGGATATCCATGGGATGGATAGGTTTGCAGAGCAAGTGCACTTCCCCAGCAAATACACACATCTACGCTTTCTTCACTCCGTGAGGAAGAAGCAAAACTGCATTGCCATCCCAGAGCGTGCTCTGGGATGACAGCAGGACACAGCTGGTTGCAGCCGGGTGTGATAGAAGCTCACGCTCAACCCTCTCGATAAGCCCTTCCATCCCTGCAGGAGCTGTTCCTCCGCTGCTCTGCCCCTGGACTGGAAGCACACAAAGCAGTGTTCGGCCGGGTGAGGCTGTGGCAGAGCTCAGGGAGCAAGGACGGTGCCGGTTCCTGCCGTTCGTGCGGATGCTGCGGGAGGCAGCGCCCGGCGGGACGGTACCCAGCAGAGGGCAGCGGTGCCCGCGCTACCGAAGCCGCCCGACCCGCGGCTTTCCCCCACACTAACCCCTCCCAAAAACACCCTGCATTGCATCTAGGCTGGCAAAGAGCCCGCACGTGTTAACCTGCTCTCCTTCCCTTTGCAGCTGGAATCTCGACCACCCAAGTATCGACATCCGCCAGCGCTTGCTGACCACCAGCTGGGGTCATGGCTCCTGATTGTACAATCACAACATCATGGAATGGCCTGGTTTAGAAAGGACGTTAGAGATCATCTCATTCCAACTCTCTGCCATGGGCAGGGACACCTTCCACTAGACCAAGTTGCTCTGAGCCCCATCTAACCTGGCTTTAATCCTCCTGTCACTTGAACAGCCAAGTGTAAGAAAGCTCTAGGATGAAGGAAGATACAGTGGGAGTACTTCTAAATGCCATTCCCCCTTCTGGGAAAATTGGTTTTCTCAGGGAAAAAAATAAAACTGTGACCTAGTGGTTAATTTACACACAGAAGAGTCAGGAGTCAATTTTTATGTGGTTTGAACTGGTTCATTCATATCTAATTAAAACAGTGAGGGGAGGACAGCTCATTTTATGCTCAGTTAATCAAAAGACTCCAGAAGCTACTTCTTTTCCTCTGGGGATATTGATAACTGCTGGATTCAGCCCTATTGAATTAGGTTGGTTAAACTGTTCCTCTCCAAAATCCCTGAAGCTTAAATCCACTTGAAGTCTTACTCCAACCATGAAATACATCTGATCTCAGCCCTCAAACCCATCTCTGTTTTGGTACATTACAGATGACTGTCCCTGCCTGGGTTAGAAGGGACCTTAAAGCTCATCCAGTTCCCACCCCCCTGCCATGGGCAGGGACACCTTCCCCTATCCCAGCTTGCTCAGAGCCCCATCCAACCTGGCCTTGGACACTGCCAGGGATGGGGCAGCCACAGCTTCTCTGGGCAACCTGTGCCAGGGCCTCACCACCCTCACAGGGAAGAATTTCTTGCTAATATCCAACCTAAACCTACTCTGAATCAGTTTGAAATAGACATATCAATACATTTCAATATTGGGATATTCAGAACTTGGCTAGAGAAGACCCTGAAAAATTTTTTTAAAGACAAAAATTAGCTCATCTTTGAGTGGGGATTTGGACTTCACAGATGTCTGTGAACCTCAATTATTCTGTCACTTTCTGAATTTATGCCTCAGATCCTGCTATTCGTGTACACGCTAGATATTCCATGCAGGAAGGAGGTGGTGAGAAGGACCTTTAGCCCTTCCCACCCTTTCTGCCCCGTCTCCTCGGGCTCACAGTGTAGCCAAGTAAGCACTGAAATCCACTTCCCTGATGAACAGCTCTGCCTTTTGTGATCCTCTTCCAGGACAAGGAACTCAAGGTGCTCCTTCATAAAACACTGGAATGTTGCTATTCTTATTTTCCTGGAGCTGGACTCAATGATCCTTGTGAGTCCCTTCCAACTCAGGATATTCTATGTTTCTATGATTCTAGTTGGATGGGAACCATATGTCATGTTGTAAATGAGGATCCTGGGGTGTTTCTACAAACCTTCAAGGATGAGTTGTCCTGCCAGACAGGTGAGCAGTAATTTCCTATTAACAGAAACAAAAGAAGTCAAGATCTTAGGGTCTTATAATGACAAACTGTCATTTCTTATAACCTATAACATAGAACAATAAATCCTTAATTGCTGGTAAAACTTTGTCTTCAGAAAGATGAAGCAAAAAACAACTTTAGAGGTGCCCAACCTGTCTGTTTCTTCTAATGATACCATCTGGGCTTATAAAGGGGATTTTCCTTCCCTATAAAACTGACCTCACTTATAAGGACAATCACATGCAAAGCAGCAGAAGTGATCAGTAGACCAAAGTAAACTGATTAACTGAACTGATGAAAAACGAGCTCTAAATTCCACTATATTTTCTTAAAAGCTGCTTCTCTCAAGCATATGTGAACAGCTTAGTAGAAATAGTTACAGAATCACAGGACCTCATTCTGCTTTCCCATCAGGGCAATTCTGAAGTAATTCCACTGAAGTGAGCAGAGTTACACTGATGTGAGATCACAATCAGTCAGAAATGGAAAATTCCTAATAGCTTATCCAGTTCATAACCCTAGGGCCAGCATACAGTTATTCCTTGCACTAAAACCGCATTTAATTCTTCCAAATATGAATAGTGGAAAATGGTGCTTGGGAGGTGTTTTGGTCACTTGGTGGGGTTTCTTTAATTCCTCATCTAATTTCTCTTCCTGGGAAAATCCTTGTTTTTGATTGAAAGCCAAAACCTCAGCTACATTGCCCAATGAATGAAATATGGAATGAAATGGATATGCCACGTTATGAGAGTGCAATTCTGGGTGCCTCATGTGCCCGTCCTCCACCCTGTGCTGGTTGTGGACTCTCATTAGGCTGGTGACACATGGAGGCTTTAGCGAACTTACTGTAAAGACAAAGCAACAGGGCAATGCCAGATACATTGGGGTGTCACCTCCAGGGCTCTCCAACAGAATTCCTTGTGTGTAGCATTGGGTTAACACGTAGCACAGCATCTATCCTTTTGTCAGAGGCATTTCTGATTTCCAGTGAAATGTCTAAATGTGCTGTAGCAGGAAGATCTTTCTCAGTGAATCCACTCTTCTGTGACAGCTGCTCTGTTCAAAACAGCTTTTCCTGCCGAAGAACAATTTCAATAGAAACATTTTAATCAGACCTCACGGTAAAGAGGTTTCAAACAAAAAAGAAACTCTTTTTTTATCCTAGTAATACCTAATTATTCTATCTATTCTATTAACCAAATATCTATTTGGTTGTTTTCAGGCACAAGAGCATTGCTGATGTGTCTGACACAGGAACACTGAAGTCGGGGAACATCCCTTTACTGTCTCCTTGCTTGCTTAGCACCAGAGGTGTTTTTCAAGAGACATTTCTGTAGAGGCACCTGGGGCATCCCATGGTTGGTGTACGCTGCTTCCTGCATGTAAAGGGGTCCATACCAGCTGCTCTGGAAAAAGCTTAGATGCTAAACAATGTTTCAAAAATAAGTTTTCATGAATGAACCGTTTGTCTTCCACCTTTAAAAGCTGGGGTCTAAAATCAATCTGCTTGTGCAAGACCTTGCTGAAGCATGTGAGATAAATGTGACAGTAAATCACACAAGCCACTAAGCAGAGTCTGATACCATTTCCCTGTGAACAAAAAGCAGTAAGAAATCTCACAGCTGCTGTTCCTGCCCTTCAGCAACTTTTAATTTTTATTGATTGACACGACACCTACGCGCCACATCACCCACAAGAGGCATCAGGTCTGTGTCAGGAAAAGCAAATTATTTGGTATTGTCAACAGCTGGCAGAGGCCACCAGGAACTGCTTCTTCATTCATTTGTTTTTCTCAGACACCTATAAAGAGCTGTCATCACATATCAAACGAGGCAAGTATCGGGCAGCATGTGTGTCTCAATGCTGGCACACAGCCTCCATTGCTGGGAGGCATGAACTGTGTGTCAGCCATGGCAAGCAAGCAAAGCGGGGACAAAGTGAGTCCTGGGGCAGTTTGGGGCACCTCAATATAAGAAAAATATAAAGTTATTAGAGAGTGTCCAAGAGAGGGCTACAAAGATGCTGAAGGGTCTGGAGGTGAAGCCACACGAGGAGCGGCTGAGGGCACTTGGTCTGTTCAGCTGGAGAAGAGGAGACTGAGGCCAGAGCTCACAGCAGTTCTGCAGCTTCCTCATGAGGGGAAGAGGAGGGGCAGGCCGCGATCTCTGGTCTCTGGTGACCAGGGACAGGACCTGAGGGAACGGCTGGAGCTGTGTCAGGGGAGGGTTAGGGTGGATATCAGGAAAAGGTTCTTCCCCCAAAGGGTGGTGGGGCACTGAACAGGCTCCCCAGGGAACAGTCACAGCCCCAAGGCTGCCAGAGCTCCAGGAGCACTTGGACTGCTGGAGTGTCTATGCAGGGTCAGGAGTTGGACTGAATGATCCTTGAGAGTTCCTTCCAGCTATGGATATTCTGTGATTCTAAAGTGAGCTCAAGCACAAACTTTTCAGAGTTGGTTGCCTTCAAAAATCACTGTTGCTGTGAACGGAATAGCAAGAAGACATTGTGAAGAGTTTGGGCCTTCTGAGACCAGATACTCTGCCTCAGGAGAAGCCATCTCTGCTGAAGGCTGTTGCCTCAGTGAGGCTAATACTTGCACTTCACTGTGAACTGATGGTGCAAAAGGACTTTGCATGATGAAATCAAGAGCCAACCCCTTGTATTATTTGCCCTGAGATAAACTGGGCTGTAAGACATGTGATGCTCTCTTTACCTATGCATCCTGATTAACAGTTGTGAAAGTACTGTGCATTTGAGAGCAGGATGGCCAGGATATCCCTTGATATGCATAAAAGAGGCACATGAAAAAAAGTTTTGCAATGTGTGTGCAAGCCATTTTGGCCAATATTAAAGCCAAAAGGCCACATGAAATACTGCATATCCTTATTGATGCATTGTGCTGCAGTAGTGAAGAATGAAGTGTTTCACTGGGGGTAACAGAGGGAGCTGGGGGTGAGTGAAATCCATTTTCCACACTGGAATGTGGTCAAGATAGTGGGTAAATGCCACTGCTGCTGAGGAAGGACCTCAGACGTTTCTGAAGCCATCACTGGTTGGGAGTTTGGTTTCTCTGTTGTGTCCCAAACCCAGCAGCTTGAATGGCACAGTCCTCCTCAGCACCCCTTGACTCAGCCCTGACTCAGAGGGAAGAATTCTGCCCACTGAGTCACCAGCCCAGCCTCCTCCAGTTCTGCCTCTTTCTCCTGGTGATCCACTCAAGCCCAAACCTGCGCGGCAGATGGGAACTGACAGGGCTGAGCCCTGAGCAGGATGGGTGGCACAGAACAAAGCCTTGGCAGTGCCAACATGTCCAGATGACCCACAGGAGAACTGTGTTTAGGGGGCCTGCGGTGGGATTTATGGGATGGACACCACGGTCACCTCAAGGAGAGCTCACTCTGGATGTTCCCTCTGCTCTCTGAGGCCTCCACAAACATGGCCTGGGTGCTTTGGACAGACTGCTGAGCCCAAGCTCGTGCCCTGCACGGGCAGGACTGAACAGCCTGAGGAATGTTACTCCCACCCACCTCCTCTGGAAATGTCTGAGCTTCCCAGAAAAGATGAGAAAAAGCACAAAACCCACGCTATGTTTGATCTGGACTGTGCTTAGCCTAACTCTTTTCCTTGAAACTATACTGAACTCATTCTGGGGTGGTGAGAAGGGAGCTCGCACTAGAAATAGAAGATCTATAATTAACACGTGGTCCTAACACAAAATGGAATCACAGTGGCCTCTCAAAGTTAGTAAACTTTGCTTGGAAGTGCATTCCAAGTTTTATCAGATTTCTCTCATCTGCAGAAAGAGAACTTTCTAGATCTGTTGTACTTGCATGTCCAACAGACTGGACCCAGTTACATATTTCAGTTTCATGATTAAAAAAATCTTCCACTGACACACATCATGCACATGTAAGTAATTTGAAGTCTTCAAGTACTAACCCTTCCCGCCCTGAAGCAGGGGCAAATTCCTCCTCTCTTCTCACAGGCCTGTTACCATTATGCAAGCTTTCATTCTGAAACCCAAACTCATGTGAAAAACACCCAGGTTAGTGAATCTGAAACTCAGCCTAAGCAACCCAAATGAAAATGTTGTGTGTCTGTTAACGCATTCTTTGTTTCTCCTCTCGGGGGCAGGCTGCTTGTTCTCCCAGCAGCCCAGCTCATCCTGCCATTTATGAAGTTTTCTGCAGGTACAATGTCCTGCACACTTGAACCTGTATAACCTGTATATTTCCATGTCTCCAAGGAGGGATGTGCCTGAAGTTCAACAAGGGCAAATGCAGGATTCTGCACCTGGGGAGGGATAACCCCAGGCACTAGCACAGGCTGGGGGTGACCTGCTGGCCAGCAACTCTGCTGAGAAGGACCTGGGGGTCCTGGTGGACAACAGGCTGTCCGTGAGCCAGCAGTGACCTGAGGGACAAGAAGGCCAATGGTGTCCTGGGGTGCATTGGGAAGAGCATTGCCAGCAGGTCAGGGAGTGATCCTGCCCCTCTGCCCAGCCCTGGGAGGCCCATCTGCAGTGCTGTGTCCAGTCCTGGGCTCCTCAGCACAGGAGGGACAGGGAGCTCCTGGAGCAGGGCCAGCAGAGGCTGCAGAGATGATTTAGGGCCTGGAGCATCTCTGACAGGGAAAGGCTGAGGGAGCTGGGGCTGTGCAGCCTCGAGAGGAGCCCCAGCTGAGAGGGGCCCTCAGCCCTGGGTGTCCCTGCCTGCAGGGAGGGCTCCGAGCAGGGCCCAGGCTCTGCTCCGGGGGGCCCAGCAATGGCACCAGAGGAACGGGCAGGGACTGATCCCAGGAAGTTCCACCTGGGCAGGAGGCAGAACTTCTTCCCTGGTCAGTGCCCAAGCAGATTGTCCAGAGAGGGTGTGGAGTCTCCCTCACTGGGGATATTCCAGAACCATCTGGACACGATCCTGTGCCCTGTGCTCTGGGATGGCCCTGCTGGAGCAGGGAGGTGAGACCAGATGACCCTCTGTGGTCCCTTCCAACCTGACCCATCCTGTGAATCTGTGATTCTGTGATTCTGCGGAATGAAGTTTCCTTGATCTTCACAACTATTCTTTCTCAGTGTATGGAGATGAGCAGTGACCTCAGATGCTGCAAGTGGTGCTTTCTTACCCAGCTCCCCTCAGGGCCCAATGCTTCTGCTGCCGCTGCCTGGTGATCTCCACATGAGAAAGTTTGTGGGACAGGTTTCAAGTGATGGAAGATGAAGAATAAAGTGGGGTTGAAGCCTGCAGAAGTCCAGAGTCTAAGAGATTCCAGGAAGATTTGAAATAGAGTATCACAGCAGTAGAAGGAACAAAAGTCTGACCACACAATAGGATGAAAGAAACATCACATCTATTGAAGAATTAATCATTATTTCTGCCTTTAGTTTTTCCCACACATAAAATTAATAGAATAGTATTTACTTTTCGATCTCTTGTAGTATTGTGATTAAAAATTGCTCATTCTTTTTAAAGCCCTGTGGAGTGTGTGCTGTTCAGAGATACAGGTGGGAAAGACTGCCAACATACATTAATATCCAGAGAGAAGACAAGGAAATGAAAGCACAGATATTAAAGGTGCCAGAAAGAACTAAAGATGGAAGCAGGAAGGAGCAAAGATTGTTAGAGATATCTAACTACTGGACAAGAAAGGGAGGGGAGGACTATGATATGGAAAAGATAAAGGAAAGATAACTTCTCATAAAGATAAATGGACAGAAAAAGAACAGTAACAAATATGGACAAAGAGAAAAAACAGTGAGGGAAGGACTGATGAAGATGAAAGCACTAGTTTCCCTTAGTAGGACTGGTTACCATGTAGGTACCACCAAATGGGCTGCACATGAGAAGGAGAGGGCAGAAAATAGAAAAATGAAAGAAGCAGGAAAGCAGATTAACAGGGGAAAAAGTGTAACCTGAGCCTAACATCTTAATGATTTTTTAAAATTATTTTGTCAGTAGCTGTGGTTTTCTTTGGGGAACCAGTATTTTTTGTTAAAAAGAATTCCCAACAAAAACCTTCAGTGCTGGTCAAAAAGAAGAACATAAAACCTAAGCCTGGCAACCCAAAACCTTTCTGCATTATACTTAAAACTTCCATGTTGTTAGAGTTTTTTATGAAAACCTGATGTTTCTGTGGGAAAATAATCACTTCCCAGATACATCTATTTTTAGGCCTGTGTTCTCAATCAGCCTGGTACCCACTCGCAGCAGCACAGCAACAGGGTGTGTCAAAGGGTTACAAAGGAGCGTGTCTGGCATTAAAAACCCACACCAGTGACTTTATGGTAGCTGCCAGCCAGTCTTTCTTTTTCTCTCTGCATTTCAGAAGAGAAGTATGAGGTGTCAGATATTCTGCTGAGAACTTCTCGTGGCACAGGATCATGATGTGAAAGAAAGTGAACTCTAAAAGCACAATGTAAAAGAATCATAGCATCATGGAATGGGCTGGGTTGGAAGGGATCTTAAAGATTATCCAGTTCCAACCCCCTGCCATGGACATGGACACCTCCTACTATCCTGGATTGTTTCAAGCCCTGTCCAACCTGACCTTGAACAATTCCAGGGAAGGGGCAGCCACAGCTTCTCTGGGCAACCTGTGCCAGGGCCTCACCACCCTCACAGGGAAGAATTTCTTCCCAATATCCCATCTATCCCTGCCCTGTGTCAGTGTGAAGCCATTCCCCCTTGTCCTGGCATTCCAGGCCCTTGTACAGAATCTCTCTCCATCTTTCCAGTAGGTTCCCTTCAGGTACAAAGCCACAATTGGGTCACCCCGAGGCTGAACAATCCCAATTCCCTCAGCCTTTCCTCACAGCAGAGCTGCTCAATCCCTCTGATCACCTTGGTGTCCCTACTCTGGACTCATTCCTTAACGAAGCTGAATTCTGAATTGCACTTTGGATATGTGATTGATCCCGGCATCATCCATAAGTAATCCTTTTGCTTCTGCCTTTACATGTCTGAACCATCAGCTAAACTTGCTCTGGGAGAGAACCTGTAATAGCTCTGTCAGAACAGACAACTGCAGTGCTAAATGTGAGTAAGTCACAGGAGCAGAAATTTGTCCTAGTGGCACTGTTCCCACTTACAAGCTTTGTGCTCGAGGGGATGAGAAAAGCTGTCCAGATGATCCTGGGAAAGTTTGTACACACAGCAACTCAGCCAGCAAAGTGCTGGGCGTAGCACGCTGCCCACGAGTGGGTGTTCAGCCTCAGAGCACGTTGGATCCTGGATCCATGGATCTGCTCCAGCATCTGCTTCACCTTGCGGACCAGACCAAAGCAGCCCTCCAAGGGGCAGGAGGGTACCATGCAAGAAATGAGCCACCAAAGGGCTCTGGAATATTTTGGTGGACACCATGTATCTCCTTCTGCTGTGCAGTTGAGTGTTTGGAGAGAGACGGGTCCAGCATCTCACTCACCCCACTGACTGCCCCGAACCTTTCCACTGGGCAGCCCCAAGCTCTCTGGCAGTGCCAGCAAGATCACAACCTGGCACCAGCAGTTCCCTGCTGTGATGGAAACCCAGAGACTGCTTCTCCAAGCTTCACCGACCTGGCACAAGGGAGCTCTTGTATTTGTCATCACCGGTGTTGCTATGGCCACGGCACACAGGTATAAACCTTGCCCAGGGGACATTGTTACAGGAGAGCAGGGTGCAGCCCAGGAACCAGTACTGCTTTACTGACATGATTTATCTCTGTGACCCGTCCCGGTCTCTGGAGTTTATCCATTCAGTTGCTTTTGCAGGAAGTCTCGTTACGATAGAGCCCTCAGTGCATTTAGTAATAATATTTTACATCTATATTGGGCTCTGTGCATTCCAAGTGCAATACAAACTCATTCATCTTATCTTTTTATCTCATGACAGTTGCCTGCAGTGCTGAGTTGGTTTGATCCCAGCCTCACAGGCTTTTCAACAGTGGAATTGTTACCTGACTAATTATCCATCTAAGTCACGATGAGGGACTGGTGGCTGGGCTCCACTCTCAGTTTTAACCAGCAGCTCCTGCCACTCCAGTGAGAGGGTTGGTTCTCAGTCTTTCTGCTGCTGAAGAGAGGGAAAAGAAAATCTTGGAGGCGATTTTCATTTAGTTTGTTTTCACTAAGAGAGTGTTCACTAGGGGCAAAACTGTTTTCAGAAATGGAAATACACTTGCCATTGATCCATGGGAAACACAGTCAAGCATCTCTGTTTTAATTTAACTCGCAGGAGATGAGGCTAACGTAGGCCCAGCTTGTATTGCTCCTATCCTTTCTCCATTTGCTGGCTCCAAAATGATGCACTAATCCAGTGTGAAGTCTGTGGCCATGCCTTTAGAGATTATTTATATTAAGTTAGTAGGTCGCTGGTTGCAAATAAGGGATAATATTTCCATAGCAGGCACTCTTGCATGCTGCATGCAGCTCAGGTCACTCAAGTCCAATACTGATGGACCCAGACTAGAGGAGCTGCAAAAAGGATTTTAATGAAGGTGTACGAGGAGTGGCTGCAAAGGATGGGAGAAAAATTAGCAAAATGTTCAAAATTATCGAAAAGAAGTAGGTCCTAAAAGTTACAACCATCACAAGGTGGTAATTTCCAAAAGTTGAAATGAGTTAGCTCTATCAAAGGAAATGAAGACAAATGGAACAAGAGATCTCACACTAAAAACACAACAGAAAGTGGCTTATTTAGCTTTTTTTTAGCCTAGGGAAAAAATGTCAGCAGTATATGACTTCTTCAGGTTAAATATGTGATTTGAAACTTTGGTCTTTAAAATTAATGCTGACCACTGGCATAACAGATATGAGTAAAAAAAATGCTCCAAGCTTAAGTTTTCAAAACTTAGTTTACCCTGAGGAATGGGAAAACACACAGGAAAGATCTCTCACTGAACATCATCTCTCCCATCATGTTGGCTGCCTTCACGACTCTGTTTCATTGCAGCAAAATGAAACAGATCAGCACCATAGTTACTGTTTTTTAAGTGACTTCCAAGAATTTTCTTATCAGGATTAAAATGAAGCAAATTACATAATGCTATGGAGCCTGGATCCAGCAACTCTTAAGGCTGCCAGAAACATCAGCTGTATGATACAGATGGGCTGTATTAGGTGAGACTGACACACACATTTAGAAAATGCATTACAAGTTGGTTTTTTTCCTGAGGTCTCTTGCAACCTGCTATCCCCAGTTTTTGCTACCTTAAGCTTCACTCACAGACTTGGAAAATTGTTCACCAGGAATTCTATGTTCAATTAATGTATTAAAAGTTCCTTAAAACTTGTCAAACTACTTATTGCATAGAATCATAGAATGGTCTAGGTTGGAAGGGACCTGAAAGATCACCTTGTTGCAACCCCCCTGCCATGGGCAGGGACACCTTCCACTATCCCAGGTTGCTCAGAGCCCCATCCAACCTGGCCTTGGACACTTCCAGGGATGGGGCAGCCACAGCTCCTCTGGGCAACCTCCCTGTGCCAGAGCCTCCCTACCCTCACAGGGAACAATTTCCCAACCTAAACCTCCTCTCTGTCAATTTAAATCCATTCCCCCTTGTGCTGTCACTACAGTTCCTGATGAAAAGTCCCTCTCCAACTTCCCTATAGCCCGTTCAGATACTGGAAGGTGCCCTGAGGTCTCCACACAACCTTCTCCTCTTCAGGCTGAACAGCCCAAAGTCTCCAAGCCTATTTCCATAGGGAAGTTGCTCCAGTCCCTTTATCAATTTTGTGGCCTCCTCTGGACTTACTCCAACATTTCCATGTTCTTCCTATGTACATTCATCCAGCACATCATCGTTATTTTGCAGTGGAGAGGTAAGTTTGCCACAGAACTTGGGACTTAAGACGGTGTTGGATCTTGCATCCTCTCCTGATGAAGTCCTTGTGAGTCAGGGCAAATATATTTTTATGCTACTACTGCCAGTTCAATATTTTCTGTTGTGTATGTTG
The DNA here is from genome assembly GCA_013399875.1 of Gymnorhina tibicen. Lineage (NCBI taxonomy): Eukaryota > Metazoa > Chordata > Aves > Passeriformes > Artamidae > Gymnorhina > Gymnorhina tibicen. The sequence goes on along the minus strand of VXAZ01001750.1, from coordinate 190,100 downwards.
TGTCTTCAGCATCTTCTTTGTGGATCTCTTCCTTTCTCTAACTGAAAAACTGATCTGTGGAACGAAACTCCAGCCCTAACACTGCACTCCCAACGCCAAGGATTTTGTTGACATACCTAACCAAAATAAAACTCTTTCTGGCCTTCACTTAGTAATTCCATGACAGAGAGCACGATCTGAAGCCATGTTTGCTGTATTGTGTAAGACAATTTGTCAGGTACATGTAACCCTAGTACTTTGGAGACATGTATGGACAAATTTAGTGAGCTGGGAAAAAACCATTTCATGCAGCCAACAAAAGCTGCAGTGATTCAATACCTCAGTCTATTTCTTCTCAAGACAGGCACTGTCTCTTTGTTCAAGTTATTGATTCAGGTCAATTCTATGTGTGGGAGTTCTCCACTAGAATCATCTGGAAACCCTATGGCTTCAACACGGTGCTTGAGGAAGTTTGAAGTTTGAAACTCTAACATTCACCTCTAAAAGGATGATCCGGTGCTGCTAAAACACAAGTGTGACTGTTCCCAAGTCCCACCTTTCTGTCACCACTTGAGATGACTGTTTTAACACCCCTAAAGAGGACTGTCCTCAATGCCATTTGCTTACAGCCTAAGTGAGGGCTGATCTGTGAGACTCTCAGTCTCAAAATTATTTTCCCAGTCTAGAAGAGCCAGGTTGGTGACAGTTAAGCTTCCTCTGGTGGCCTGAGGCATACATTCTGTCTAGAAGCCTTCACCAGGTAGCTCCTGGGAAGGTCTCCCGGCTGGGGAGGCACTGCCCTGCTCAGCCTGTCCTGGAGAAGGGGCTGGCACTATGGTTGGGCACCATCTGCTGCAGCCTCTCCTCAGCTGCCAATGCTGTTTGGGTGCCCACGGGGATGTGAAACTGCTGTTTGCCCACGAGGTGTAACTGTTTGTCAGCCCAGTCTACCACGTCCTTGTTGCTCTCTCAGCACGGTTATTGTTGTCCCAGCCTTTGATAAGGCGAGGGCTGAGATAGCTACTGTACTTTCAGGCGAGGCTCCAAGTCAGCGGCTACCTTTCATCTTCGTTTTATTGCCAAGGACAGGGACAGACAGGCCAGACCACTAGCTGGCTAATAAGTAATAGGGAGCTTTGCTGAGTTCCACAAGCCTCCTCATCAGGCGGTACACTTTTCATCCACATAGATTTATATACAGTGTTGCATCTCTACAGCCCCCACAGAGCGAGGAGCAGGCGAGGGCCAGCTCATGGTGGGTATGTGTAGGCCAGTGGAAATGCATGTGTGCAAAGGGACTCAGCTGTAACTGGGTAACTTGACAGGTAGAACAAACTCTTGCAGCCCTTTGCTCTTTTCAGTCCCCAAATATGACAGCTTAATCATTTCCTAGATGCAAAATGTCACAGAGATAAAGCAAAGTTTATAAAGGACGGCTGGTCACATCACAGAAAAATCTGGTGATATATAAAAGCAAAGAAACTCAAAGTTCAGGAAGCATTTGTTTTCCTCTGAACTTCCCTCCTTCCTCTCTCTCAGCACTCACAGAGCTGGAAATTCAGCCTGAAGGTTCCTTAAACAAATATAGCTCTGTCCTTTACATCACCATATGGTTCACCATCAATGCCACGTTAGGTAAACTGTGAAAGTTGAAACCCAGTTGCTTTGTTCCAGGCCTTCAAATGCACAGAGGTGCTGAAATTTTACTGAAATAACTGAAATAGGAGTTTCCTGTAATAATTACCTTGTAGCTTTATGTGTCTTATAGTATCATCACACACATTCAAATTTAGACATGATTTTCTCCCCACCAAAGTGGGAGCATCTTGGTGCTTTCAAAGCCACATTTCAGCTGACAGGAGAAGCACTGCCTCACCATGAGGGATGGGGTCACAGCCTTTCACCTACCTTCCAGGGACATCGCTTACAACTCCATGGAGGCTCATCAGCCTCCCCTGCTCAGATTCCCAACCCACTAACCTGGGTTGTATCACTATCGGCTTGGAAGACAGGGTCTGCTTTTGCCTTTGTGTGTGTAGCGTGGCTGAAGTCCCCCACAGGAAATGCCACCACACAAAAATCAGCATGGGCAGGGCTCAATTTGGGCTTTTCACTTTTTCGTTTGTGCTGTTTGGGGTTTTTTTGTTGCTTGTGTAACTATTTTGCCAGGCATTGGGCAAAGAATACATGAGTAGGAGAAGGAGCCCAAGCAGAAGTTTGTTCTTCCAAGCAATTCATACCATTAGCTCAATAATAATACCATTAGCACAGCAGATATTATTTACCTTGAGAGGACAAGGGTTGGTTTTTGTGCAGTGTGTAATTATGTGTGTTGACTGCACAGGACTGTCCCTGAGCTCCAGCATGATTAGTCAGGTGGTTTCTCGTAAGTGCTTTTTGGGTGCCTGGATTAATCACCCCATTTTGAGGTTTGTAATTTTTTCGTATTTTGGTAACACATCTTAGCCAGCAGCACGATTATCCATATTTGTTTGCTTTTGATTTTACATTCCTTTACCAGAAGACCTTTGGGGAGGTTAGTGGCTTTCTGCAGCTCACAGTCTGAATGGCAAGATGGGCCTCACTCACTGTGTTTATTTATAATGTCTTAGCAACCATAAAAACACCCTGGGGCCTTCACAGACATGCTGGAGGATGTAGTCCCAGCCCTGGGCAAATTTCATTCTCCATCAAGAACCACAAGGTGTGGAAAAGCCGTAAGAAAAGCTCTGGGAACAAGGATAAATTTAACCCCATTAGCTGTGACTTTCCAGAAGGTTGTAGATACCACAGAATCATGGAATGGCATGGGTTGGAAGGGACCTTAAAGATCATTTCATTCCAACTCACCTGCCATGGGCAAGGACACCTTCCACTATCCCAGGTTGCTCGAGCCCCATCCAGCCTGGCCTTGGACACTGCCAAGGATGCGGCAGCCACAGCTTCTCTGGGTGCCCTGTGCCAGGGCCTCACCACCCTCACAGGGAACAATTTCTTCCCAATATCCAATCTAACCGTGCTCTCTGTCAGTGTGAAGCCATTGCCCCTTGTCCTGTCACTCCAGGCCCTTGTCAAGAGTCTCTCTCCATCTTTCCTGTGGGCTCCCTTCAGGCACTTCAAGGCCACAATGAGGTCACCCCAAAGCCTTCTCTTCTCCAGGCTGAACAACCCCAATTCCCCCAGCCTTTCCTCACAGCAGAGCTGCTCCATCCCTCTGATCCCCTTGGTGTCCCTGCTCTGGGCTGGCTCCAGCAGCTCCCTGTCCTTCCTGTGCTGGGCCCAGGGCTGGATGCAGCCCTGCAGAGGAGTCTCAGCAAAGCTGTGATCATTGTCCTTTATTTAAAGTGGACCAAGTCAGGACAAGTAGTGAGATGTCACTGGAGGATGAAACTGTATTTTGGGTTTGAAATTTCTATAAAAAGAAAATTTGCTTGGTTCAGAGAAGTCCAGTTCGCACAGTATGTACTGCAGCCACAGAGACAGTCCTTTCCTTTAAAATCCTAATTTCAAGATACCAAACTTGCTCTCCACTCGGATTATTCTCAGCACAGCTGTGACAGTATGCAGGACTTGGCCAGTCAGCCACTGACTTTCACCTCTGGATGCTTTCTTGATCTCCTGTAACTCACTGTTGATGATATTATTTTGCCTTTTTAAATTATTTTCAGGAGTGTGGGTGCATATTAGCTGTTAAAAAGCAATTTACATACCTTGGCTGCACTCAGCCAAAAAGTAGCCGCAGAACCCAACCCAATAAATCACAACAACAGGAAAACAAAGAGGAGGTGCAGAGTGAGGGCAGCAGGACACTCACAGTTTCAGCCCAAAGGAAGGGGAGATGAGTGTTTCCAGCAGTTTCCAAGGAACAGTGCTCCCTTATTCAAACTCTGTCACAGTTCTGCCCTGGTGTAGTTTCTGTTATCTGGCCACCTCTCATCAGTAGTTTCTCCTGGGACCATAAGAAATCACACAGAATATCTTGTTAAGATGGCAGAAGACTCTTTGATTGCTTTTTAGAAGGGTTTGCTGCAGGTTTAGCAGGATGGATTTACCTTGTGGATTACAGGAAGCGTGTAAGAAGGGGCAAGGCAGCCCTGATTCAGATCAGCTGCAGTCACTGTGGAAGCTGAGCTACAACCTGAGCCCACAGCACACTCAAAACGAATAATGACACTCAGTATTCACCCCTTCATGCTGAGGGGCATGTTGGCTCTGGAACTGTGTGCTGTTAACACAGATAAGCTATCTGTCTGCTGGGAGTTTTATTAGAAGCATCCATCTAATAGGATAATCCCAAACTCAAGCAGCTCTCCCCAGGGTCAGAAACCACAACTATGCTCAGCCCATACAGAAGAACCATAGGTGTTCTCCACAACAGCTTCCTGTAAAAGTCACACATTTGTCAATACAAAAATCTGCTGGGTACTGGAAACAGAGAATGTGGAGAGAGTATGAAATGGAATATAATTTAAAACAAAAAACATGGGGACTACCACCAACTGTACTATTGGCTTTTATATACAGCTGAATGAAACTCACTGGAGTTTTCCTGTTTAAAAGAAGCTGCCACATAATTTTGAAATTGTTATCCCAGTGCCACATATTTTAGGAATGTGAGAAGAGACTTTGCCTCTATTTTGTCACAGACCACATGTGAGCTTACTGAAAACCCAAATTCAAACACAGAAATGGACCGGATTAAATACAAAGGGAAAATGACAAATAACTTAAGCCCAAATATTATTTAAGGGCAACCAGAGATAAGAAAATGGAAAGTGAGGGAGAGATACCCAATTAATAAAATGTCTTCTTGAAATGCTGTGAGTTGTATAACAGAACTCTTTCAGAGGAATATTAGAAACAAAGCAGAAGCCAGTTACTTGGAACAGAAGCCACTTGGAAACAGCAAGTGATGTTGTCTTGCCTGCTTTACTTTCACTGAGCAAACTTGGAGAGAGTAAACAAAAAGTTCAGGGAGAAAATGCAAAGGTTAGTGCAAAATCCTTTTAGCTTTAAAATTTCAGCAACACATTGGCCTGAAGACTTTAACTCTCTCTGTGTTCCTCTGAGTGGTGCAAAATTCTGTCTCTATTTGCATCAGTGCTTTGTGGGTTTTTCTGACGCTTTGCTCAGCATGCGCTTGCCTTTCTAACAAGCCAGGGCAGCCAGAGGATGCACTCCTCGGTAATATTAAAAGAGCAGAAAACCACTCCAGAAACACGTGGCAGGGATGAGTAAGCAAAGCCTTTCTGGTTGTTGATCTGTGATATACTCAGCAACTCCAGCAGAGGAAATATTTATCTTAGAAGGGTGCACAGCTTCCGTTAGGTTTTCACTCCAGCAGTAAAACCTGGTGCTGAAAGCTTTCATGATCAGATGATTTTATTTCTTTCTTTCTTTGAGTCACAGCAGTGCCTTTTGCTATGTGCTGTACCTGCTTAAGCAAACAGCCAGTGCTATTTGGTGAACTTCAGGGGCCAGGCAGGAAATTTCTCGCAACGGTGCAGTGACAGAGCAAAACGTTCACCTCCCCTGCAAGTTAGCAACATAGATAAATAGCAGAGCAGATTGGCTGGGTCACAGGTAGGACACCTCCCCTCCTCCAATAAAAGCTGCCTTCCGAGGCTGGGTCCCTGGAATCCTAACAGTGCTGTTAGGCCAAGAGCAGAGATCCTCATGCCTGTGGTATTTGCTCAGAGGGCATGACCACTTTGGGCAAGTCTTTCATGTGAGTCAGCTTTAGCTGATCCATGGGAAAATTCCTTTGTGTTGTCAGGCAGGGTTTGCTCACAGTTTCAAAGGATAATCCGACTGAAAGGAAAATACATCTAAATTTTAGCATATTTTGGTCAGGTCTTTGACTAAACGTGGTGCAAAGCAAAGGATGCTCAGTTTTCTTTGCAGGCCACTTGTAATGAGGAAAGCCCTCTATAAGGAACATGCAGAAATACTCCACCCTAGCCCTGGATTCTACGTCATCTCTGACTCCAAACGTCATATGTGCAAATACCGATTAAATAGATTCAGGTGAAAAGCGTAAGTTCCAATAATGATGCCTGGAGAAAGTAAAGAACTAATCCTACAAACATTTATTCATTTGGTTATCCTGTGTCTTGTCAGGTTCTTCAGTCGCTTAAGAAGGGGCAGCAGGGTCAGGGCAAAAGCAGGGCAGAGCGTCTTCCAGTCCCCTTCAGTGTCTCTGCATGAGGACTATCCGAAAACCTCCACTCCCCCACTGCTGTGGAAGAGCTGATCATTCAGAACTGAACGGGGGCACTGGAAATCTTTGTGTCATTTCGTTGTCACATGGCTGTGACAGTCAGGCCTCTGTCAGTTGAATCCACTGCCAATAATGTGCAGCATTAATGAGATAGCAGAATGCAGGTCTGCCTTCTTCCAAAGCCTTCCTGTACCTGAAGAGATTCTGCAAGAAAGGTGGGGAGAGACCTTTTGCATGGGCATGTAGTGACAGGACAAGGTGTAATGGATTTAAACTGACAGAGAGCAGGTTTAGATGGGATATTGGGAAGAAATTGCTCCCTGTGAGGGTGGGGAGGCCCTAGCACAGGTTTTCCAGAGAAGTTGTGGCTGCCCCATCCCTGGAAGTGTCCAAGGCCAGGCTGGATGGGGCTCTGAGCAACCTGGGATAGTGGAAGGTGTCCCTGCCCGTGGCAGTTGGAACTGGATGATCTTTAAGGTCCTTTCCAAGCCAGTCCATGATGCTGTGATTCCATTAACACACACACCCTGTCCATCCTTGGTGTCCTACTGCCATGTAAACAAATGATGGTCCCTGTAGGATGGTGAACATGTCCTGGGCTTTCAGATCCATGCTGCACTGTACCTGCAACCTGGCTGAATTCTCCTCTGGTTCAGGTATTGCTTCCCTAAAAAAGCCAGTTTCCATGATGCCTCAAAAACAAGTTCAGTGACTAGAATGGGTTCATATGTTGGCCAGCAAGAAATCCCGCTCTTTTGGCACAAAGAACTTGAGGACAGTTGCAGGGGATGAAGAGCTTGCAAACTGGATCCACAGACACAGTAGTTTAGTCACAGACCCCTGGCTGATGTAAATTCTCATAGCCTATTGCCTTCAGTGGATGAAACTGTTGTTCTACACCAGCTGAGAAGGGCAATACAGTGCATTGTAATCACTCAGCCATCAGTCTTGTCAAGAAAGAAGTTGCTAATCACACTTTTGGTTTTTTCCAGTGTAAGTTGCCAGTCCTTTTTTTATGAAGATAACCTTCAAAATGCCTTCAACCTCACTGCTGCTGAAAGTCTGTCAAGGTGAGCTCTCTGACAGAAATCAGATTAATCACTCCTCTGACCTTTACTCACAGCAGACTGTGAATCTTCAGAAAGTGTAAATCACACAAAATCCACAGTCTGAATCACAGTCCAGCCCCAGCATCCTCATTAAGTGAAGGATCTGGGTGCTGCTCTGAAGATGCATCACAGGTGAGGTGAACTCTGTGCAAAGATTTCTGGTGGCCTGCAAATGCAGAGAGAATAGAGATCCCACTAGATGTCCCTCTGCCCCTTTATGCTGTTGCAGAGCGCTGGCATTATGAACTGTCCCAGCTGTGCTCAGGTGCTGGACCTGGAAAATGGGATGGATAGATCCCTGTTACATGGAGCTTAAGGAAGAAGCAATGCATAAACAGCTGGGAGATGCTTGGATACTGCAGCAATGGAATTCATAAACATTCCTGAATGTGCCCGATGTCTGATGGCTGTCCTTGCAAATAACTACATATTACTCAATTCTGCCACCCTTTTTGCTCACAAGAGTCTTACAAAGAAGGAGGAGGAGCCTCTGGTCCTGTAGAGAACATCCTGATGGGCACTGGAACTCTCCATATGATGCAGCCCTTCTGGGGTTACATGCTGACTATAAAGGCTTCAGTGACTGCTGATATTTTCAGCATTTAACAAAGGTTTTATGAAAACCTGTTTCAGCTTCTTGGCTGTTTCTGAAGAATTTGTTGTGGCTACAATTTGCATATTTGATGTCCCCACAGACGTTTGCAGAGACCTTGTGAGTGTGTGTGTGTGTATGTTGCTTGCTTACAACATGAAGAACTTGAAAAGTAAATACACTGAGGAATATCAGTACATAACATTCCTCAACACAAGTCACTGGAAAATTGTTTGGAGGTTGTGTGTCATGTACACAGAGGTTTCCACAGGTGTTCCCTATAAACTCGACTGAAAGTCCTTGTTTTATAAAGGCTTCTGTACAACCAGTCTCAAGTCCCATATGCTCAGAGCCTCACAGCTGCATGAGGCAAATCAGGATATTTATTTCAGTACCAAATTTTAGAAGATGACTGAATCAGTCCCAAAGTGCACAGGCATCTAAACCCCACTGATAATATCGACAATTAGACACTTAACCACTCTAAAGAGTTGGGGGTTTGGATATTGTATCAGGTGGAAGGGGGCACAATATTCACATTCACAAACAGTAAATTACAAATGACAGCTGACATGGTTTTACCCTAGAATTGGAAATAAATTAATTTGCAAACCAGCAGGGGCAAAAGCCCCCAAACTAATAAATGATGTTTAAATCAGATATAGTTATAGAACCAGGGTGAGGTAAAGGATTCTGCCCCTCTGCCCCGCTCTGCCAAGACCCCTTTGCAGGGCTGCATCCAGCCCTGGGCCCAGCCCAGGAAGGACAGGGAGCTGCTGCAGCCAGCCCAGAGCAGGGACACCAAGGGGAGCAGAGGGATGGAGCAGCTCTGCTGTGAGGAAAGGCTGGGGGAACTGGGGTTGTTCAGCCTGGAGAAGAGAAGGCTTTGGGGTGACCTCACTGTGGCCTTGAAGTGCCTGAAGGGAGCCCAAAGGAAAGATGGAGAGAGACTCTTGACAAGGGCCTGGAGTGACAGGACAAGGGGCAATGGCTTCACACTGACAGAGAGCACGGTTAGATTGGATATTGGGAAGAAATTGTTCCCTGTGAGGGTGGTGAGGCCCTGGCACAGGGCACCCAGAGAAGCAACCATCTTTTCAATGTGATGCAGGCTTTAGACAAGATGTTTTCTGTGATAATCATTGCTTACTTAATTAATTACTGAAGGGACCCATTTCTTCCTGGCAATTTTAAATCACCTGTTGTGCTTTCAATATCTGTTGAAAAATATTTGGAAGGGACCATAGTATCATAATGGAAACACAATAACTTGGCTACTAATACTGCAAAAAAGGCTGTGTTAAATGTACTGTTCATCTGGGGAAGAGGAGACTGAGGTCAGAGCTCACAGCAGTTGTGCAGCTTCTTCATGAGGGGAAGAGGAGGGGCAGGCCCTGATCTCTGCTCTGTGTGACCAGGGACAGGACCTGAGGGGACGGCTGGAGCTGTGTCAGGGCAGGGTTAGAGTTGATATCAGGAAATGGTTCTTCCCCCAGAGGGTGGTGGGGCACTGAACAGGCTCCCTAGGGAATGGTCACGGCTCCAAGGCGGCCAGAGCTGCAGGAGTGTTGGGACAACGCTCTCAGGGATGCACAGGGTGGGATTGTTGGGTGTCCTGAGCAGGGCCAGGAGTTGGACTGGGTGATCCTTGTGGGTCCCTTCCAACTCAGAATATTCTATGATTCTATGATTCCACATTTCATCTCTGATACATGTAATAACTTCTGTGTGACACTGTCAGCCTTAGAAACTCTTACTAGTACACTAAATCAGGTAACCCAAGCCACCCTCACAAGCGTTCTCAGTGTAATTAAAGCTAATGAGTGTTTATAAGTACATGCTTACTAGTACTTTTGATACGAGGGCTAAGAATAATTTGCATATGAGATAGAATCCAGTGCTCAAGTTTAGGCCTGTAGAGCACATGACTTTTGCCTTTAGTTTTGAAAGTAGGGACTGCTTTCAGGGGTACTGGGATTATTTGCACAGAGGGTTTCTTGAAACTAAAAAAGCCACCTGTCTGCCAAGGCCCAGCTTCTTTTTGAGACACTGTTTGCACACGGAACTGCCCAAGGGCTTTGCTACAAGGCAGAGCCTTGGGTTCCTGGACCCAGTAGTGAAAATGAGACCTGGGAGGCAGGGCAGGTAGCTGGCAGGGCAGGGAATCTCAGGGTAGGGGAAAGGGCACCATCCCAGCACCTCTGAAGGAGGCAGAGGAGAAAGAAGCAATGGGATCAGGAGTCTCCATCGCTGAAGAACTGTAGACAGAGCCCTGAGCTTGCCATGCAGCTTTTGGCATAGATTTCTATTCCTCAAGAACTCCACAGAACAGCTGTATCCAGCCATCAAGGTACCTCCTTACTGAGCCCTGTGCCTTCTGTAAGGTCCCTGACCTCACAAAGGCATGTCTTTGCAAACAGAGGCCATTCCACCTGAGCAGAACAACACAGAGGAGAAGACAAGCTTCTGGCACTAATAAAGAGCTTTCTGGAAATCTGGAGCATTTTTCTTTCCCCCTTGCTTTTCACTTAGGTCACAGCTTGGACTTTTCTAGCAATGGCTGGAAGCCAAATTCCCTAAAACTGCTAGAAAGGCAGTTCTCATACTATTTACAGCATAACTGGAAGCCAGAATTAGCAGATATCTCATGAGTAAGCTCATTCTCATGAGATTTCTGGTCCAACTTTGCACAATGGGGGAGATAGAAGTGTTATGGCACGACCATCTTAAGCTCCGTACAAATATTACACGCCCAAACTGGTGCATTGCTTTAAACTGAAGTATTTTAATCAAAGGTGTGCCAGCACCCCAGAAACAGAGTAAGGGAGTTCCCTAATGACATGTTTATCTCATATTCTGGTGGGGAAAGCTTTTCAATGCCTCTTGTCTGTGTGCTGCACACAGATGGGGCCAGAAAACAAGATGTTTACTTGCTGGCTTTGGTGGGGCAGTCCTTTCTCAGGAGCTAGGAGATGTGGTTTTGATTTTCCCACTTTTTCCCAAACAGACCTTTTCCTTTCTTGGGATGAATCGCTAATTACTGGGCTATGAGGAAAAAGAAGACACATCCCAGAAAGGCCAGGCTATTGGGCTTCTGAGGATCCTTCTCAGAAGGTTTGGACTCAGAGGTGACACGAGTTGGGGTGAGAAGCTTTGGGATGTGGGTGTTTGCTGCATGTTTCCTACTGTAAAAACTCCAGTGCCAAGGGAACTTCAACCAAGCAATGCACCTGGAGTGTTCAGGTGCACTAGGAATGAGTATTTCAGAGCCTCAGGGTGCCTCGTGTTGCATTTGAGGACCAAACAAACACATTTTATGAGTTTGGACCAATGTGCTCTTCCCTCTTTTAGTTTCTGGATTTGCAGATTGGTGTCTGCATTTAGTTTCAATTTATTGTCAGGCAGCAAAAGTGAAAGCCACATAACTACTCTGGGTGAACTTCCAATCTAAATTATCACTTCCTTTAAACTGAAAACACAAGATAAACCTAAATTCATAGGAGCATCTTCTTGCTAAGCAGCTATTTATTTGATGATTCAACAACACTTGAGGTTCTCATGTCAAACTTTAAAGCAATTTCAAATGATGATTTATGAACTAAAATGGTATGGAAACCATATGTCAAGAGACACGGGGAGCTTCATGGGCCTTCCTCAACAGCAGCAGCAGGACTTTAATTTATTTCAGTGTGTTTAGACTGTAGATTTAACTTTTAAATTGGACTCAATGAAGAGTTCCTTTCTGTTACTGTTTCTGTTAGAAAGCAAGATCTGTTCCTATTTCCTATGCATACTAGGGGCAAGGCCAAAATTCTTTTTTTAATATATATTTAAGAGCAGGATCAAACCACTATTTATTTATACACCAATTAAGAAGTTCCATCCTTCCAGCTGGGAAAATGCTGTCAGACCAAATTTGTTACGTACTGTACATTTTATTTTTGGAGCAGGGACCTAACAGCAAGTTGAGAGATTTTTTTCCCAGCAGAAAAGATATAGTGAATGTTTTCAGGCATTCCTGGAATTAGATCAAGTTTTGAACTGGAGGCAAAATCAGTGGTTCACATCAGAAAAAACAATTAAAAAAACCCAAAAAAACAGAAAAGAAAAAAAATCAAAACCTGTGCAATTATATTAGGCACACTAATATTAACAGCAATTATTGTCACTGTTGTTTATTGATCAATGCCTATTGCAACTGGCATTTGGGAATCAATTCCCAGGAAGCTGTGGCTGCTCTATCCCTGAAGTGTCCAAGGCCAGGCTGGATGGGGCTTAGAGCAACCTGGGATAGTGGCAGGTGCCCCTGCCCATGGCAGAGGGGTTGAAACTGGATGATCCATAAGGGCCCTTCCAACCAAAACCATTCAGTGATTCCATGATATCTGTGTTTTCAGGAAAAACGAGGTAATTTTTCAGCAAATTCTCATTCACTGTTTCCAGCACATCAGTCCCACTTCTCCATCTTGCTCATGCTTGGTCTTCAAAGCAAACAGCCCAGTGAACTTTTTACAGCAAAGCTTTTCTGCTGCAGGGTAAATTCTACCCAAATCCTGCAGAACAGTTCCGTGGAGCAGCTGGAATGAACATTTGTGATTTGCTTTAGAAACCTAACTGCAGAATTTACATTCCTCAGGGAACAGGGACATTAGCTCTGATGACATTTTTTCCAGTAAACTGGCCTGAAGTTCAAATATTTGCAGCAAAATACTTCTGTTGACCATTGGGATATGTGTATGGATCACAACAGTGAGACAAATAAATTTTAAATAGGTCAATGAGATAATTTCCAGGGCTAGTCAGGAAACAAGGATTCCATTCCACACCTAAGAAAAAACCTGACACCACTGAGAAAAGTATTACTCAACAAAAGCTGAAATTTAACAAAATTCCATGATCACCACTTGCAAGTCAATTGAGTGAAGGTTCATCAATTAAATTATTTCTTTTATCTCAGTTAGTCTTACTAGATATAACACTCAAATCATGTTTTTTAATCACATTCTCGGAGGAGTTTTCTCTATCTGAAACAGCTGCCTCTCTCAGCAAGTTTCTCCTGAGGTCAGAAGATAAAGAGAAGAGGGGTAACTCAAGAAATTATTCTTACAGAGTATTTTCTGTAATAATGCAGAATAATACAGGAAACATTTTTCTTTAGGAAAAAAAAAGCAAACAGTTAATTAATTTTCTAATTTGCTCATAGAAAAAAACCCCAAACAACCAAAAACCCAAAGAAATTGTAAAAAACACTTGACCTAGAAACTCCACAAACTTTTTGTACCCCAGGATCAGTGCAGCATCCAAAAAGATTTGGCATCAAGGGCATCTCATGGTTTGGGAGTACCTGATGTATGAGCAAGTTCTCAGAGGGAGGGACGCCTAAAGCTTTTTATAACATCTACAATAAACCTATGTAAACTCCCTCCTCTGGCTCTGATTTCATTCACCTTGATACATTGGGCCGTCATATAAAGAACTTGATGCAGTAAAACTCTGAGGAACTCCCAAATTACTGGCTCGGACCTGTTAGAACCGGTGGAACTTGAAGAAAATAAGAACACCTTTCAATTTCCTCAGGCAGTGATGCTGAGAAGGCAAAACTTTTAGCTAAGGACAGGCAGAAGGACTCTCCAAATCAACCCGTGCTCCATCAAAAACAAGTCCTGTAGGAAGATTTGTGTGTATTACACTGTGCTCGTAAGCATGTTAGTAAAAAGAAGGCAATACACCTGAGAATGTCTGTATTATGAAATATTTTGCACCTTGGCTAGGTTTTGTTATTCCCACAGCAAAAACAGCTCATCCTGTCTTTTTCATTCAAGAAGGAATTTTTTTTTATGCAAAAGCTTCTTACAAAATTACATGTTTGGGATTTGAAACTTCTAGAAATTCACCTTTTCCCAGACTAAGATGGGAAAATATCCCCCTCAGAAGAGGAAAAAAAAGTACTTTGAAAAGCTGTAAGCATCTGAAATCAACATGTTTTAACAGATCACAATTTTTAATGTCAGCAGACCCAAAAGATGCTTGCAACAGTCAGGATGAAAGAACAGTGCAATGCAGGTTCATTATAGCAGACTTTTTTCCTTTTTTAAATCTCCACAAGTTGCTTGCTTTGGCATCTGAGAAAGGCCTTATGGCACACATATTCTAGGTTCCTGCTACTTTTTTTTCAAAGTATTAAATTTCTTTTGTAGGAAGCATGAGCTGCTGGTGGGAGAAGAAGGAGGAAGAAGGTGAGCAGGTCTGCTTGGGTTTTGTCCATGTCACTTGGTCCCTTAAGTTCTGATCGGTTTTGGACGTTATCTTGTTTTGTCAGTGCCAGACATCTCTGTTTATCAGTTTCATTGAAATTAACCTGTGTGGTCCTTAACCTACCAAATACCCCTGTGCTGGAGTCCAGGGCCAGTGAGAAACCCAAAATGCTCAAAAACTTGCTCATTAACTTCTCTCAAAGCCAAGCACTGCTCTGAGCAGGAGTTTGGCTTTACTGCTTTGCTGGGAGAGACAAGAATGTGTAGTTTGTGATCTGATATCTCATAAGGAAGCAGCAGAGGAGTTGCTTAAATATCCCAGCCTCTAATGTGCTGAATGGGCACCGAGGCTGCTCGTTCCCTGCCATCTGTTCTGTGAGGAGTCAGAGCACTACGGAGTTCTTCTTTCAGCCTGACAGATCCAAAGACACTCTTATCTGGGAGAAAAGTGCCCTCAGGGGGAAATGGTAGGAGGTAAACCTTCTGCTAAGACTGTGCTTGCTGGCATCGTGGCCATCATTCAGGAGCGCTGAAGAGAAGTGGGATTAGAGCAAAAACTGCTGACACATGTTTGAATGAGACCTATGCAAGACTGTTGGTCAAGTAGTTCCCTAAATCTGCATCTATTCCAGGTGCATGCCATGATTGGTCTCCACAGGGGGTAGGGATGAGCCAAAGGGAAGCAGATCACAGAGTCTGCTTTTGGCATCCCCGCATTTTGGTTGCACAACCGCACACAAGCAGGACCTTGGGCTGCCATATGGATGGGCCATCTTTGTGAGGTACATTCTTCACAGCCTGAGTGGGCAAATGGAGCACCAGGAAAGGATGCCAGCGCAGGAAGCCAAGGGCTTGCTCAGCCCAAAGTGTCTACAGGGGTGGCTGCTTCCATTGTAAAGCCTTGGCCTGAGAGGACAAATGCTGGGCAAGCAAAGCATTGCTGAAGTTGCCTGGGAGACAGAATGGGTTCCTTGTGTCCATTCCACCATTTCCAGTGAAGGGTTGTGGGAGCAGCAGAACAGTGTCACCTCTGCACCCATCCAGCTGCTAGCCAGACTCCAGTGCACACCCCTGGGGTTCAGCTGCCTGTGCCCCAGCCCAGCTGTGGTGCAGCTGTGTGACCTTGGATCTGACTGCTGGGAAAGAGCTGGGGAAAGCCTCACTGGGAGAGTCTCCTGTTCCCTTGGGAGCCACCCTTAAGCTCAGGCCCTCAGCCTTGGTGTTTGCGCAAACTACAAAGCAGCTGTGCCTGTGCCTGTGCCTGTGCCTGTGCCTGTGCCTGTGCCTGTGCCTGGCCATGAACCTCACTGATCCACACTGGGGTCCCACATCATTTCTCCAAATTTTCCTGGCCATCACTGACCAGCTGGCTGCTCCTGCTCACTCAGGTCATGTGACACTTTTGCATTCACGTGCTGCAGGGCCACACCCTGGTTGGTGAGACTCCATCCTGCCCACCCTGTTGGCTCCCAGATTGCCTTCCCATGGGGAGCATCATTAAACTCCCAGCTGTAGCTGCCTGCTCCATCACACCAGTCAATGGTGGGCACTCACGAGAGGGAATAGCTAAGCCATGGTTATTTATCACTGGTTTAAATCAACTGAATTTAGGGACCTGTTTCTGATGCTTGGTAACCAGAAGAGAGACACTGTGTGTTCATCAAGGGTGCGAAAGGCTTGTGCATTTGTTTTTGCTGTCAGGAAAATATTGTCTCCTGTATTCTCCAGAGATGTGTCCTGCTTATCTTCACATGACTGAAAGACTGGAAATTTCATAATTTCCTAGAAAGACTATCATACAACCTAAAAAGTTCTTAGCATTAGGAAATATTAAGAAAGAAAGCATCTTCTGGGAGGAAAAACTTTTAACCAGAAACCTATGAATTGAGCTGCTGACCAAGTAGCAGATTCTATGCTTAGCTGGGCAACATTTTTTGCCTTTAAGAGCCTTGGACCACTGGAAGTGGGACCCACAAAAATCTCAGAGAAACCAACCAACCAACATGTTCCAGGGACCAGCCTTCCCACTGCCAAAAGCACAAGGACCACCAAAAGCCAGAGTAACCAAGGCATCTGAGTTGACATGTCTGTACATTCCCACCCATTGGAAAATTCCCTATGGCTCCTGAGCAGCCTGGAGATCCCCATGGATCTACCTGTTGCCTTGTGGTTTGTTGCAATTATGGTAAAGCTGCCAGGGAAGATTCCATGAATGCCCACAAAGACAGTTTGCTGTTTAGAGAGAACTATCTTCATCCAATTCATGGAGACCTGCTCTCCAATTATTTTTTCTGTGGTTTGACCTGTATAAAAGGTCACTATAATATAAAAAAAGAAAGTTCCATGTGTACAGAAAATCACACTATGAAAAGCCAGCGTCCGTAAAGGAGACAGAGGAGCCCTGCAACTTTATTCAAATAAAGGGAGAGAGTCCACCGGGGCACACATCCCCTCCGTTTTCTCTGTCGAGGTTTTGGAGGATGCAGCCTCCTTTTATCCTAAACTCCCAGCCGCATGTTGCCCTCTTCCTTTCCCCATTGGCTGAGGCACTAGGAAGGTACAGCCTTCCCGAACCGCCTACGACATGACCCCTTTTGAACCCGTCATTTTACCCCAAAGTTCAGAAATTCAGGCTTGTGCCGACCCATCTGTCTGTTTCAGGAGTCAAACTGTCCGGGTTCTGTAACAAACCTGCGGCTTGAAGTTCGTAGAGACATTAAGACCCATTTCAAAGACGTTAACACCCATACCCTCACCCATCGAATCGTTTGTAAAGACATTAGCACACATCTCTCTTTTCGCCTGCAACCACTTGTTTTCTTTTTTCAGTGACCACCCCAACCTGACATGGTTGTCCTCTAATACCCTTCCCCTTTTAAGGCTATAGATTCATTATCTCCTACTGGTACAGAATTTTTTAAGCAGTGTTGCTGGAAGAAGCAGAGAGAAAGATTTACTTTAAAGGCAGTGCAGTGCCTGCCTGGGAGCCCCTTTCCCAATCCCGATCCAAGTGTGGGAGGGTATGTTTCTTTAAGGCTGGTTATGTGTTCATGTAACAAGGCAAGTGCATACGTGAAACGAGCTTCTGCTGAAGCTTTAAGTCTGCAGGGAATTTTCTAATGATCGTTTTTAGTTAATAGGCACAAGTTGTTAGCCTGAGCTGGGAAAGCCTTTTTTTTTGTGTGAGCCAATTCCACCCCCTCTTTTTTTTTTTTTCTTCTTTTTTTGTTTTGTCATGGATTTAGTTCCCACAGCTAATGCACCTAATAATGAGACTGGGCAAGCGAATGCCAGCGTAATGATATGGAGCTTGTTTGGCCCTGACAAAGAACACAGAGCGGCTGGACGGCCTAAACGGCAGGCCAAGGGCTCTATTCATCCCAAAGGATCTCTTGCCTTGCGTGCCACCGAATCGCACAGAAGGAAGGCCGCACCTCAGGGCGGGCGAGGTGTCCAGCAGGCCCCACAATGCCCCCCACAGTGCCCCCTGAGCCCCTGGCGCAGGGCCTGTCACTAAATGGTGGGCGAAATACAGAAACAATCAAGGGTTAAGCCCTTGGCTGCATATTTTAATTGCTGTTTCCTAACACACATATGAACCAGCCAGTTAGGGAAAACATCCTTTAAAACTTACCAGACAGGTTACAAGGACCTCGCTCCAGCCCCAGCTCCCTCAGTTCCCGTGGACAGCAGGGGGTGGTGGTCTGTCTTTTTAACCGGCATTTTCCCCTCAGCGGTTTTCCTCTGCCCTTCCCCTCCTCTTGCAAGCTGAGTTAATAAACACCTAGCAGCTTACTAGTGGCGTCTGTGTGCAAACAGCTCCCACTGAGCCAGTGAAAACTGTCCCTGCAGGAATTCCATTAGAGCCTTTTCCACCTTGGCCTCCCAGAGCACGGCACAAAGGAAGGTGGTGCTCCTGCGTTCAGTCCATGGGACGGAGCAGGCCAGCCCGGATGCCTTCCCATCGTTCTTGTCCTGCCAGTTCAGTCACTCTGACTTTCTATTTCTGTGGCTTGGCTCCAGTTTCCCACTTGTCACAGCCCACCGAATCCTCCTCTACTCAGGGAACTCCAAGCATGAGAGAAGAGCGGGTTAAAATCACTGTGGGCATGAGAGACTTCGGGGTGGGATAGGGCTGGCAACAGATGGAAGCTCAGTGGTGTCCTAGAAGACCCCACTGGGACTCCTTCTCTTTAACAGGGATCAAACCAGAGGAAATTATGGGCTAAGCCTTGAGAGTATGATCAGAAATATTTAGTAATACGTAAAGTATTTTCTAAATGGTACATTTTCTGAATGGTACATTAACTTTTTTTTCTGAATGTTTTTCTTTTACCAGAAAACTTGCCTGATACATTAAGAAAAAGAAAAGAAAAATACCAAAAATTTGTTTCAACATCTGTAAATCTTCTATTTTTAATTAATTAATTAATTAATAAACAAGAATTAACAGAAGAAAGTCGATCTAATACTCTCATTTTTGTTCTATCAAGGTTGTGCATTGGAGTGAACAAGATCTTTTTTTAAGTAGCTCTAGAGATAAGTAATTTGAGAGGAACCATTTACTCTAATGTATTTTACCTCTTACAGAATATCTGACAGCAAATGATCGTATTCTCAGTACTCTACAAAAATATTCAGCACTGAGGAGATTTTTACATCATTTACATAGTATTGCATTATTTTAAACATATTTCTCTCTTTGCTAGAGGAAATAATTTGCTTTGGTGTAGCTGAGTCTATGACATGTTCCTTGTCCTGAGCTGGATGACCATGAACTCCAGTATTCATATGTGGAAATACTGACCTGTCCAAGGCTGAAATGTGTATAGACTGGTTGCTGGTGATAAATAAACTGTGAATGCTCCCAGAAAGCTGACCTGAGGGGGACATTAGTATGGCTGGAGCAAATTCCTGTATGGATTTTAATGAACTCTCGTGGAGAAATGTTTGCAGAACCAGTTTGATCTGAAAGTGTCTGATGAGATGCTTCTACGTACAATCAGTACTTGACATGTTGGCAGGACCTCCATAAAACTGCTTTGCACACTCTTTATGATCTTGTTATCAGGCACAGGGGAGATGCCATTACACAGATACATCTTCTTTGCTTCCCTCTAAAGAAAATTACTAATCAGGCTTTGCCTGTGGTTATGACAGGCAGGGAGATGGCACATGAGGTTATGGATTCTGCTTTGCTACTGCAGGCTCTAGAAGGAAACTCTCAAGAAGCAATAGTCTGGGTTAGAGGTAGCATTGAGGTGTAGCATTATTATTTTTTTTTAATCAGAGCCTTTTACTGTACACTATAAAAACCCCCATTAGCATTTTCTTTTCAGATGCTCTGCTGCACCACAGCTGCTGTGACTCTGCAGTCAGGAAAGCAGAACTGGTGTGACTGCAATTCAGGAAAGAAGCTGAAAAGAGAGAAGAAAAAAAATAAGGCTTTCTAAGACAGCTTGAAGAAAGCATGCCAATTAAATTTTTAAAGAGGAACAGAGGGTAGGAGGAAAAGAAAAAAGAGCTAAAAATCTGGAGGAACCTGAGGAAAGTTGGGGAGGGGAGAGGGGAAGGAGCACAAGAGAACCATAGAAATGAGAGATGGGATGAAGGATGAAGTGAAGAAAGTTAAGGCATTGTACAGCAGCAGCACACAGATTGAAGCCAATTACTGAGGGAGAAGAAGGAAAGGAGGCCCAGAAGAGGACATATGATGAAACAAGGAAAGAAATCCTTGCAAGGAAAGAAGGGAATCCACACAGAAACAAGAGAGAAAGCAAAGAGGAATGTGACCAGGACAAGAAACCTTTCTTAGAGCAGTGCTGTGTGACTGAGCAGGAAGGCAGGGAACAAGTGAGACGGGATGTGTGTACAAACACATTTTCCCATTGTTCCCTTCAGTGAGCACTTGAATTTCACTGCAAGTAGTGGCTTTGCACTTGGTGGGGAACCTCGAGTGTCACATCCCACTGGTGGGGTTAGAAACGGCCATTCACTAGCTCAGGTGCAGTGAGGAACCCCCTGGCACCGTCATGGAACCTCCAGGGAAAAGTGTCTCCAGGTGGGGCAGGATCAGCCTGCAAGCCTTGGATGTTCACTGCACCTTTCATTGCAGTGCTGTGTGTTCCACATGGATATGACATCATCCAGCCCCCCAGAGAGTAATTCCTAGCACAGTGGCTGTGCTGTGATGTCATTTAAAGCCCAGGGTTCAAGTTGTATTTCCTACAAATAACATTTCTGAGGCTCCCTTGCATTTCCCACCCAGCTCAGTTTAACCACATCCTGGGGTAAGAGAAAGGGGAGCAGCTTCTGTGCTCCCCGTGCCTGTCTCAGGGATCCTCTGTGTCACAGCTGCTCTGGAAACCTCTCTTCTGGCCAGAGAAAAAAGTCTTAGGAACAGATTGAAGGTATATGGGCACCTAAAGGCACAGCCAAACACCCACAGAATTTTTCAGGAACGCCTCAGCTGCCTTGCTGCTTTCCTAGTGCCTGTCTTCATCCTAAGGTGCCTTCATGCCTTTGAAAAGTTGGCCTTTATCCCCTTATCCTTATAAAAGTATTTTCCCTGGAATAAATGACAGGCAATTAGTTTAAGAATGAGGCACTCCCTTTTAAATCCAGTACAAATAGTGAGAGTAGATAAATCACCACAAGACCAGTGACTCCAGATAGATATTTCACCAAAGTAAATCATAAGAATATAATTTTTAAGCTGCCTGACTATGTTAATGCATGGATAAAATGTTTAAATCCTGTTACACAAGTTTTTAAAATATAGTTCTCACTTAGCAACTGTTTTCCAAAATAAAGGTACTAATGTCAGAATTAAGGTGTGTTGAAAAAGAGGTTTTCTGAAAGCTGATGATGCGTCCTGAGATGCAGATGTGAATGAACAGTTAGATGTTGAAAATACTAAAAATTTTATAATATTTAAGAAACCAAACACAAAATCCATCAACTAGCTGGGGCAAGGAAGAAAATTCCTGCACAAGTACAACGGTGCAAAGTTCTTCATTATAATGTGCTTGACCAACCACTTTCAAAGATACCAAATCAGAGAGATAAAATGTGATAATTCCCACTGAGATGATTTTCATGTCTTTCTCAATACATTCATGTCTGTTAATGCTCATTGACAAAGATTCTCAATGACCACCAGTTATAGAAAAAACCTTTCCAGCTAATTCAGGCATTCAGGGATGAAAAACTGCTGGGGAGGAATGAAATCCATTAACAAATGAGGACAAGGAGGAGGAAGTTCAAAAGAGCAACAGTGAACTCCTTTTCAAAGTGTATCATCAGGACAATAAGCCCGAGTTCTCTGAGAAGGAACGAGTATCCTGTGAATATAAACTGTTGGTAAATGGCAGGAAAGAGACCTCCTGGCACTTGTGAACATGCAAGAAACATCTGGTGCTGGCCAGTCGTACCAAACCTCAGGTGACACACGGAGCATAGTGACACCCTGCACTTCAGATGCCAAGTAGCCCGGGGACATTTCAAAATCAGAGGATGAGAGGTTGCAGGAGATGTCTCTGGATTTTAGTCTATCATGTGCTTATCTAGTGAAATAATAAAAATCAATCAATCGATCAATCAAATCTTCAGTTTTGCAGAAAATTGAATAATTTTGGCTAGACAGAAAACCCACTGAAATCTGTTGAGATTTATATTTACCCTGCTGTAATTTTATTCTCTTTGGCTGTAAAAAAAATGCCTCATGCTGATTTACATCTTCTGAGGTACCAGCTCCATTTCTAGAAAGTATTCCAAAAAATAGCAAAATGCTCAGCGTGGGAGGATTCCATTGGGTTGATTTCGGTTTGGTTGCCCAAGGGAGCAGAGGAGGAAAACTGCTGTAGTATGAGTTGTGAGTCTCTCCACACTAGGAGAAGAAGGGATGAATAACTGGGGAGAGAGAGAAATACTCAAAAAAGGCAGTGCCATTGAAAACAGATAGGAAATAAAATAGCTTTGTTTGGAAACATTTTCTTCAATCAAGTCCTTTCCACAGTTTATTTTGACTGGTTATGTTGCAGCATACCATAGAGATGATCACAGTAGCTTCTTCTGGCCTTGTATCATGACCACAAGACTTTTAGCCCTGTTGCTGGGAGTGGCATCTTCAGGTAGATCCCTGACAACCACACCTCGCAGACCCACACACTGAAAGCTCTTGTGAAGGAACAGAAAACTAGGAGGTCTCCCAGAAGAGACATCCTCTGAGGAGAATACCTACACCATAAACGTCATCGTGGGTGCAGAGGACACAAAGGCCAGGGCTGAAAGACACCGTGCTTGGTGGCACAGCTTTCAGCTCCCTGTAGTGACACCAGGGCTCTACCTATTGAAATTACTGCAATTTGAGCAGTTAGGACATTCCTTCCCATTCCTCGTCTGTTGCCAAGATTTTCTTCCTGCTGTTAGAAAGGCAAGGAGCATCACCAGTGTAAAGCATGTGCCAAGAAAGAGAGAAACCAGACTTCTTAGGTTCAGTCTTTGCACTCAGAAAATAGGACAGCTGCAGAGGCTCAGCAGTAAGATGTGTGAGCAGCGGTGGCCCCAAGCCACAGTGACTGGTGACAGAGTCACACATCAATGTAGAACAAACCACGGATGAAGAATTTTCACACTGGAAATGTGCTTGAACCTCATAACAAAGCAACAACCTCTGTGAAACCCAAATAAAGGTTTGAACTTGCTGTTCCTCCAGAGCGTGGGTATGTTTAGTGAGCTCCGTATTTCATTTTGGTGTCATTGTCTAGCTAACTAGCACTGAAAAGGGATGTATGTTTATGTAAACACCTTGGCTGCTTCTTTGATCTTGTTTTAAGAAGGATCCCAGTTTATTGATTTATTTTTGTGGGTGAGAAGGTGTGTCCCCAAGCATACTCATATTCTTTAGGAACAGTGGTTCCGTCCTTCCTCACCTGCCAGCAAGCAAATTTGGCTCCCACATTGCAGCTGCAACATTTATTCTTATCCTAGGGTTGTCTTTTTACCAATTTAGCCCAAAGTTTTACTTTGCATTTGTACCATGTTTCTGGTCATTTAAACACCACGGCCACCAGCAGAGCTGTGATCCAGAGCTCTGGAGACACAGATCCTGATCAGTCAGGCTGGGGAAGAATCATAGAATCATAGAATGGTTTGGGTTGGAAGGGACCTTAAAGATCATCAAATTCCAAACCCCGTGCCGTCGGCAGGGACACCTTCCACTATCCCAGGTTGCTCAGAGCCACATCCAGCCTGGCCTTGGACACTTCCAGGGATGAGGCAGCCACAGCTTCTCTGGAGAATCTGTTCCAGTGTCTGCCCACCCTCACAGGGAAGAATCTCTTTCTAATATCTTACCTTAACCTACTCTCTTTCTGCTTGAAGCCATTCCTCCTTGTCCTGTCATTACAGTTCCTGATGAAGAGTCCCTCTCCAGGAAAAATAATAACAATAACAATAACAATAACAATAACAATAACAATAACAATAACAATAATAATAATAACAATAATAATTGTAGTAGTAGTAGTAGTAGTAACAGAAAGGCTTGCATCCGTCTACGCTTCTTACACACAGCAGCGCCTTGTAACAGATTTTCAGACCAGGAAGTTCCATTATGATAATCGAAGACTTCAGAATCCAGGCAATAATGTCAGTATTAAGGCCAGAGTTCTGAATGAGTTAGATCAAAACATTTACAGTACTCCAAAGAGGCAATGAAGACCCCCCTCAATGCTCCCCTGAGAAACTGTGCCAACAGTTCCTGCCCCTCCTTGTTAAAAATGTGCATCTTATGTCAGACATGAGCTATCTAGGGAGCTTTATGACTGGACTTTGTTATGCTTTTGTCCACACAAATAAATGGTTCCTCTCCAGCTGCAATTATCCCCTCACATAGAGGTGCTCTCAAAGAGATCACAACTCCACCTGCAGCAGGTGGCTTGTGGGTTTGACCAGCCCAGATCACAGGCTGCCACCAGCACCTGTGACTGTTGATTATCACACCTGAAGCACCTTTTTCCTGGATTTTCCCTGCCGAACCTCCAGGTGTCCAGTAGCACCCACCCACTGAACAGTGCCATGCTCTGGACATGGCTGCGGCTCAGTGGGGGGAGAGGCGCGTGTGTGCGTGTGTGTGTGTGTCCATGGGATCTGCTGCTTAAATGTTTTCCTTTCCCAGGGGATATATTTGACATCAAGATAAAGAGGCAGCGTGGAAAACAAACTTACTTTCCACTCCCCCCGCTTGGAGTCTGGTATTGTAAAACAAGCTGTGCTAGCTGGGATTCCTTTTGAAAGCTCCCGGTTATCTTAGCAGCTGTAATATAAACCACAGTCTCCTTGAAGTATATCCCTGCCACAGATCCCTTCCTGGCGCAGGGTGGAGGGGCAATACATACCATAGTATTCACAGGGAATAATGCTTTTTTTTTTTGGAAGGTCAGGCATTTTCTGAAGCTGGCTAATGCAACCCCTTATGTTTTCTTTGGGAGCTCTGCTAAACCCGCTCGTCACAGATGTGCAAAGTGTGATAGCGTCCATCCCCCTGCACCTCATTAACAGTATCTCCCTTGCCTTTTGTTTTGGTCAGGATGAACTGGAGTGGGAAGTAAAAGGGGTGATGGTTATGAAGTGTGTGGGTGAAGGGCATAATCAGAGTGGTTCTGCCTGAGTGTTGCTTGTTTTGGTGTTACGGCTGTTTGAGGTGCCTCCTGCTGAACCGTGTCCCATGCAAGCCAGCTCACGTCTGTGTGCCGCAGAGGAAACATTCCTGTCATTCTGACACTCTGCGAGGAGCATGCCTGGAGTACAAGCACCTGTGTGGTTGGCAGTCACAAGACTTTCAGCTGGTACCTCTTGTGGTTGCCCAAAGGGACTCTTCCTCCTCTTGCAGCCTCTGGCCTTTGGAGGCGAGGGACCTGGCCCTGTGGGGAGGCTCTGGGAGGTGTCTGTGCTAGGCAGTGATGTCCACACTCGTGTTCCTTAACCCACTCCATTTCCCCCTCCCCCCCCAGTTTCGTCCTGTGCAGGTGTGAAAATGACTGGAGAAAAAGGAGGAAACTGGAGGTGCCAGGCTGGACAAGACATGGGCTCCCTCTTCTGCAGCTGATTTGCCACTACAAGCAGTAGCCAAAACCTTCCCCCTCCTCTGGAAGCCCCGGGCTCCCTGCCAGGCTGAGCACGACGTTCCCAGCGATGCAGCGGTGGGAGCCCTGAGCCGGGTCAAGCCAAAGGCACAGCAATAAAGGAGGAGGAGGTCATGGAAACCTGTTTCCATTATGGCGCTTGTAAATAGCCTTCCAGATTATCTTCTTGATTATCGTGCCCTACCTGTGCTGTTTCCATCTCCGAGGAGCTGAGCGCTTTTTTAAACCTTGCAGCCCCACCCACGTGGCACAAAGTACCTGCAGGGGCAGAGGGCCAACAGGAACCCAGCTCAAGGGTTTCAGTGCCTCTGGAAGAGGGTTTCTCCCCCTCTCAGGCAATGCCTGACTTCCTAAGAGCACTACATGAAGGAGGGAGGGCAGACCTGGAGACCACCCCTTAACCATATGTGTCATTGGTTATCCTCATGAAAGCTACCTCCGTGTTATCCCATCTTTCACTATAACCTGCACCTTAAACTGTGTCCTGCAATTGAAACTCTTTTTCTCTGGAAAAGAGATTTGTCATTCTTTCAGTCCTTCAGAGAAGCAAATAAGTGAGTAATGCTTTCAAAGCTACCCAAGTAACTCAGGAACTTGTATTCCATTGTTAGCAGTTCTCATTGATTTATTTATTTTTTTTAACTTGGCCCAAAATCTAATTTCCCAAAATAATTAAGGTGCTTTGGAGCCACAAAGCCTTAATGAAAATTGAATTTGGTTTCAAAAGTCACCTGCAAGCTTTGGAAATGCTAACCTTGATGTTCACACAGACCCAGTATGACTACCAGCACTTGTCACAGGTTGTTGCTTCCTTCATGTAATTCAAGGATGGGATTGAAGGGCTCAAAAGCGACCAGATTAAAGCACCCCAGCTGAACCAAGATAGCTGGGTAGGTGCATATGTCTTACTGCCCGGCCAGCATGAGCTGAAAAGTGCTTAACTTCTGCCACTTTCTTCTGAGGTTTCACATAACCTGGTTTTCCTCACTTTTGCCATGGGCTGAGCGTGCACATAGTCACCACTGAGCAGAAGACAGCCATAAATCATCAAGCAGCAGTGACTGGCATGCGTCTATGCTCTTCCCTCCCAGTCTGATATTTGGGCTGGGTCCCTCTAACCCTGTGGAACTCACCTCCAGGGATCTGCAGGGACCGCTGCTTCCAGCCTCAGCCAATACCTCACGCATGGGTGTGGATGCATTTCAGTAATGAAAAGCAAAAATCCTTTTGTCAGCTCCTTAAGTCCAGGCTCTTCTTGGTGGTGCCAACCACTAGGACAAGAGGAATGAGCAGGAACTGATGCGCATCAAATTCCACCTGGACAAGAGGAAGAACTTCCTAAAATTCTCCCTCCCTCAGTTAATATTTTAAAATTAAAAGTGTGAAAATTAGGTTGGAGAAGACCTCCAAGGTCAGCAAGTCCAACCTTTGATCAATGCCTGTGTTATCATCCAGACCAGAGCACTGAATGCCACATCCAGTCATTCCTTTAATACCTCCAGGGATGGTGACTCTGCCACTACCTCCGCCACTTAGGAGTGATAACACTACTAAGGATTTATTTTGCACAAAATAATCATAATTACCAATACTCTAAACCCAAAATCTTTTATGGAAATACCAGTTATGACAAAACTTTGGGAATGGTTAATGGTTTCTAAGGTCCTGGATGGAGCCCATTGCAGCAAGCCAGACCCAAGGGCAAGAGTGGGCAGAGCTCTTGTGCTGTCCTCCCCTCCCAGGATGCCATGAAATCGTACCTTTTCCTGGCAGTGCCTCTTCTTCTGAGCCACCCACTTCCCTCTCAACTTTCAGCTGAAGCACCTCCACAGGTATTTGCAGACTGAGGAAGCCAGGTGACCCTCCTGACAAATGGTAACTTTAAGTTTCTGCCATTAATCCCAAGCAAATCAAGAAGTGGGATCAATTTTAGTACAGGGAATGATTTGGTAGTTGCTTTTTTCTCACTTCAAAACAAAACATTTCAACTTGCATTGAGTAAAGGGTTCCAGGCTTGAAACAGGATGTTCTCATTTTCCAGTTCAAACCAAACCAAACAAAAAACAACCCCCCCTGCAAAAAACAACCAATGACAAAAATAGATAAAATTATTAGTGAAAACCACTGATCAGGGAGAGAAGGTAATTGTGTCCCCTCTTTCCCGCTTCTGAGTGGTGGGGCTCATTTAGACCACTCCTTTTGCCTTAGGAGATTCCCCTCAGGGAAGTGACTTCACCACCTCAGTGCTTTCACCAGGAGAGGAGGAATCAAAGCTGCTCTCAGTCCCTTGGCTGACCTGAGTCTTCTTTGCCTGAACAAATATGCGAGAGATCAGATCCTGTGACACAGATGCTCTCTCTCTTTGGTAAATGTCTTGTGGACAGAGTGGCCATCACTTTTCCTCATTCCCAACCCTCTCTTCCCGCCCCTGCTCCACAGCTTGGTAAATATTTGAGTACTCCATGAAGAACTGGATGGCTCCCTTAGGAGCAGCCATGAACATCACCAACCAAAATAGCCCAAACATGATGGAAAGTTAAGGTCATGTCACCTCAGGAGAAAGAGAGGCTTGAACTTGTCTCTCCCACATCCTTGATGCTAAGAGATGAAAAAGGACACATAATTTTTTCCTTTTGTCAGTGTACCTTAAAACATTTTTTATCCAGACGACTTTTCAACGAATACCAAATTTGTGAACAGTTTCTAGACAATAAAACCAGCATTTTTCTCAGCAGCATTCCCATTTGCCACCAAGAGGAAAGAAAAATCACCCAGCTCTGTCTCACTACATGTAGAGGTGAGCTGTGTTTCACATGAACTCGAATCGTAGCCTGAAGAAAAGCTGCAATGAAGCAAGACCAACTTGACCTCAGCACCGTGGTCTGACTGTCCCTACACACAAATCACATTTTGAACATTTCCTGTGACAAAAGGTGAGGCTCCAGGGCAGGGAGAGAGTTGTGTCCCTCCCATTTTCTGGAGATGTGAACAGCACCTCCCTTGCACACCCCCATGTATTATATTCCACTTGTCCCTGTCACGCTCTGGATAATGTTGATTCTGTGCTGTGAAGGGTGTCTGGCTCTCCCCTTGACTAATCCCTGGGTGCTGGAGCGTCCTCTCTGGAGCTTGAGAACTTGACCTCTGCTGACACAATTTTGACAGGGATGCAGATCCATGTGGCTGCCCTCACTCATCCCCACTCACCCCAGGAGTTCTCCCCTGATGCCCTGTCAGCACAGGCTTTCAGACAAAAGATACTGGTGAAATCAGCAACACCAAAGGAATGTGGCCTTCTGGCCTTTGATTGATATTCCTTATTTCAACAAAACCTTAACTCAGTTGAAAATATAGTGAACAACCTGTTATGGCATTTCCAGACAGGACATGTCTGCAGAACTTGCAGGGTCACTGAGGCAATGTGTTTCAAAACAAATAATGGGTCTCGCTTTCAAAATCACAAGGTCATTTTATCTGTACTTTATTCTGCAGTCTGCCAAGCTGCCGCTCTCAAACATAATCAACCCTTAGTTACTACCTGCCTTACAATAATGCCGAGAAATTAAGAGTTTCCTGGTGCCAGATGCATAATGGGACACATCTCCTGCGCTAAAGAGCTTCCCATCCCACCAGGCTGCTTGCAGTGAGGGATTTGGGGAGAGCTGAGACTGCAGAAGCGAAAGCTCAGCACAGAGACGGAGGCTGAAGCCTGCTTTGGGAGCCATGCCATGCCCCTCGTACATCCCTCTCCAAAACAGGAGCCCCTTTTCCCAGGCAGTGACCCTCTTAGTGCCTTCCTGCTGGGAGCTTTCTGCCCATCGTCTTGGAGCATCCTGCCCACCGTGCCCAGTCTCTCAGAAAGGGGGAAAACAGCACCAGCCAGAAAAGCCAGCATAGCAACTGTGATGTCAGACAGACATCGTACCCTTCACAAAACAAGCCTTTGAAGGGCGCCTTCACATGCTCTTCCTGCTCTCCACAGGGAATTTTGTGGTCACTCCCTCTCTAAGAAAAATTGCAACTCTCACGCATGAAATTGGAAACATTTAAAAGCTCAGGCTATGGCTGGCATCTACTCTAGGCCAAATTTTGATCCCTTTAGTGGAGAAGTGAGAGAATTTCCACAAGGGATAGAGAGTCAAGAGAGATTTCACGTGCAGAGACCTCTGTCTTAACAACAATATTTTACTGAAATACTAACTATAACACTGAGGTATTTTATAGCTCCACCCTTTGGAAATGATTTTCTTAGAGAAGAGGAAAAATGTTTAATGCCCTGGTTTTCTCAGAGCTATTCAGCCCCCACTTGCAAACAAAATTTTTCAAAATATTTTTCTTTCCTATCACACCCTCTCTCATTTCTCTGGGTGTCAGCAACTTCTTCTCTCTGATGCAGTGGCCCTGCCTTCCACCAGGACGCCTGGCTCCTGCTGCTCTCACATTAGGAAGGAATCATTTGTTGTCCTTTGCAAAGCTGCCAGGTATTCCTACATGACAAAAAGCCCCAACTGTGCTTTAGGCAGAGCAGCCACCCCACTCCTGCTCAGTTCTAGCTGGTTAATGAATAGAGTGATCCCAGGATATCCCAATATTTGAAAAAGACACTTCCAAAAACAACAGACAAGTGCAGTGAAACATAGTTGCAAATCAGGAAGGTGGAGCAGGTTTCTTTGCAAGTCTATCTTCAGTCCATCCTGACAGAGAACCTCTCAGCAACCTACAAAACACAGGCTGCTGACGACCTCACGCAAGCAGAACCTAGGCCCTTATTTCTGCAAACACTGACACCTTCACAGAACCACACAGAATCACAGAATCATTTAGGTTGGAAAAGACCTCTGGGATCGAGTCCAGTCTTTGACTCATCACCACTTTGTCAACTAAACTATGGCACTGAGTGCCATATCCGGTTGTTTCTTGAACAAAGGACTGTGACTCCATGACCTCCCTGGGCAGCCTGTTCCAATGCCTGACCACCCTTTCCATGAAGAAATTCCTCCTGGTGTCCAGCCTGGGCATCCCCTGGCTCAAACTGAGGCCATTTCCAAACAGGAACACCAATAAATACTGAAGTAATGAACTTAACTTGTCTTAATGAGACTGTGTCTGCTCAGCTGCCCATAGAATGTTTTAGGGGTGGGGGTTTTTGGCTGGTGGCACCTTTTGCCCACTTTGGTAACACTAAACATAACAGAATGGTCTCCACTTTCCTTTGGGTAAACCAGACTTGGTCTTTTCAAAGATAAACATACAGCAGATACCAGGAATTGTAACATTCATTGAGACACATTAAATACATTGTTTTCACTGGTGATAGTCCTATGTGAGACTCTGGAGAAGATTATAAAATTTACATGTGAGAAATATATCAAAGGAGGCAAAAGCTGCAGTTCAGTAACAGCAACCTGGAAGTTTCTGCAATTTAAGATCAATGAAGGTGTGAGATCTTCAGCCAGTGCAAACTACTGCTGATGGTGCTAAAGCAATTTGTATAGTTTGAAAATTATCTGGCCTAAGGCAGACATCATCTTTTAGCAGTTCTAACATTAAAAAAAACCCCTTATTAGTTAAGCTATTCCTCCAACATTCTACCTTGGATGAGCTGATCTTAACAGCAGCTTCAAGGCATAAAAATGGCCTTCTGTTCAATGTAACCTGAGTATAAGTACCGTCATATCCTACTCTTTCCGGACAGGTAACTAATTGTTTAGTAAAATACACTGCCCCACAGCCCTGGAACCAAAAACCAGAGGATACAGCCCCACATCCCAGATCATCATTCTGGGATGAGCACACCCGAAATCCATGCAGCCTCAGGTTATTTTGTATGTAGAATATCAGGGTCTCTTAGAATTAAAGCCACATTTAATACAAGAGAACAACAAACACTCTATATTCCTTCTCTCCAGGTGCTAAAGGATGGTTGAGATGTATTTATTCACACCTATTTACCTCCTCTGCCTTGGCTGTATTCAGAGAGCTGTGGCAGCAGTCAGTACCAGGCCATATCTCACTGGAAGATCTACTTTGCTATCAGGGCTACTTATTGTCCAACACCCTTCTCCCTCCAGAGCTAAGCAGATGAGATATGACTGCCCTGTGCTCAGCAGACTTCCATTATTGGAGCCCCATCTCTGATCAGATGGCATCTCACAAGCTGCCTCCTTCTGATTGCCTGTGTTACACAAATCTCATTGCTTCCTTGAGGCTGTGGGAGATGGAGGATTGTCCACTCCGCTCAGCTGAAAGCCTCTGGACACAAACCAGCTGCGTGGACAACCATCACTTTTACAGAGATAGATGCTCAGAAGCTGCTGGAGGCTGGAGTCCAGAACCACTTTGTTACCAGTGATTTATGTGACATCCATAATTTCTAAAAGCCAGCTGCTTCTAAAACCAGCTGCAGACAAAGAGGCCAGGCTCTAATCTTGGTTATGTCAGTTTATCTCTGCAGTTACTCCCACTTTACACCAGGTAAGCAGAGATCAGAATCTCGCTCTGTCTCGCTTTGCCTGGGCCATAAATAAACCCATTAGGGTTTGTCCCGATGATGTAATGCAATACCCCACATCTATTTGTGTCACTGGAGTTGTGGGGGCAGCCAGAGCTGGGATTAGATAATTCCCATGTTTTCACACAGGGAAAATTAGACTTTTATTCCTAGCCCCCATCCCAGCATCCCAGTGTCTCTTAACTCCCAGCTCCAGACAGCTGCTTGACTGTTGGTCCAAATGTGGTGTTACATGCAAACAACTGGGGTACATCCTGCCCACTGAGCCTGGAAAATCCCAGAAGGCAACAGCATGGGCAGTGACCATTTTCTTCAATTGAAAAGTCAGCTACCTTGAGTTTCTATCATTCTTTAGGAGCAGGAAAAGGAATACCTGCTGGAGGCAATCTACATAATATCTGTATGTAGAGGTCCTTGATTTACATCCAAACACTAAGTACTGTTGCTTCCCATCATATGCTTGTAAATCATGGTAGTGTTTACTGAATTTTTATCTGGAGGTCCTGGATTGCTGTAAATGTGTGAATCTCGTATTCAAAGACAGTGATATTCTGTCCCTCAGCTGCAGAGAAATTCTTGAACACAGACTGAGTGAAGAACCCAAAATTTGAGTAGTGCAGGGTTTGGGAAACCCTTGGAACTGGAAGCAGTGTCCATGCAACCTCTGTCACTCTCTCATATGCACTCATAGCCACCCCCCGAACTGGGGCACAGCAGCCCTTTGCCACTCTGTGCTAATTTGGGGAGCTACCTGAAACTGAGGTGCACCAAGAAATGCAGCAGCACTTTGGAGACTGCAGCCCTCACTGGGTTTGCATCGACACTTCCAGCTTTCAATGAATCAGCCATGAGTGACTGTGCTAGAGAAGCCAGAACAAAGCTCTGCAACTACCCAGGGCACAACTTTTGCAATGGTTTCAGAGAAGGAACAAAACAACCCTTCCTAGCCTGGCCCCTGTGGGCAGCTCATACAAGAGCTATAAAAGAGGCATCCTGTTGGGATGCTTCCATCCCAGTGTCTTGCCTGCAGGCCAGTGCCCTGTGTCCTTGTGCTGCAGCTATGGCTGGTCCCCTGCCAGCGGCAGGGAGGGCCCCTCTCCCTTTCAGGGTCTTCTGATCCCAATTCTCCAGCTCACAGCTCTCCCGCTCTCATGCACAGCCAGCTGCTGCCTCCATTCCACTGCTCCTGCTCCCCTGCAGTTCCCACTGACTGGGGCCCCTTCTGCCTGGAGACAGTTGGGAATTGGTCAGCAGGAGCAATTTGGAGCAGGAAGACTGTGGCAGAGATTCAGCTCTGGACTGCTAGAATATTCCCACTGGACATGAGAGAAGCAGTTTCACATCTTTCCTATAAATCTGCCCAAAGAACAACTCAGATCCAAATCGCAGAGGCCAAATTAGTCCTTTTCACCCCATGCACACATTCACAGATCATAGAATCACAAAATCAAGTAATGGTTTGGGTTGGAAGTTCATCCAGTTCCAACCCGACTGCCATGGGCAGAGACACCTTCCACTATGCCAGGTTTCTCAGAGCCACATCCAACCTGGCCTTGGACACTGCCAGGGATGGGGCAGCCACAACTTCTCTGGGCAACCTGTGCCAGGGCCTCAGCACCCTCACAGGGAACAATTTCTTCCTGATATCCAATCTAAACCTTCTCTCTGTCAGTGTGAAGCCATTGCCCCTTGTCCTGTCACTCCAGGCCCTTGTCAAGAGTCTCTCTCCATCTTTCCTGTGGGCTCCCTTCAGGCACTGCAAGGCCACAATGAGGTCAGCCCAGAGCCTTCTTTTCTCTGGGCTGAACAATCCCAATTCCCTCAGCCTTTCCTCACAGCAGAGCTGCTCCATCCCTCTGATCCCCTTGGTGTCCCTGCTCTGGGCTGGCTCCAGCAGCTCCCTGTCCTTCCTATGCTGGGCCCCAGGGCTGGATGCAGCTCTGCAGGTGGGATCTCACAAGGATTTCTCAGCCTTGTCCCTGAGTGTGACTGTCCAGCTTTACAAATGAATAATGTCACTGTTAGATTGACTCACAGGAAGTCAACTGAAACTGTTGCCATTTGTTAAATGCCAGTCCTTTCTGATCATCTCCCAGCAATTAGAGCTACCCTTCATATACACATCAGCTGGTTTATAGCACCATCGAAGTGGAATGTCAAGGATGTAACATCTTTAATTAATTCTAATGCCTGGGTGAAACTCATGACTATTTCTTGGGAATGCAGCATGATTTAGAAGTAGACATTCCTTGAAATAAAAAGAGTGTGTCAGAAAGAACACCATCATAGCTCTACAGCATTGGCCCATTTCAGCCATCAAAACAGTCACTCACACAATCCTATGACAGAGCTTTATACATTGCATAATTGAATAGTTTTGCAAGCTCGTAGAGGATGCAGTTTCCTGGCACTGATGAATCACCACGGAAGCCAGGAATATACTTCCAACAAAGAGGAACACCTTTCTCCACAGGGAGATGTGTAGTGGGACTGTTTACAAATCAAGGGGCTGCTCCACATGAGCTTAAGAGCAGAACCAGATACCTTCAGGTAACCTTTAATGTTAAATTCAGAAATCTGAGGCTGAGGGCAGAGTTTGAAGAGCTGTTGTCCTCTCATACCACATTACAGCTGTTTGCAGTGCAGAGCTCAATTTTTTTTCTATTTTCACTGCTGTAAAAATAACTTATTCCAAGGTCCTTGGAAAATGTTGATTTGCAATGTAAAGGCAAACTGGTTACACATCAGTCACTACTTTGACTACCTTTGTCAAATCCATCAAGAAAACCTTATCCTGACAAGTGACCATCCCTGACTCCAAGGTAAATCCCCTTAATGGTCGTTAAGATGACCTTAATTCCTAGTGATGGAGTATTATATTCCATAGCAATTGACACCTAGCTAAAATCCAAATATCAAGAAAACGTTTCACTTGATTTTCTTCATGTATTCTGTATTTCTTTTGTCCAATTCAAATGCTTTAGCACAAAGAACATACATCTAAATTTAATTCAGAAATATTTCATTTGCGGGCCTGTTCTTCCTGCCCTTCTGCCACAGAACTACAAACCTTCTGCCACCCTGTGTGACAGAGAGGCAGCTGAGTCCAGCAGTTCTTACGGATATTTTGCCTGTGGCTGCACAAAACAACAACCAAAATACTTTTCAAACTCATAACAACTCCTCCCAAGAACACTGGGAAATCAAATAAAATCTACCTGTGAGTTACAGCTCTAATTCACCCCCAAGGATCCAGATGGTGTTCAAATAGCTGAACTTAAGAAGGCTCCATGTGTGAAAAATGCATCCAAAATTTTCTACTGGGGAGGGGAAAAGTGTTTGAAAAGATTTTATAATTAATTCATATATTTGGTAGAACTGTTTTTATGGATAAATCAATTTTATTCACGGTTTGACAGCAATATTCAAATATTTATGCTGATCACAGAAGAAAATCAGATTTATTTTTAAATCTGCCAGAATGCTTGTGTACCTCCACAATTTTTCTCAGTATTGCCATTTGATAATAATTTGAGCAGGTATCCAGCAGAAAAAGGTGCTCATTACTCCTGGAGTTCAAAGGGAGTTCCCACCTGCCTCACATGGAATCCCCACCTCATGCCACTGCCCTCCAAACCAGCACTTGAGGCTTGAATGGCTCTCCTGGCAGATTGCTGGGAGCCTTGCCTTTGGATCCCCAAGTGTGCAGCAGCCAACTGGCCTGCGAGGAGCAGCAGAAAATGGTTGAGATAAAGCAAGCCCCCCAAAGTTTGGATGCCCATCTCAATGCTGGCTGCTTCCATGAGGAATAATGCTTTGTGCAGGGAGAGAGCTGGTGCTAATGACCCCTGCTCAGGAGAGCATTTAAACAGAGGCTTAACTCTGTCCCCATTCAGGCTGGCACTTATGTCTCAGTTTAAGTGCTGTGCTGAATAGACTTTTTTCCCCTGAATCGGGGCCAATTTCAGTTCATCATCCCTGAGGAACAGATGCATTCTTTTCCCCCTTTCTGACAAATGTGGAAAAACGTGTAGCTAATATTTAACATGGCAGAGGGGACATTCTGGGTTAAAAAGAGGAAGCTCCTGGCTTCCTATCAGCACACCTGTGCTCTCCCAAGTCTCAGTGGTACTCACTTCTCGCAGATGGATGGTGGAGGTCACAGTCCTCCACCTTGTGAAGCAAAAGGATGTGTCACATCAGGCTGGCTTGATTGGGAATACCTCCTCCTATATCTATCTTTGTATTAATAGGAAGCAGGAATTTGGTTTTTTCCAAATTACTTTTAAGACTCAGGGGAGAAAGAGCTCCAAAATATGAAATATTATTAGTCATTATTCAATGAGTTGTGCCTGATTACCCCACATGGACACAGTGGTAAGAACATATCTCACTTCCTAAGGCTCAACCATGGCCTTAGGAATAGGGGATGGGAGGAGGTGCAGGAACTTCACTTATCATAGAATCACAGAATGACTGGGGTTGGAAGGGACCTTAAAGCTCATCCAGTTCCACCCCCCTGCCATGGGCAGGGACACCTTCCACTATCCCAGCTTGCTCCAAGCCCCATCCAACCTGGCGTGAAACACCTCCAGGGATGGCGCAGCCACAGCTTCTCTGGGCAACCTGTGCCAGGGCCTCAGCACCCTCACAGGGAACAATTCCTTCCTAATATCCAATCTAAACTCACTCTACACCTGGGCATGAGAATAGGCGTATTTCTGTCTGAGTTCAGCCCAATGAAAGAAAAGGGACACTGAGACTTTTGACTTTGTGAGGGCACTGGCGATGCTTGCACAATACACACTGCAGCTTGCACAGTCCTGGAAAATCAAATGCTGTTTATATTCAGCACAAAGCAGGGGAGGAAGGAAACAGGAAGACTAATTAAAAGTTTTCTAGGTGGTAAACATGATGACTAGAATCCATGGAGCAGCTGTCTGTCCTGCTGGAAAAAATGGTATCCTGATGTCTTTAGCCCCAGTACGACTCACAAGGAGCCCTGTCACTAAGATGCCAAAACCAGGTTAAAATTCCATTGAGCTCATTATTCACATGGGAGGGAAGAAGAAGGGGAACATGAGGAAAGTGCCCCTAAGGTCCCTGGAAGTGTAGTGCTAGAAAAGCTTCGGAATCTGTTGCAGGGAGCCTGGAAAAGTGAAATCCATATTGAACTATGACAATGTTCTCTTTACAATCAACATATTTCACAAGGTTCAGCTATGTAAATACTGCAAGTGCTTTTTTCCTCCACACAGGGTGCAGCTTGCGAAGCCTAAGGAATTTCTGGTTGCATTTTCTCATATATGATCTTGCAGCCTGCCTTTCTCTTTCATATTATAAACATATTATCACAAACAAGCAGTGAATAGACCTTTTTTTTTCCTTGCATTACTTTAAAAAAAAATGAATTGTTATCAGATTTAATGATATGATAAGCTTTAAAGTTCCCCTGGGAAGCTACCACAGCCATACTGATTTACATAAGCATTTTCCTACACATAATACAGCATGCAAGCTCTCTGATCTCATTATTCATTAGAAAATTAATGATAACTCTCAAATGTGAAAGCAGAGCAGTTCTGCAGAGAGTGCTGGAAATTGGCTAGTTCTCGACGCGGTAGTCATTTTCAATTTACTGCCTTGAAAAAAAGATGCTTTTAAGCAAATAAAAGGGTGCTGACATCAAACAGATACTTGTCTTGCTGCCAGGGAACGAGATGCCTTTTAAGGCAGGAAGGTGGGACTTGAGTGATGTGAATAGGAAGAAAAGAAAACAAGCCAGTCAGAGTTAAGCAGCTCTACCCCATTCATGAAAAATGTCTAGGCTCATTTCCTCATTGCCAGAGGTCTTTTTTGCTTAAATTCTAAAGCCCGTGCTCTGTTCTTGCCAATAATAAATAGCAGCCTGTTGTTAAAAAAAGTGCAAACTATGGAGGTTTTTTTAAGTGCTTTTCCCCAAGCTACACAAATTGTGACATCCCATAGACCAAGAGACAATGTTAATAAACCCCTCAAAACTTTGCTAATAACCATGTCCTGAAATTGAGATTGTTGTGGAATGAACTATGGCATATTCACTGCTGAGAAACAAGAGCTGATAATCAAGGATGGCGTGGATTGCCATATGACTGACCAGATTAAGATCTGATTTTTATCCTGGCTCTATTTAGATGATGGGAGCAGCAATGGGAAAGGATAACTCTGCTCTGCAAGTCTGAGTTTTGGATATGACTAACAAACAGGATGATTGTTTCTGTCGCTGTAGTAACACAACTGTCAGGAGGCAAGGGGGGGCTCTCCCTGCACAGTGTCTCAAAGTGGAACACCTTTGTGTTCATCTCTTCCAGCAAAATGGATGAAACCTGTGCTTGCTGCTTGTTGAAGTAGATATAATCTTTCTTTGTAAGATTTGATTGCTGCTTTTTAATGCAATTCATAGCTCAGATAGCAACAGAAATTGCTCTGGGGTGTGGTAGAAAAGGGATATTAGACATGCACTGCAACATCCTGTTTTGGAATTAGTTTAGTATGAGGCTCACAGGCTCAGCATTACAAAATTCTGCACTCAAGCTCTCACTTGCCAAAATTTTTGCACATTAGTTTTGTTTTTTTCTTTCCTGTGATCGGTAGAAACATAAAAGGAAACATCTGGTTCTGCAGGGTCCAAATTAGGGGATGCCATAGGAAAAACACTCCAAAGCAACATCAAATTTGAAATAACCAGGCAGCGTGAGAATTTGTGCCATTTACAAATTCCCGGTAGGGAACCAGAAACCTGGGAATTCCACCAGTACAGAAAGAGCACCACCACTGTATTGATGTTTTGACCACATCTTCAACCATTATAATTTCCAACAAATAGAGGATGCAAAATAATTAAACAAAATAAAAATCATCCAGTTACAGGTGTCACCTGAGTGTCAGCTGCAGTTTGGAGGACAGGACTTTCACACCTTTTCTGAATTGAGTTAAATGTCCCCCAAGTAAAGGATGGTTCTGTCAGACAACATCACCAGGGAGGTCTAATCACAGAATCACAGAATGGTTTGGGTTGGAAAGAACCTTGAAGATCATCCAGTCCCACCCCCCTGCTATGGGCAGGGACACCTTCCACTACCCCAGGTTGCTCGGAACCCCATCCAAGACTGGCCTTGGGCACTGCCAGGGATTGGACATTGACAGCTTCTCCAGGCAACCTGTGCCACGGCCTCACCACCCTCACAGGGAACAATTTCTTCTTAATGAGGATATGTGTTTGGGGTTTAGATTAAAATCTCTGATGAGTCCTTATTAATAATAAGAGCTATTTGGCTGAAATATCAAGACACGTTTGCAGAGACAAAAAGAGACTTCCAGTCTGGAAGGAAAGGAAAATCTTACTTGTCCCTATGTGATTCGTCATAGCTGCAAGACTCTTGTATGGAAGCCCTGAAATCTGCACTAGAAATTATTGAACACAAAATAAACTCCTCTTATTCACAGCATAAATCTGTGCGGCCTCCAATCTTGCAGCTAAGAACAATGTGATCAACACCTACAAATATCTTTATGGTCCAGAAAAGCAAAGGAAGTGTCCCAACAAAAAGCCCTGCATACAGAAAGTCAGGACAGCCGTGAGATGCAAAGTAATTTTACAATATTTTACAATAATAATTTCCCAATATTTTACAGTAAGTTATACAAATATTTTCCCTTAAGTCGCAGTTCTACAAATCCTTGAGGCTGACAACGCTGAAAGCAGCAGATCTGATCGCCTGTACCACTCCTCCCTTCTGCTAGCATGGGTCTTTCTGCAGCCAGGTGGAATGTCCTGGGGAACTGAAAAAAGTTACTATTTTTCTTTAATGTGTTTAAGTCAATTTTTCTCCCTACTAATCCAGACCAGAGAAAAAGAGTGGCCAGCAGACACGGCGCAAGAGTGGGGCTGTTTCTTTAGGCTGCAGTGCTAGCTGATTTTAAATGTCTGTTGAACCAAACATTGCCTGGGCAGCTACTGGTTTTTTATGGGACCAGTCAAACAATGGGAATACCCCTAAAGGGAGCATTATAGGTAAGGATGCTCCCAGAACTACTGAAATTAAGGATTTCCTCTAGAAATCTCACTGAGTAACCACAAATTGGAAATGGCCATTGTAGGTGCCTGGATAAAGGGGGAGAAAAAATGCCCCAGTGAATGAAGTAGGGTACAGAAAAAGTGTAGGTAACTTCAGAGAGCCTCACTTGTATCCAGCAGACCTAAAGCTTAACTGTGCAAGATAACCTTTAAGATATGACATGACCCTGGGTGGATGACCTGTAGATTTCTGCAGCTGAGAAGAATCTCAGTGAGAACTCACTCTGCAGAGTGGCCCAATGAAAATGGGTCATTGCAGTCTGGAGAAAATCCTAGAAGACAACTAAAGTTAAGAACTGCATCAGGGATACTCTGAAATTGGATTTTTGTCTTTTTTCTAGGAGTTTTAAAACGCTCCAAAGCTCTAATCAAGTGCCATATGTGGGTTTCCTACGATGGACTTCTCTCTGTTCCTTGTAGGTGGCATTTGCAGCTAAATCAGGGCGATCTGGTAAGTCCAAAATACTTCTAGTTAGTATGGCTTGTCCAGTAAACATGGGCAAATCCTTGGGTGACCACAGCTGAAAGAAAGATGGAAAATTGAAGGCAGTGGGGTAGATTTCTCACCAAACAACAACCATCAATTTGAGGGCTGATAGTGCCTCATCCCAGTTGTTGTGGAGACATTTTTTTATGGAGGCATGTAAAGTCTTTGGCAATAGGCAAGCCATGGAGAGACACTGACACAGGACAAATACACAGCATTATCCTCCTAGCTCAGCCCCCAAGTCTGGAGTCTGGCTAGCAATGCATTGCTGTGGGCTACACTTCTAAGATGGGTGCCTAAATCCACAATTCTGCTTCTAAAAGCAGGTACTTAGGAATCTAAAAATAGGTCTGCATAATTATCCTTTGGAAAGCAGTTTTTAAACTGTGCAGCTGACACTTGGGAATTCCAAGTGGCTGATCAAACTGAATAGAAAACTGTAGCTACAAAGTGAATGAGCCACCAGACTATATTGAAAAGACCAGCTTATTATGACGAGAAAAGCCAGTAGCACTTTTCCCATGATCACCAGCACTCTCTTTTCCACAGCACAAAGTCCAGCGAAGATGAGAAATTAGTCCAGTATCCCACATCTGGTTATTGTATGCCCTGTTCTGTATTTTCCTTTGTGTTTTTATCAGACTTGAATTTTATTTCAGTGGGATGTTGTCTTTAATTTGCAAAGTGTGTAAGGCAGGCTGTGTATCCAGGAAGCTATTAACCACAAACCTCTGATTCTGGGCGAGAGGGGAGGGTAAAATTCTTGGAAATCAAGATTTAGAAGAAAAATGGTGGGGATATTAGGTGAAGAAAGCAAAAGGTGTCGCTATAGAAATCACGCTGAACAGAATAAAACTCAGGGTGTGGAAATTTATATTCCAGAATCTCACAAAATCTCTCTTTCTTTCAAGGCAGATGCACTTGGTACTTGCAAAGTAAGTGCCACACAAACAGCAGAAGTTAAACTGTAGCATTAGAACTGTAGAGTTGCTTCAAAAAAATAACAAAAATCCAAGATCAGACGTAGTATTGCCATTGCTGGTGGGATCACTGCTTTAAGAAGCTTCTTGCCTTGAGTATTGCTGGGGAGCCATCACAGCTACATGATCTAACACAAAACTGGACAGCAGCAATGCACAACACCTGATACAACATATACCCTGCTGGTACAGGACTGACCTCTCAACAGCTTGAACCAGTGAGGTGAGATGACACAATGCTGACCTTGGTGTCATGTGGAGGGATATTTGTGACCTGATGTCACAAATGCTAAAGCAAGATTCATCATAGTGGTAAAGTACAACAAGAAATTGATAGTTTCAGATGAGCTGAGTAGAGACAGTTTTTTCTTTCAGAACAAGGACATTTAAGAGAGATCAAAACACCAAAACTTGGAGTCCGTGTTTGTGTCCATTGACTGGTATCCCTGCCCATGGCAGGGGATCGGAACGGGATGATCTTTAAAATCCTTTCCAACCCAAACCACTCTGTGATTCTGTGATTCGGTGGCTCCAAGGCAAACCTACACAGCAAGCTCAGATGGAGATGCCTAATGACAGGCAAGACCACTGTGATTCCCACTATTTCCTTTAGGCATCCATAGCCTCAGTGTCCAGTCTCACCTGGACACTTGATGGTAGATGAGATGAATCCCGACTTGAATTTCCAGAGAAATGGGAAATTGTATAAGACTTTTTCTGCAAATCATATAAACTTCTCCTTCCTTGGCTCCTGGAAGGTTTTTCTTTCAGCTGTGACTCTGCTGGTACCAGGCAGCTTGGGGAAAGAATGCCTGATCCAATGGTCCTAGTCTGCTGGATCCCGGATCTGTGGATCCCGGAATAATAAGATTATGAACTAGATCTGAAGCTCATATTTTGGGACAGAGAAGACAAAGAAAATTTACAGTCTTCTCCACCAGATCTGTGCAGGAGGTGAAGTGTAAAAGGTGCCTCACCCTTTTCTTCTCTTCCTCTCTGCAACCTAAGAAACACCCAATATTTTTATTCCAGTAGACATGCTAATGTTAGTTCATATAATTCCAAATGTACCTGTGATATATTTAAGTGCATATTCTATTATACTTAGGAAATATTTTTCACATTTCACTGTGAAAGTTTATGCTGTGTAGCAAGATGGAGTTCACCGTGACTGCTCATTTCATGTGACCATTAAATAATGTGTATGGACACAAGCACACAGAAGTGGGAGAATATTAAATGCAATGCAAAGTGATGGATCTCAAAAAAAAAGGAGTCTTGGAGTGTTTTAATAAGATCAAGCTCCTTCTGTACTGGAACAAATGCTATTTTTTCCCTTGAAAAGGAGTTTTGTTTTTGTCATTTAGAGGATCATATTAAAAAGTAAATACTTATTTTTGATTCCTCAAAGGTCGAATAACTCCAAAATATACTTTTAAGATTAGTCTGTTTCAAAAGACTTCCTTTTTTACAGCATGGAGATCAATTAAATATTCAGTACAAACTTGCCATGTCCTCAGTGATGGAGACTGTGGAATCTGACCAGCAGTTCTTCCAGGACAATTTGGAACACCAGAACCACACAGCTCTCCCTCTTTTCTCATCACGCGCTTCTCCTCACTGGTTTTAAGGACTAATTCTTAGTCCTTAGTGAAGCTTAGAGAATGTGCTGGGAGGCTGGAGAACTTGGAAAACCCTCAGAGTCGACATTCAGGGCTTATCTGTGTCAGCTCTGTGCCTACAGGATTTCATGGCATCAGATTCCCAAATATACCCACGGAAAATGCCACTTTCTCTGAAAAATGCCCTTTCTTTGAAAACTTTTGCTCTTCAGAGAGGACTCCTGAGCTTGTCTTTTCCTCGAGAGCCAGTCACAGCTGCGAGTGTGCTGAACAGCACCACAGCCCAGCAGACTCCGTGTCCAAGCAGGGCACTGATGGCAAACCAGGACGACACCAGCAGAGCACACCCAGGTGCTGGCCCCTGACCAAGAATTAATCCCACCCTGAAAGTGCACAATGACAAAATGCCCTGCTTTTCAAAAGGGCCTTCTACACAGCACTGGGCTGGGCCATATGGACATCATCAAAGCAGCCTGGAGGGCTCTTAGGAGTCCCAAAGCAGCCTACCTGTCGCAGTGCTTGGCCAATACAACCTTCACATCAGAGACATTCACTCCTCTGAGCAGAGTTGCAAGAACTGAAGGGGAGGCTGAAATTACCCTTTCTCTAGAGAATAAGTTATATGTGGAATAGCTGAGGGGGCTGGGGGTGTTTAGGGCAGAAAAAAGGAGATTTAGGGGAGGCCTTCTCACTCTCCACAACTCCCTGACAGGAGGGTGCAGCCAGGTGGAGGTCAGGCTCTGCTCCCCAGAATTCAGCTACAGGACAAGGGGAAATGGCCTCAGGCTGCACCAGAGGAGGCGCAGGTTGGACATCAGAAAGAATTTATTCACTGAAAGGGTTGTTAAACTTTAGAAGGGGCTGCCCAGGGAGGTGGTGGGGTCACTATCCCTGGAGGGGTTCAAGACATGACAGGATGTGGCACTGAGTGCTCAGGTCTGGTTGACTCAGTGCTGATCAGACAGTTGGACTTGATGATCTTGAAGATCTTTTCCAAACTAAATGCTTTTGTGATTGTGTTTTACGGTTCCTTAGGATCTACACCTGGCCTGATACCTGTGCTCTCTGATCTCAGTGGTACACCTGCACAGCACTGCATCCCATAATGCCAGCCTTTCCAAGACTCCTGTGTCAGCATGAAGAGCATTGTGGCACCATCACCACCCAGGCGCTTTGGCACAAAGAGCTGGGAAGCCAAAGCAGTAGGACTTGTCACATGGAATACAGGTGACTGCATGGCATTTCTTTTTACCTCTCTACAGCCCATGATTTTGATGAAAACTCTAACCAAGCCCATGGCAAACATTCACTGACTGCTATGATTTGTGTGGTGCCCTTGTAAAACCCTTTCTGTGCTCAGTTTGGTAGTGGAGTTTATTGGTTTCATCTGTAGCAGCAATAAAACCTACTCACTTTT
This sequence comes from Gymnorhina tibicen, assembly GCA_013399875.1. NCBI lineage: Eukaryota > Metazoa > Chordata > Aves > Passeriformes > Artamidae > Gymnorhina > Gymnorhina tibicen. Next base: position 145,666 of record VXAZ01001750.1, on the reverse strand, counting down.
ACATAATGCCACTGGTGGACATCACATAGTTAACACTAATTGTGTTTCTAAGCATCAGGGGGACAAATTCTTGCAACAGGTGGTAATTAGTGGGGGTTAGACCATGCCTTAATTTGTTGTTTAGTGCTCCTATGAAACTGGTTCCTTGGGATGTATGAGAGAGGAAAAGAAGTAACTGGAAAAGGTGTATCCCAGACTTTTATTCCTGTGACTATTGGCTGAAGCCAATCAAAATACCCACATCAGTAGCAGACTTGTGAAATAGGTTTCTTCCTTTTGATTAAATTGCACAGAGAGGAAGGTAAGTTGCAGGATGATCATATCGATTCCCCAAAACCAGCCGCTTCTCCCCAGTACTTCGCATCGTGGCTATTTTCGCAAGGTTTCTTATCTCCACAGCAAGCAGTGGGAGCTGGGAACAAAGAGAGCCAGGCAAGCTGGTGGTACTGTTGTTTGCCACTCTGAAAGCCCAGCTGATAGCTCAGAGCACATCGCCTCGGAACAAGACCGGCAAGCCTGGGAGTGTTTGCCTCCACTGCAATTCAATCAGGGTGCCTTGCAGCTCGAATTGCTACTATTTTGTGGGTCACTACCTCCTCCAATATTCTGTGTGCCCTCTCTTGTTTTCTTTTCATTTGCTATGCAGGCTCGCAGACCTTCCTGCTAGGTTTCACTTGGGAGGCCCAGAACCCCTGTTCTGCAAATCCTAACAGGACCTTGATGGATGTTAATGTCTCTGCCTTTCATATCGTTTTACCAGTGAAACCTTTGATCTATCAGCAGTCTTTATATCAAGTCAGTCATTGCATAAAACGGAGAATATGACAAAAATATCTGTTGTGCTAGCATTAGCAGGGTATTTCCCCCACCCCTCATAAAAATGCAGTGCCGGGGAGTTTAGTTTAACCTCCAGCAGCCAGATGTGCCACTGGGGTAGAACTGGGAGCAAAAACTTTTTTTCATTTAATTTTTTTTTTTTAAAAAGCAGTCTGGTAAAGGAAGTTGTAAAGCAACAAGTACTGTACATTATGATTCAGAGCAGCAAGGGACAGCTGGAGAGACTTGATTGGCTCCAGCCCAATGAAACAGAGGCTTCTTGTGACCAGCTGCTGTGCTGCAGCATGAATGACAAGGGTAATAATTGATTACTAACTGGCAGCTCAAAAGGAAGAAAGAATTAACAAGAGTGATGAGGTGCTTTACAGCTTGGTAACTGTAAAATCAGTGGAACAATTAGGGGGAAAAGAAAGGGGTTTCACTTCTTACCTTAGCGTTACAAGGACAGTGCTAGTTAGTGTAAATCGCATGACAAGCAAGCCAGAGGGGCAGGTCAGTGAGGAATATGGGGGCTTTGCACACCCACAGGTCCCACAGAATCGTTCAGCAGATTTGCTGGGGAGCAGCTAAATCCCCAAAAGCATCCAGACCATGCCAATTACATTGGTAGGCAAGGCAAGGTCTCTGAGCCACCGGCCATAATATCATGGAGGGGCTGAAACCTCCAGCAAATGGTGCATTGTGGCAAACCAACCCTTTGCCTTTCAGTGGGCGCTCGATGGCACATACACTCTTTCTGCCCCGAGAATAAACGCATGCCTTTTTCTTTTCCTTCTTTATGTTTTTTTTCTTTCTCCCTCTTCTCGTAAATGGCTTTTGTGTTTACCAGTAAGTGCACTGGATGCATTGTCACTACACGTTTCTTCAAGGAGCTTGCACTGACCTCATGCTCTGGGCCATGTAAAACCTTCTGGCCACTGGGAGCCGGGCTCTGCCCCTTTTTCATGCAGAGTAGCACCTCACTTTGGGCCAGATCATGGCCAGCATGCCAATGCAAGGAGTAAGGGGCCATAACGTGTCCCGTGTCTTGCTTCTCACACACAGGGGAATAATAGCCTTGTGCGGACTATGCCCTTTCCTTAGCCCAAGTGGGAAGAAGGGAGAACTTGATGGATCCTTCATTTCCTTTCCCAAGGCATCTGGCAGTGAGAAGCATGTGCTGTGCCAGCTCCAGACCCGTCACGCTTTGCTCCCTTCCCAGAGCAGCAAGGAGACAGGTCTGTCCCAGCAGTAGCTCAGCAGTGGGTGGCTCCTTTCCTGGGGCTGAAGCACGAGGTCTAGTCTAGCTCCCTGTGAGCAGAGCTGAGAAAATCAATGGGACTAATCATGGGGAAAGGTAGCATTCAGCAGGAGCAAAGCTGGCAGCCTCTGCTCTGACATATGGAAAATGCTCTTGTAGCTAGTTGAAGTCTCTTCAGCCCAGCCCACCCTCACCCCTCCTCCCACTCCAGAATCTGCCATCCTTGTGCTTATGAAGTAGCTCTTTACCCCTGGCAAGGTCCGACACCTTCCAGCTCACAGTTCGTAAGATTTATCTCTCCTATCTTTACCCCTTTAAAAGCTAAACAACCCATCCAAATTGGGGGTTTTGCCATCTTCTATGGCCACTAAATTGTAAGCTCTCCTGCCAGAGCTGAATTCTTACTACCTGCCTCAAATGACTGCTTGAGGATGGTGCATCATCCACTTCTCACAGTGGGCTATCAGCTTGCCTCAACAACCTACTTAGGAGCTGATTTTGAATTTTTTGAAGAACAAAGACAGAGAAGAGACATTTCCATGGCCTGTTCAGGGTCTTACTCTGATCTTTGAGACCGGTGAAGTAAAAAAGCAGTGCATGAAGGCAACTGAGATTGGTTCCACTCTGCAATGAGAAGCACAACACCATGGGCTGTGTGGCAGGGAGGGAAGTGGGCTCAGGTTGCTGCTGTGGTATTCCACCAACAAGAAAAGCTGCCATGACAGAGGGGAGTTGGGCTGCTCCAGGGTAGGGGGAACTGGATCTGTCCTTGCTCCCCCTGAGTGGAGCAGTAATGGAATAAATTTCAGACAGAGGAGATGGCAGTGGAGCTCAAGATGTAAAAATGCAAATGGTACCAGAGGCATGTCTTTATCAGCTCACCCTTGAAGACTCCCCTAAGGACTGTAGAGGGAACTTTACTAGAAAGTCTACCAAAAATTCAAGGCCTGGGGGTGGGTTGGCAGGTCTGGGGTTTTTGTTATTATATACACAGTGCAAAAATGTGCTTGACTAATCTAAACCTTGTGTTGCTCTCTTATACTGCTAGAGCAATTATAGCTGAGAAAAAACCCCACACATCACCCAATATGGAAATACGTTTTTTTCATGTTTGACATTTTTACATTTTCACTGACAGGGCAAAGCCTATGATTTAATCGGTCTCCATTTCCCATAACTTCTGAGAAGGCACTGGCCCCTCCTCCACATTTCTCAAAGGACTTATGATTAGAAAGAAGGCCATGGAAAACCCAAAGGAGCTGACTCCATCTATCATGTAACACTGCTGAATGAGAGAAAAAAAACCCAGAAGAAAATAAATACTTTCTCCCTAAACTCTTGGTGTGTGTACAGCAGTGCACATAGGGATCTGTGGCAGAAATGGGAGGATATTTAAGAAACAAGGTATTTTTGCCACTTTTCAGGAAAACAAGAAGCTTTTCTGCTTTTCTTTTACTGAAGCACATTCCTTCCGCATCTCTCTCTTTTTTTTTTAATGTTTATTGCTCTTTGTAGTAGGAATGCCACAGCCTGCAAGGAAGGAAGGAAGGAAGGAAAGAAGCCAGGAAGGAAAGAAGGAAGGAAGGAAAGAAGCCTCAGTTCTGCTCTTGTCAAAGGTGATGGGCCCTCCTTAAAGTGTCTGACAAATTGATTTTAGTATGTACCAGATGAGACACGAAGTACCAGCATCCTGGTTCCAGAAAAGAGAAGTAGCAGCTGTTTCCTCCACAGAAGGTGGAGAGATGCAGCTGCAAGCAAGAAAGAGCAAATAATCAGGTGGTCACAGAGACAATAGGAACTGGAAGCTGAGCACAAATTATGTCATCGTTCCTGATCAAGCTTTTCAGAGCTTGGAAAGAATTAAAGACATTCAAAATAGAAGATACTGATCTTCTCAAATCTGTAAGAGTACAATTAACTACTTCTTTCAGCCCTCCTGGATGCATGCTGGCACTGTCCCCTCATGATGGGAATGGGAGGCTGCCACAGGGGACCAGAAGAGATCTCACCCTGAGGAAATATGGCATAAAAGTGCTCTGAGCATCTGAGGGCAGCCAGAAGTAAGACACACACTTGCTCTGCAGTCAGAAAAGTGATTTGTTGTAAGTGCTGTTAGCAGATAAGACCTTGCTTTCTATGATTATCACTTTGCCACATTACTAAGTTGACATGTTACCTGGGCAAGACCTTTGTCCATAGTGGAAAAGAATATCCTGAGGTTAAACTGTTGGTTTGTTTTTTTCCTAGACATTAGCAAAAAATAGTTTAGCTGATTATAAGAAGGAAGAGGTGGAAAGGCAGATTGCCTCAACTATGCCTGAAAAAAAGTATCTCTGGTGACTTCTGACGTGACATTTCAGAGTCCAAATTCAAATCCTCACAGCCCTCACCTGGGACCTGGGACACAAAAAGAGCAGAAGGCCCTCCTCAAGTCTCACCAGGAAAACAGGAACAGACCCCAGCTTTTCCCAGGGCTGCCTCTGCTGACCAACCTGAGCCACGCCAAGGGAAACCGAGGGCTGTTTCTAGGGGCAGCTCGGAGGTCTGCCTGCCACTGCAGCGCAGGGAGGACACAGAGAGCAGTGGTCAGGAGACCAAGAAAGAGGTAGCAGGAGTGAACCCGACAAGATAAAGACTGGGACAAAAAGTCAGAGTTAGTTACGGGGGCAGAATGAGCAATAAAGAGGCAAGACTGGAGCTGTGGCTCATTGGAGCTGGCATGAAGCTACAACTTCCTCAGGAGGGGAAGAGGAGGGGCAGGCACTGACCAGGGACAGGACCAAAGCGAATGGCTGGAGCTGTGCCAGGGGAGGGTTAGGGGGGATATTAGGAACAGGTTCTTCCCCCAGAGGGTGGTGGGGCACTGAACAGGCTCCCCTGGGAATGGTCACAGCCCCAAGACTGCCAGAGCTCCGGGAGTGTTTGGACAACGTTCTCAAGCTCAGAGCGATTCTGGGGGCTGGTGCTGTGCAGGGCCAGGAGCTGGACTTGATGATCCTTATAGGTGCCTTCCAACTCAGTATATTCCATGATTCTGTGGTCATTAGGAACTAGGAATTTGCTCACAAAGGTGTGGAATGCAGTGGGTAGGTGCCTTGTGAGATCATAATCAGATTAAAATTACTTGTGATTCAAATTGAAAGTAAAAGGCACTGATGCACTCAGTGCTTGCAAGTAAAGGGGGGTTAGTACTGTTAAGCAAAACAGAAAACGTGATAGAATAAACACCTCTTTTCTGGTTGCACATTCTCATTTCTTCACCTACACATGTGCAGGGCTTCCCCTCTGCTGCTGTCACACTTTCAGAAGAAAAAAGTAATTATTTTTAAATCATCTTCGTTACAGTAAAAGTCAGCAACACAGTGCAAGGCCCTGGGAAAACTGTTCTGAGAAGAGCCTTGGTTTTATGGTAAAACACCAGACAGAGGCATCTATAAAGGGGGCAGCTCCTGGGTCCTCGAGGTTTCCTGTGTCTGATCAAGTCATTCAGTGCTTCTGTGCTTCAGTTCCCAGCAGTCAGGAGGGGGTGATTCCACAGCAAGCTCACACTCAGCATCATGAGACTGTGCCAAGGGTGTATTTTGGAGGTTGGGTTTGAGATTTCAATTCTGCTTGGTCTCTGTTCTTTGTGAGGACCCGTGTGCCTCGTTCAGCACCAAGGGGGGTTCAGGTGGGCACAGAAAGCCTCTGCCTTGTGACTGTCTTTCATACGCAGTGCAGTTGTTCCTTTCCTACACCTCCCTGGAGCACCAGATTTACCACTTGTGCAGAACAAATTCATGGTAAAAGTACCATGACTCTGCCTCCTGGTGCTGAGCCCCACACAGGAAAGGAGATTCCCAGCTCTGGAACAAGAGTGCATGGGCGGAAAAAGTTCAAAAATTAGGGTACGCAGCGGGGTAAGGGGTTTGTCATTAGTCTTGTGTATTTTTACATTAAATCATCACAGTAAAATACAGGAACAGTTTAGGGAAGTGACATGTGCAAAAAACCTTTGGATTTTGATACCTTGTGATAGCCAAGCAGGCAGGACATAAGGTCAGACTAAGGAGACTTGACATTTTAAATGTGACCCTGATCCTTCTTTGCAAGGTGCTTTCTCTACAGGTTATGTATGATAATTTCATAGCTCCTGCCTTTCAGAGCTTGCAACTCTTCCACTGTTTCAGCTGAGCTTCCCAGCATGCATTTCTGCTTGTGTCTCATTCAGGCCAGGGAGAAAGAATTATAGAAAGGCCTGGGTTGGAGGAGACTTTAAAGATCATCTCATTCCACCCCCCTCCCATGGGCAGGGACACCTTCCACTATCCCAGGTTGCTCAGAGCCCCATCCAACCTGGCCTTGGACACTGCCAGGGATGCGGCAGCCACAGCTTCTCTGGGCAACCTCCCTGTGCCAGGGCCTCAGCACCCTCACAGGGAACAATTTCTTCCCAATATCCAATCTACCCCTCCTCTCTGTCAGTGTGGAGCCACTTCTCTTCTCCTGTCACTCCAGGCCCTTGTCAAGAGTCTCTCTCCATCTTTCCTGTGGGCTCCCTTCAGGCACTTCAAGGCCACAATGAGGTCACCCCAGAGCCTTCTCTTCTCCAGGCTGAACAATCCCAGTTCCCTCAGCCTTTCCTCACAGCAGAGCTGCTCCATCCCTCTGCTCCCCTTGGTGTCCCTGCTCTGGACTGGCTCCAGCAGCTCCCTCCCTTTCCTGTGCTGATCTCCAGGAGAAGATGGATGCCATGGATCTGCAGAACAGTTACAACAGTTTGTGCCCTGATGGGAGCAAACCCAACAGGAAGGATATGATCTTGCAGGATGTGTTTGTCACATTACTTGAAGTTTTAAAGATTACAAGGGGAAAGGCATCTCTTTCACTCAGACTCCAAGCCTGGGGACTTCCCACTGTCTCAGAAGAGCAGTGCAAGCACAAAAGGGTTTCAGAGCACTTAGAAAAGTGCCACTGATGAGAGATGTAATGAGTGAGCACAGAGCAAAGCTCTCTCAGTTCATTTAAATGTAAGGCTTAGAGCTTAGGAAAGGGGAGGTTTGAACCAAACCTATGGAAAACTCCTGTGGAATTTAATAGAAAAAAATTATTACAGATTTTGAAAGTTTATTGGGAATATATGTTCGCCTGAAAAGGTTTTGGGGGTTTTTCACTCGTTTCCTTGAAATCTGTCCTCTCATATTTCTGTGGATCCTTCTGGATTCATACCTATTACATTTCCCTAGACTTTTCCATGCAGACATGCAAACTGAAACCACAGAAAATATTTTCATGCACCCTCCACCCTCCAGAGCAAACCCACCACATTCTCCCCGACTCCAGCAAGGTGTGACGTGGCAGCCTCCTCAGAGGTGCCAGCCAGCTGCAGCAGGCAGAGAGGCAGCACAATCTGGGTGGAGGGAAAGAAAGCCAGCTTTTAGGGGAAAATCCCGTGTTCACTGCCTCTTCCCTTCTTTCTTTTGCAGCACAGCACTAAATTGATAGACTCACAAACCTGAGGAAATTTATAAGCCACTCTTAGCAGACACTGCTGGCAATCCTAAATTTGAGGTGTCCACAAGCTGATAGATCCAGCTCTGGTGAAAGTAAATGCATCTCCTATTGGGACCAGAGGGAGCTGCTCCCAATTACATTAATGCTGAATATGGCCCCTTCAGTGCCTTATTTTTAATTGTTGGACATTGTTAAAAAAAAAAAAGAAGAAACTGGAAAAATGTGCATTCTATCAAGTGTTGTGAAACTGTGTGGGTTGGAGAAGGCTCAGTTTTTAATAAAGGAAACATTCATTGCATCCCATTTCAAGAACTTCCATTAGATAGAAAGGAGACAGGAAGCTGAAGCTTTGCTCTTGGTAGTTCTCCCTTTGCTACCAAACAGCACTACTTTAAATGAAAAAGTAAAGAAATAACAGGAAACTGTGTAACTGTGGAGGCCAGAGAGGTTTCCTTACCTTTGCCAAGGTCAAAGCCTGGCATCACATAGAATTTGAGAGTGCTGGGTGCTAAGCTGGCACTGTGGGAATCCTGACTGTATTCCATTCACAAGAAAAGGTGTCAGACTAGCCTTTTCCAGCTGCTCTCAGGTTAATTTTTGAAAGGTTCCTATGGAATGTAAAAAAAGGAGAAGTATTTTAGAGGCAGATTTAAACAAACCTGAAAACTCAGCATATGCTCCTGGAGTCATTTCCAGGCATACCCACAGACTTCAGTCCTCTTACAGTCCTATTACATTTCCAAAGGCATTTCCCACCAGGATGGTAAAGGCCTCTTGAGTTTTAGGTGTTGTTAGTTCTTCCAGCTTCCCTCTCCTCTGCTTCCTCCTTATTGTTTTCATCTGCCGGTCCATCCTGGCCTGATTTGTCATAATTTCATGTTGACATACTGGAGTAAGACAATTGCAGCTGCTCCCTCTGAAGAATGCAAACAGGGATCTGTCATCTCCTCTCCCCTCCTGCCCTCCCCCTCCCGGGAGGGATGGATTTCACCGGGAATGAGGGACCATGGCCACCAAGAAGTGGCCGCGGTCTGTCCGAGCAGAGGGCTGGCAGATGATCCCCTGTCCCCGAGATCTTTTGAATATCCCAGTTTCTGCTTAGGCTAAATGCTCCCCCGTCCAAGTGTGTGTGTGTTTATGCAGCAAGCTCCGGGATGCAAACGGCATTCCTCTTATCATACGGAGAGAGGATGTGAGCTCATTCATAAGGAATCCCAGCTCTGGGGTGCCCCACTCACTTAATCCAAGCATCCCCTCCATGCTCCTTCTTCTGAGAGGGTGGAAGAAAAGCAAAGCACAGTGCTATTGGCTTCTAATAAGTGGGATAATATATTTCAGAGAGGAGCTCAGACAGGAGAGGAAATGAACTTGGCTAGACAGTCACTTAAAATATATAAAAAAAAGGGGGGGGGAAATTTGCAAAACTCATTCCATTATTTCATGTAAATATACTTGGCTGTGTTAAGAAAGGCTGGCATAATAATAAGATGCTGAATAAGACAGATTTAGCAGTGCAGCACCATTTATTACCCTGCTTGATAAAGACACAAACAGATTCCAGGCCTGGCAGTTGCTGGCTGTCAAAATAAGGAAAAATCTAAAATGCTGTGAGCATCTGACACTGGAAAAAGGCCCTGGGAGAGTTACAGCACCCAGATGGGTTCCCTGGGGCTCCACCTGGGTGGAGGATCTGCTGGTGTGGTGAGCTTCGCACATCTGGGCTCAACACATCAGCAATGTCTGTCAGTGTCTGACAGGAGGATGTGGTGCTACTGTTTGGGCTCATTGAGAGGACATTAAAAAGCTAGGAATGGTTCAGAAAGGAACTGCCACGATCCTGAAAACTTTCTGTGAGACCAGAGGTGGCTGTCACCATAGGCAAAGCGGGAAGGTACCACCTGAGAGGGCTGACAGCCCAGGCTCACACAAGAAGCCTCTGGGAATGCAAAGCACACAAATCATCTCCCGAGTCTGGAATCAGAATCTAACCCATGACACACACATTTCAATCGGGATTTTTGTCAGAAAACCATGCCTGAAATCACAGAATCACAGAAAATCCTGGATTGGAAAAGACCTACAAAGATCATCAAGTCCTTCTGGCCCTGCACAGGCACCTCAACAATCCCACCCTGAGAGTGAAAAGCTCCTGGAGCTCTGTGACCATTCCCTGGGGAGCCTGTTCAGTGCCTGACCACCCCCTGGGGGAAGAACCTTTCCCTGATATCCAGTCTAACCCTCCCCCGACAGAGCTCCGTGCCTTTCTCCGTGTTCCCATCTTGCTCCTTCACAACTCTATAATCACTGTCAGCAGGAATAGGATCATCTCTGTGCAGTACTGGGTTAAATTGTTAAAAACAGAGACAGGTACACATTGCAGTGAATTAACTTTGCCAGTGCATGGGATTTATCATGACTCCGTGATACTCTTCTGTTTAAATTTCCAGCTCCTGGAGATATGTGGTGACATAAGCAACTCACTCGTATTCTTTCAGTGAATCATCTGTTCTTGCTGTTGATGAGAAAGCTTAGAAATGTAACAGGAGATGAATGAAAACTGAAAAATGTGAACAGAACTTGAACTACTTCCTAAATCTCATTTTTCAGCCACTCCCGTAAATACTTGCAGCCTGAACTTTTGGCACTGGTAATATTTCTTATACTTTAAAGTGCAGGGTGCAGATCACAGTTTGACAAAATTAATGGGAATTTACTATCACAAATATGCAAAATTTAAAACTTGCCATTTTGTAAGTGGTTTATAATTTGCAAAAATTAATTTAAAAAACTTTTTAAAAGATCTCATAATTCTACTGAGCTGTTCCCATTCTTCACTAATGTTTTCAGCCACATGATGCCTGATAAAATTATTATAAAAGAATTTGAAGGGAAAACATAAATGGAAAATTAGGATGTTTGCAGAATTTTTTTTATCTTTATTAGGATGATTGCAGAATTTTTTAAATCTTTATTGATATTTCACTTCAGCTAGTAATTCTGCATACGATTTTCAAAACCTAATCTTGAATTAATTGAAAGGAACCCCAATGTCAGAAGAATTCAGTTTCAGCTGTGAATATTCAGCACACAGAACACCAAGTCCCTCTGAGGTATCACATTATGAACAGCTGGAAGCGAGGCACGGAAGTTGACCAGGCAGTTGAAAAACTATGGCCCATAATGACTTCTTGTTGTTATACTCTTTAAAGTGCAGAGGGTTGAATATATTGATCCTATATTGCTTTTTCTACATATGTAGCTCCTTCCAGTTCAAGCCAGGTTTAACCCTAAAAGGACATAACATATCTGGGGACACCTTTGCAACTTCAGCTCTCAGGCAGAAAATGCCTGTGGTGGTAGATGCCTTTTCCTGGACATATTTCCACCAGTATTTGTGAAGTGCTCAAGGGACCGGGATGGTGAATGTGACAGACAACCACAGGAAGGTGGCAATTGTCTCTCCTCACAGCAAGGTTCAGGTGAGGATGGTGAGTTACAGGGCTGCACACTGACCCTGAGGATAAAACAAATCAGAGGACCATTAAGGCTGGAGAAGACCTCCAAGATCAGCAGCTCCAACCTTTGGCTTCTTTCACCACCTTGACACCCAGCCCAGAGCACTGAGTGCCATGTCCAGCCATTTCCTGAACACCTCCAGAGTGGGGACTCCACCACCTCACAGGAAAACCTTGCCTGTCTGCCCACTGAACCAGCATGTGGGGATGGAACTGGATGTTCCTGTCTCCAGTCACTTCCCAGCCCTCAGTGTGCCTGCACTCACAATGGCATCGCTTTCCCCATAAAACCTGTGACTTATAGCTGGCTGGGAAGATCTACTTCCCCCTTTAAAAATAATACATAATACTGACAAAATGAGCATTTTTCTGTTTCATTTAAAAAAGTAACCTGTAGCGTTCTCATTTTCATTTTTAAAAAAAATAAGGCTCACTCAAAGAAACATCCACTTCAGTGTGGGAGGAAAAACCCATAAGCTTTCTAGATATAAATGTTGCACCCAACCTTGTACAGAATTAATAAGCTCTGTGAAATATATGCTGGCAAAAAAAAAAAAAAAGAAATCCACTATTTCCTCGATAAGCACTTGTACAAAAAATTTCATGCCTGATTATTTCCATTTCTATTCCGTTGACTTGTAAAGGTCTAAAAGGCTCGCAGCAGCTTCTGTGAATGAGGAGAAAGAGCAGTGCATCCATTTTACAGATGTGCAGCAAGATTAATCAGATTTACTCAAGGACACACAAAAAGTCTGTGCAACAGCTGGGAAGAAAACCCCAAGTCCTAGTCATATGCTCTAGCCACAGAATTATCCTTACTCTTGGAAAAGCAGAGGGGTGCTTTTGTGGAAAACAATGAGTTGTAAAGCCTGAGGAAAATAAACTCTCCCAGGCTTTTTCTTAAGCTGGGCTGGAGGAAGATTTTGTCGTGGAGGGGCTGCTTGTAGGACGTTTAAATGCGAGTTTTGGTCCTATTTGTAGCCTGGTTTGCTTTAGTAAATAAATATGTACATGTGTTTAGGTGGGTTTGGATAAACCTCCACCAGTGAAAGAGTCCTTCACAAAACCAGTGGAGCAGAGAAGAGCCCAGTTCCCCCCGCCTGCTTGCATGCAACTCCACGCCTGTGCCACCCCACTGATGTCAGAAATGCTAAATTCTTTCATCGTTGTTTGAAACAAGACCTCCATTATAAGCCCAATTTTGACTCCCTCTCTAGAGGAAAAATAATCAGCCTGAACTTTCACAGGCATGATATTAACTCAGGGTAGAATGTCTTTTTAGGAAACTTGAGGCTGACTGAACAAAGTGTTCAAGAGATTTGGGGTGAGGGAAGCAGGGGGTGGGGGGGTGACAAGGAAATAGACAAAATTGAGCTGGTTTTATAATTTCCTAGTTTACTGTTTAGGAAAAACAACCTTTTATTCAGGAATAGCCAAGGGGACTAGGCAAGTTTTCTTTTCCTCACAATATCATGAGATGCACACGCTGACCAAGCAACCCCTGCAGCAACAACACGAGGTGGAAAGTGGCTCTGGAGAAGGTGGAACAGCCTGCATGAACTTTGAGACTTTAACACTGTTTTGACTGAATAATTCAGGTGGTGAAGCACCTCTGGAAGTCTGTAGTCCAACCCCTTGTTCACATCAGGGCTAATTCCAAAGCTAGATGAGATCCCACAAGGCCTTATCCAGTCAAGCTTGGACATTTTCCAAGCGTGGATATCCCTCATCTTCCCTAGGCTCATGCTTCTGTGCTGCACCACTCACATGGGGAAGAACTTTTCCCAATCAAAAATCAGAATTTTTCTTGTTGCAACATGTGTCCCTTGCCTCTGGTCCATGGACCTCTAAGAAGAATCCAGTTCTGCCTTTTCTAAATTTCCCCTTTAGCCAGGAGAAGTCTGCACTGACCCACCTGAATCTTGTGCAGGTAGAACACACCCAGTGCCCTCAGCCTCCCTTCATAAAGAATCACAGACTGGTTGAGGTTGGAAGAGACCACAGGGAGTCATCTGGTCCCACAACCCTGCTTGAGCAGGGCTGTTCCAGAGCACATAGCACAGGATTGCTGGCCAGCAACTCTGCTGAGAAGGACCTGGGGGTCCTGGTGGACAACAGGCTGTCCGTGAGCCAGCAGTGAGCTGAGGGACAAGAAGGCCAATGGTGTCCTGGGGTGCATTGGGAAGAGCATTGCCAGCAGGTCAGGGAGTGATCCTGCCCCTCTGCCCAGCCCTGGGAGGCACATCTGGAGTGCTGTGTCCAGTCCTGGGCTCCTCAGCATAGGAGGGACAGGGAGCTCCTGAATAGGGGCCAGCGGAGGCTGCAGAGATGATTTAGGGCCTAGAGCATCCCCCTGCCCAGGAAAGGCTGAGGGAGCTGGGGCTGTGCAGCCTCGAGAGGAGCCCCAGCTGAGAGGGGCCCTCAGCCCTGGGTGTCCCTGCCTGCAGGGAGGGCTCCAAGCAGGGCCCAGGCTCTGCTCTGGGGGGCCCAGCAATGGCACCAGAGGAACGGGCAGGAACTGATCCCAGGAAGTTCCACCTGGGCAGGAGGCAGAACTTCTTCCCTGATCCGTGCCCAAGCAGATTGTCCAGAGAGGATGTGGAGACTCCCTCACTGGGGATATTCCAGAACCATCTGGACACAATCCTGTGCCCTGTGCTCTGCTGGGATGGCCATGCTGGAGCAGGGAGGTGAGACCAGATGACCCTCTGTGGTCCCTTCCAACCTGACCCATGCTGTGATCCCTGTTTCCTTTCCAGGCCTCTCCACAGCCACTAGAGATTCCCAGCTCCAGAGGCAGACACTGGCGTTTTGAGCATGTGAGATATCTGAAGTGCTCATTGAAGAATTTTTCCAGGTGGTGGGCATGGTTTCCAGCTTGTCCAATTCCATTGTGATCCTCAGCTTTTCCTCAGCATCTGCACAGAAAGTGCAGTGAACAGCCAGGACAGCACAGCTGAAGTGGGCATTTGCACCACTCTGAGAACTGGCTGGTCCACACCAGAGGAGAGGACTGGGGGTTTTGGGGGGTGAAGTTATATCTGACAACAGCCCGGTGATACCACATTTATCTACATGATCCAGCCTGGAGGGAGTTCTGGGGAATAAAGGTGGCCACATTCATAGAATTATAGAATCACAGAATATGCTGAGTTCTGGGGAGTAAATGTGGCTACATTCATAGAATTATAGAATCACAGAATATGCTGAGCTGGAAGGATTTTCAAGCCCAACTCCTAGCCCTGCACAGACACCTCAGCAATCCCACCCTGTGCCTGAGACCATTGTCCAAATACTCCTAGAACTCTGGCAGCCTTGGAGCCGTGACCATTCCCTGGGGAGCCTGTTCAGTGCCCCACCACCCTCTGGGGGATGAACCTTTTCCTGATATCCAGCCTAACCCTTCTCTGAGTCAGCTTGCACATGTTGCTCAGTTCTTCCTCACAGCAGCAGGGTGAAAGGGAGGCACGATCAAGATGTCCATGGATGACAGTCAAGCCTTCCTGCCAGAATGACATTCTGAGGTCATTCATAGCTGAAATAATGGCTGACTTCAGGGGAGCTGCCTGGTCCTGGATCTTAGAAGACAAAGAATTTAATGTCTTTTTTTGCGGCCCTTTTATTCCTCTGTAATACAAGCTGTAGGCTCTGACTGTAGGTGAGGACTTGGGCCTTGATGTCTTCTAGAATCCTCTCCTTTTCTTAAATAATTCAAGCAAATGCTATTAACACGAGTTTTTGCAAGGAAATTGAAAGCTAAGTATGTCTGGTATGTGGTAGAGATAATCAGAGGAACACTGAAGCAGCATATTACAAATTTTGTCTTCCGTGCATCTTTGCCTGACTCTCCAGCACTTTTGCTGTCTAATCTATCCTCCACAGGACCTCTGCCAAATATCTGGGTGGCTTCATGGTGCCATCTTTGAAAAAAAACCCAAACCACAAACTTGTCAGGGGAATATTTTCCCATTTTTTTCAAAAATAAGATACCCCCCCACCCTAAAAGGCACAGTAGGCAAGTTCTAAGCCCAGTGGCAAACTGAAGACCTGATGTGCTGAGGCAGATGATAGAGAAGTCAGAGCTTCCTACAGCTGAAAACAGGGAATTTCCAGACCACCAGCAGAGCATGTGTAATTTTCTGCCATCTCCAGAATACCCACTGATGTCAGGCTTCTAAACGCATGATTTAATTCAGGTAGAAAATCTATTTTGCTCTTACTTTCTGACAGACAACCCTGGTAGTATTTTTGTCCTCCTGAGGTTTATCCAGTAATTATCCCTGGTAATTAAAGAAACTTGGCTTTCCAAGGAATAGGTCCTCTAAAATCTCTGCTGTTTTACAAGCTTTTTAAAATCTCTTTTTGAAACGTTTTCTTTAATAAACAGAAACCTTGCTGACATGACCTTAAAGACTCAGTAGCACTTGTACAGAGCAAATCCATACATCAGCTGCATGCCTTCAGCATCCATGAGTAATGAGGCATCTCCAGCCCCACAATAAGAGTTTGATGCCAGACACCACTGTCATGTATTTTCTCCCTCTCAAATATATGCATCTGTGTGTGAGAAAACCCCACCTTCAAATATGGTATGTCTTTTTAGAGACATTTTCACATGAGAGAGGGAGGCTGAGGTAATCTTATTATCACCAAAACATTGTAAAAACAGCAGAGCATTGGAGAACTTTAATCCTTTTCTAAATTATGGACTGAGAACATTACAATCGTGCTGGGCACAAAGGCAGAGCTGTAACTTGACAGGCTTGTATAATTTACAGCCTCCATAGTAAAAGAGGTGTTTTTATTAAATGACTGCCTGAATTTCTACAGCCACTTCAGACTCTGATGATACTGGGAAGGCTTGCATTCTGCTGCCATCATTCAAATCCTTCCCTTTCACCACAAGAATATGGCTGGGATTCCAGTTCAAACCCCATATCCAGTTATTTATCTATTATTGCTCGTCAATTCAGAGTGGAGGCTATTTGTGCTGGTACCTCACTTCACACACCTTAAATAGCTTTTGTTTCTCATTTTATAAAGCTTGCCTTTATCAAATAAACATAAAACATTAACTAAACAATAGCCAAAATCCATTTATCACCAGGAAAAGGCTCCTCACACAGAAGGCCTGTGTTTTATGTTCACGTATTCAAATTTCTGTTTAAACTAAACTAAAATCTGACAAAGAACTGATGCTTTTTTGCTGACTGCAAAAAAGTACCTAACATTATTTTTCCCTTCTCTGTTGTACAGAAAAGAAGGACATTTGTACAGTGAAATACTTTTATCAGACTCCACTAAGGAATATTTTTGCACTGATAAAATAAGAGAAGGCAAATAGGGAAAGCGACTTCAATCTCAACATTACAGTGCAGACTCTAGAAGGATGTTTACACTGCTGGAATGAAAACAATTCATAACCAAGCTTTTAACTTAAAATAAGTAACATAAATATTTATCAGAGTAGTGTTTTAAGGCCTATATTACTAAACTATTTCTGTATTATATTGGGAGTGACAGCTATTGTTAAAATCGAAATGCTTTCGTAGCAGAAAGTGAACTGAAATCCATTTAGCCAGCATGGAATTTTGCATTAGTATCCATTTACTGGGCTTAGAAAACTCAGGTCAGAATTTCAGACAGATAGACCTTATCCTGGGAATGCATTTTGTCTTAGCTTGACCTCTTCTGTGGATCCCACTGATATTTAGTAGAGTGTCTACATCCTTCCCTCTTTCAAGGCAGGTCCTTGAGGATGAATTCTGGCTATCATTCCGCAGTACATAAGCAGTTGCTGAGCCTAGGAATGCTATCACTGACTGCAGTGCAAGCAGATACACAATTAATTTTCCCTAACTGCTCTTTCCTGGGGGAGAGGCACAGCCCTCGAACCCTTGCAATGATAAGGCTTCGTGGTCACCCTTGGATGGCCATCCTCACTCTCAGGAAGCAGCACATGGCTTTTCTTTAGCACCTTTGACTGATATCCCTTGACAGTCTTTAAAGTTAGTTTTTTAATCTTCCTGCTGAGCACTCTACTGAGGCAACCTGAGGTGGAGCAGAACAGCTCCAGCCCAAATCCCCAAGTGGAAATGCATCTTCAGGCCATTAATTCACACAGACACTCTCTCCTCCCCTCCCACAGCTACCAACAAAGCCAGTGGTGCTCCATGGAAGCATCAATTAATTCCCTTCCCACCTTCCCAGCTCTCCCAAGACAGCCCCATATGCCTTACCTAGAGCTGCTGCTGCCATCTCCACATCCATGGCAGCTCCCGCTGTGTCAGCACTGAGGTCCAAAGAATCGCGGAATCATTAAAGGTTGGAAAAATCAAAAAGGTCATTGAGTGCAAATATTAACCCAGCACCACCATGTTCACCGCTAAACCGTGTCCCCAAGTGCCACATCCATACATTTTTGAACACTTCCAGGGACAGTGATTCCACCACTTCCCCAGGTAGCCTGTTCCAGCGCCTGACAACCCTTTCAGTAAACAAATTTTTCCTAATATCCAATCTAAACCTCTCCTGGTGCAACTTAGGGTTATTTATTCTTGTCCTGTCACTGGTTGCCTGGGAGCAGAGCCTGACCCCCACGTGGCTGCCCCCTCCTCCAGGGAGTTGTGCAGAGCCAGAAGGTCCCCCCTGAGCCTCCTTTTCTCCAGGCTGAGCCCCTCCCCCGCAGCTCCCTCAGCTTCCTCTCATAAGATTTGTGCTCCAGACCCTTCACCAGCTCCTTTTCCCATCTGAGAAACATTTCTGTTTCTAAGCCACATCAGCCTTAATTCTGCCCCATGTGATGAGCAAACTTTTATTAGGTTGGTTTTCTTCCTCCAGCTCTGCTACATATGCTGTAGGACTAAATTGTACTCAGAAATGTAGTTTTGGAAACAGGTGATTGAGGAAGGGCCATGGAAGAGAAAAAAGGGAGGCTTTCCCAGAGAAGACACAGATCAGAATGAAGAACACACCTCCAAAGAGCTCCAGGTCAATGCTTCTGCATCTACAGCACCAGCAGCACCAGCAGGAAATCAGTGCTGTGAAATCCAAGGTTTACCAGTTAAAGAAGGATGTAGTTATGCCTATCCCAGTCAGCAAGACCTGTGTGCACTCAGCCCCATCAATAACCTGAGGGTGGTGTTGCTTAGTTACGCCATGGATAATGGCTGGAAGTGGAAGGAAATCCAATTTCAGTTTTAAATCAGCTGTTAAACCATAAAAACTCAGCATCCAGGACAATTACCTTCTTTAATTGACTATGTGTTTCTATATAGATGTAGTCCACCAAAAAAAATATCCATATGTAGACGCATATATGAATTTAAACCCAGAAGGGGTTGAATTTCACACAGCATCTGATTTCAAAGATTTTCTGTAAGAGCCTTGAGAGAAGAAGGAAAAAACCTCAAAAAAATCCAAACTGCAAAACAAATGTCAAAGCGCATTAAAACTAAGCTTACATGAAATCTCACACCAATTGACCACCTAGATTAACCGAGGAATTTATGTTCCATTTTCATGACACCACTATAGCTTCGGAGTAATTTCAAGGTGCTGCTTTCATGTACTTGAACAGAGGGAGCTGGATTTGCCCACAGAAAGCCACATTCCTGATTGCTTTTCCAGGTGGCAACTCGGATACTGTGTCCAGCTTTTAACCATGTTCCAACTTCCAGCAGACTTTTAGGACTCTTTCTATATTTGAGAGCTCTGATGTTTAACAGAAGTTGACAATTTTGGTTCCTTTACTGTTATTGTCACACCTGAGCGTTTCACGGTGGTTAATGAAGTACAAAAAAAAAAGTATGGAGAACTATAAAAATCAGCTTGGGAATTCTTCAAAACACATTTTTCAGACAAAGGACTAAGAGCCTGAGGGAAGTCTGGACTCTGCCGACCTTTCAGAAGGCTGGTTAGGCATCCAAGGCCATTAATAAAAAAGTCATCCACTATCCATATAATTTTGGGAAGGGGAGAAATTAACTGATTTTCTTGCCTTGTGTCTCACCCATGAAAAACCAGAATTATAATCTTTGTCACTCAGATTTCATCTTTTTAGTCCTCTGAGTGCGTATGCTACTCAGAATGAGGATTTTTCTCTCTATTTCTACTAGTTATGAAATTAGTAGTAATTACTAATAATGAGAAGATGGTTCTGTAATCTCCATGCCCTCAGTAGAAGGAATGGGTGAGAAATTAATCCAAGCTGGAAACAAGACTGTTATCAGTGCAAGGAAAGATGGCAAAGCTGCAGTGAACACTCTGGACCCACTTCCTGCTGTTTGATATCCCAACACCTGGGGTTTATGTGGAGATAAGCAATTTTTGAGTCAGCCACAACAAACTCCATGCACACCTTAGTTCTTTCTGGGTGAAATGTTTGGTTATTCAAAGTGGACTCAGCTGCACAAAATATCCTGAGCTGGAAGGGACCCGTGAGGATCATCAAGTCCAACTACTGACTTTACATAGGACAGCTTAAAAATTAACCCATGTATCAAAGAATGTTGTCCAAGTGCTCCTTGCACACCATCAGGCTTGGTGCCACTTCCCTGGGGAGCTTTCACTGCCCAGATCACCTTCTCAGGGAAGTGCATTTCCCTGACATCCAGCCCTGATGCAGCTTTAAGCCATTCCCTTGCACCCAGAGAGAAAAGATCAGCACACCCCTCTCCTCCCCCCTCATGAAGAGGGGAAAGGATCAGGCTCATCTGAATTTGCAGCTGTTCAAAGACAGTTCAGATCTTCAGAGGAAGATGTGCACTGCTCAGTTTATGTCTTAATACTGGATTTTTCCTATTTTTTCTGATTCAGACTTGTAGCTGCTGCCACACTGTTTTTTAATATGTTTCTTGAGTCAGCCTATACAAAAACTGAGCAGGTTTGGGACTGCTGGTCTTGTAGGTAACCTGACAGTGGGAAAAGCCATGTTTTAAAGAAAATATGAAGGAAGAAACACTGGCTGGCCTACCCTGCCCTGTAAGATCCTTGCATTATTACCATTCTTTCACTTCCCCCATCCCCACTATTAAGGTGGTAGAAGTAGAGGTTGGGATAAAACATTCATAGAAAATATTTTCCAGTCAGATTTGATGTCTCAGGCTGGCACGGACATGTTGACGTAACACATTTCATGACCGATATCTCTAACCAGAGAAAGGACATCCACATCTCCCTCCAAGTCTTTCTGCTCCTTTCTGGAGCAGAAAAAAAAGTTAAGTCCATCACACCAGGCCACTCCTGATCCCACTGCACCCGGGAGCTGTAACCATCCAGTACTCCAGCTGAGGCAAGGTGGCAAATACTGAGTTTTTAATGACACCTACTGCACACAGAGAGCCATGGAGACTGCCCTGGGCCATCCAGCACACACACACAAACTGTGCACAAGTGCCTGTTATCCCTGGGTGCTTGGAGAGGGCAGCAGGACGCATCTCTCCTCACAGATGTGGTGCAGCTTCAGTGCCGCTCAGCCTGGCCCCAGAGGCGTTTCCCTGGGTGTAAAACACCAGGATGGATGCATGGATTTATTTTTATT
The DNA here is from genome assembly GCA_013399875.1 of Gymnorhina tibicen. Classification (NCBI taxonomy): domain Eukaryota; kingdom Metazoa; phylum Chordata; class Aves; order Passeriformes; family Artamidae; genus Gymnorhina; species Gymnorhina tibicen. Next base: position 125,040 of record VXAZ01001750.1, on the reverse strand, counting down.
TTTAATGCTAGCAGTATGTTGCCTTCAGGAGCCACAGTGCAACAGAAAATTAATGCAGGGTTACGCAGCAAAGAGGAACGCAATGAACAACAGCCCCAAAAGACCCAAAAGGCCGGGGCTCTGCCCCACCTTACCCTGGGATGTGGAGGCCGCAATCTGTCCTTCCTCTCCTTTCAGCTGCAAGCTCAAGGCAAACACCGGTCAGCCAAATGCTTTGGGGTTTTCCACAGGGCACTGGGTCTGTTAAAGGGTTAACTGGGGTTCTTAAACGCTGTCATTTCACAGCTCAAGTGCAGAGGTGCTTTATTAACCTGTGTCAGGACAGGCGTCAGGACCAGCACAGCTTGGAGGCGGGGAAAGGCCTCGGCTGCGCCGGGCCTGCCTGCCGAGCTCGGTGTGCCACAAGCTCTGCAGCTCGGCTGACCTCCCAAGGAACTGCTCCGGGGGACACAGGACACACACGACCTAAACTGCTGCCAAAGTAGTGCAGCTGCAACAACTGAACAGCTTCCTGCCGGGTCAGGCCTTGGTGCTGGCTCCCTTCCTGACACAGGAATTTCACCACTGGCACAAGAGAAGAGTGAAAGGGGTCTCATCAAGACATACAAGTATCTCGAAGATGGGTGTCGAGATGGTGCCAGGCTCTTTTCAGTGGTGCCCAGTGACAGGATGAGGAGCAATGGACATAAACTAAACACAAGAAGTTCCACCTCAGCGTGAGGAAGGATTTCTGGACGCTGAGGGTGGCAGAGCCCTGGAACAGCTGCCCAGGGAGGGCATGGAGTCTCCCTCTCTGAGCCCATTCCAAACCCACCTGGACATGCTCTTGTGTCACCTGCTCCAGGTGTCTGTTGGTAGAGCATAATGTCAGGCAGAATCATAAAGTTTCAGATCAATTGTCTTGCTTTCTCTGAAATTCCTGCAAGTGCAGGTTGATCACTGAGAAGGAAAAAGAAAACCAACAAAGGTTAACATATATTTACCTTAGTGCTGGCAAAGAACAGGGGAAAGTCATGCTGGAAATCCAGTGGTTTATCCTTGGAGACTCTGCTAATGCACCAAACTGGAGATGAAGAAGAAGTTTTGGCAACAGAGCTTTGGGTCTTCTGCAGCACACAAAGCTCTTCCTTGGGCAGAGGGCAAATACAAAGCCTAAGCCTAGTCTATTCCCATTCCCTCCTGGAGAAACAACCAGGCAGCCTTGGGAAGATGAGCAAATCCAAGACTCTCCAAAAGAGTGAAATGGATTTAGCCAGGTGGAATTGGGTCATGGAGGGATTGGTTTAGGTCTGTATCTAATCTGATTGTGCTGCATAAACACCTCAGTTTGGTAAAAGTGTAGAGGAAGTGCAGTAAAAATTCTACAAATGTATTTTCTACAGAAATCTGTGAGTGTCCATGAGTTCCTATGATTATAGAATATGTATCCCCAAAATGAGATGGAGAAGTATAGCTCTATTTATAGCCCTGCTACAGTGACTTTTCCCAGAAAATATCTTGCCTCTATTGGTTGAGTGGTGCAACATCCACCCATGAAAGCCAAACTTAGGCTACAAGGTATTGATTGTGTATCAGCTTTCACTGAGCAACCAACAGTGTATCCATCCAGGTGGGGGTTTTTAGGGGCTGGTAAGCAAAAAATGCCAAGGCATGTTTCATTTTGAGCTGGGTCAGTACCCGTCAGTCCTTTTTGGTGGTGCCAGAATGCTGCTTCCTGGGATGTGGCAGTGGAGGAGCTCACAAGCTTCTTCATCACTACAGGCCACCCATCCCTGCTCTCCTGCCACCTTGCTTAAAGGGAAAACTCCACTACATGGCTGGGATTCCTGGTCTGAGAGAGATCCTAGCCTCAGGATTGCAATTCCCCTTCCCAGGAAGCAAACATGCTCCACAGTTTCATGTGGAGTCTCTGCCAGTCAAATCATCCGGGGCCATCTCAAAATCACACTCACCTGAAACACAGCACTGCTGGAAATCCTGCTGGAAAGATCCAGAGAGTTTTGAAAATCTCAGCAAAATTTATTTTTTCTCCCCCCGGAATAAAAGAAATATTTTGTGGTCATTGAATTGCTCTCAAGTATGAAATGCAAGTAGCTCTGTTGGAGCACCCACACACATGGAGAAAACTTATGGTACAAAATGCCAGATGTATGAACATCTAGTTTTGGTTTTCATTGTTTTCTCTCCCAGATGGTTTTATATCACACCCCTAACCCCAATTTGAAAAGCAACAAAAATTTAGCTATTAAAACAATAAATTTATTATTTTCAAACTCTCATTTTACTGCTTGGATTGTTTTTTGTTGTGGTAGCTCCTTGTTAAAGTTCATTCTCTCCTTCCATAAAATCTTTTCTGTTCCTCAGCACTTGCAGCACTGTACATTCACCCTTTTGATTCAAACACATGTATCTCCATTATGGGCTTACAAGGATGTCCTTCCTCCCACTGCAAGGGCGCTTTTCCTAAAAAGCCCTTTTAAGTGAGGGATAACTCAGAGCCTGGTCACTCCAACATACCTACTTCTACAGAATCATGGAATGACTTGGGTTGGAAGGGACCTTAAAGATCATCAAATTCCAAACCCCGTGCCATCGGCAGGGACACCTTCCACTATCCCAGCTTGCTCTAAGCCCTGTCCAGCCTGGCCTTGAACACTGCCAGGGATGGGGCAGCCACGGCTTCTCTGGGCAACCTGTGCCAGGGTCTCCCCATCCTCACAGGGAAAAATTTTTCCCTCATATCCAATCTAAACCTGCTCTCCATAAGTGTGAAAGTTCCTGTCACTGCTGTTCCTGATAAGGAGGTCCCTTCAGACACCAGAAGGTTTCTATGAGGTCTCCATACAACCTTCTCTTCTCCAGGGTGAACTTTCTCAGCCTGTTTCCATAGGGGAAGTGTTCTAGTCCCCTTATCAACTTTGTGGCCTCCTCTGGACTGGCTCCAGCAGCTCCCTGTCCTTTCTGTGCTGGGCCCAGGGCTGGATGCAGCCCTGCAGGGGGGCTCAGCAGAGCAGGGCAGAGAGGCAAAATCCCCCCCTCCCCTGCTGCCCTGGGGCCTTGTATGAGATATCCAGGGTTTTCCAAGGTGTAAGAGTATAAACAGCAGACAGTCAGCCTATCTGACACTGATGGCTGGGTCTTTTTAGACCGTTAGTGAGACACCCAAATGTCCAAGAAATAGGTGATTTTGTTTGCTTTCCTCCGACTGCTTAAGAGTTGGTGCCTACTCCTTTCAAAGTGGCCTTTGGACCACGGACTAAGCACGACACCATGTGAAAGCACTCCCAGTCACTGCTCGTTTGTCAGGGAACTGTTCCATCTGGTTGTACATCCAGGAACACACCCATCCCAGCAGCATTCCTTCTTCCCAGGACAGCCCCAGGGTGGCCCCTCTCCATCCCATCAGTCCAGTTTCTATCCACAAAATACAGCATGGAAGCAACAATGGTGTGGCAGGTTGCGGGTGGTACATCTTTAGATATCTCCAGGGTAAGTGAATCATGAGGAATAGGCAGCAAGAGGTTCAGAAAACTGGTTTTTGCCAGATAACTTTGATTAATTTGTGGATGGATTACACAATTAGGGGCTGAAGGGAATACAAGAGGATACAATGTGCTTGGACTTTACCAAAATATTTGATCCTGCGTCCTTCGAAACCAACAGTGGAGAAATTAGTCCAAATTGGCTTGAGAAAAAAACAAACCAAAACAACTAACATGTGGGCAGCAAACAGGCTGGAAGAACAGAAACAAAGGGAAATGACAAAAAACAATGAATCATATTGGAAAGGCTTTGTTTGTTTCATTCCCGAGGTGTGAAAATGATCAGTGTTAGTTCCAGTGTTATTAAATTGCATTCAAGAGTGGATGAATGATCTGTGCATGAATGAAAGTTACAGCTGATAATAAATTGGGAATAAATACAAACACAAGTGGAAATTAAAAAAAAAAAAAAAAGGTTGCAGTATTTGGGAGTTTCTGCCAGGACCTGGAAAATAAGGGGTGGGAGAAGAATCAGGTGGGAATCTGGACTAGAGCAGCGAAACTGAGGAGGACAAGGGTCTGGAAGTGGTGAGTTAAAAGCAGACCTCATCCCAGGGGTGCAACCCAGCAAAATCCCTGAGCAGGTGCTTAACTTCAGGCATGTAAATTGTTACTGAATCACTGAGAATGAAACTAAACCTGCCAAAAGCTGTGCTGAACTGAGACCAGATTGCTCAGCACCTTGACTGAGCCCTGGAAATTAACACATCTTTCCCCAACTTTCCCCCATGATGCATCTTTGGTCTGCTTAGGACTCACGGATGCTCCGAGGGCTCTTAAGGAAACATATCCAGCAGCTGTGTGTGGATTCCACTCACACAAAAGGATTTCAGAAGCCCAAATTCAGCTCAGCTTCAAGCAGAGAGGAGACCAAAAATTCCACACTTCTCCACAGACAAAAATTTCATCAGCAATGGTAAAGTTCTTCAGAACAGTCCCGAGGATTTAGTTCATGCTCAGATTTTCTTTGACAAAAGGGTCACAAAAAGTCAGTATAAAGTCTCATTGAAAGAGGTTTTTTTAAAGAGAAAAATGACATTATTTTATTTAAAAAATGAGACTGGGCCTTTTCCTGAGTTTTCCTATATAGGATCTCAGAGAAACTGAAACCAAGTTACAAAAGAACTCAACATTTTAAAGGATTGCTATTTTCTAAGGAAAACTGTCTGATCTGTCCTTCTCTCCTTGTATTCACCCTTTTATCTTTGTGATAACAAATACTAATATGATATTACTGATATGATTGTCTACATGCCTGGTACAAGAAAGTCTCATTTTTTATTCTTGCCAGCAATTCCCATGCTACCTGGTTGGACTTTGATGATCCTTGTGGGTCCTTTCTAGCTCAGAATATTCTGATACTCAGTGCATACTGTTCCTACTGCTCTCCAAGAGACTTGCAAACAGCCTTTCCCTTTCCACCTCATCAGAAACTTCCCCTCCAGCCCTGCTTGGCACTGAAAACTCTTTATTTGTCACTTTTTTCTGAGTATTTCTGCTGGGTCAGTTCTTTGTCGGAAAAAATAAACCAACAAAACACCACAAAACAACAAACAAAACAAACAAACAAAACCAACAAACCAGAAAGTTTGGAAGTTGTTTGATGAAGAACCACTTTTAAGGAACAACAGCTAAGTAGAACTCCCTGTTAGTGCAGGAGCAGACCATCTCAGCAAAGTCCTTGATCGCTTTCCCATTACACAGTTCTCCCATGCCTTTTCTGGGGGGTTTTCATGAAGGATTTTCTTATGGAGAGCTGAAAAATCTTCTGAGCTCTGATGGGTCGTTGGAAATAAATGGTGGATGAACCCCTTTGAGCTCAGCATCTTTGCTCAGCAGCCTGTGATTTGCAGAGGACTTGCCTTGGGGAGGAAGGTGATCCCTTCTAATCCCAGGCTAGTTTTTAAGCAAAATTTTTGTTTCTCTTGTTTACAAAGTACCGTCCCCATTAGTAAGTTTTTACAGATAGTAATAATTCCTCAGTGCAAAATATTAAGTCACTGTGTGAGCAATCCCTCCAAGACATATTGTTTTCTCGAAGTCTTTAGCTAAAAGCCTTTATAGCAGTTGGGTTGTCTCTGATGCTGTGTTCCCTCACCTCAGCTCCTGGGTTTGCTCAGATTACTGCCAGATTTCTTAATTCCCCCTTGTGCCAGCTGAGATGGTGCAGTATCTCTGGGCCAGTACCATGCTGCAGCCTGTCAAAATGTGATGGGAGATGGCCCTGAAGCCTCCCTGACTTAAACTGCAGCTGTCATTTTCCATCAGTCCCCGCTGCTGGAGCTTAGCTCCTGCTGGCACAGCACCCTAGGCACAGTTTAAGCCCTGCTTTTCCCTGCAGGTCTCCACTTTTCATACAACTGACACATTTTACTCTCTCCCCCTTCTCTCCCCCAAAAAAAGCTTCCTCTTGTTCCTCTGACTTTATTCTCTGGCCCTGTTCCTTCTGTGGCTGAGGTCCCATATGCTTCCTTCCCCTCACTCACACCCCATCCACGCTTCCATCACAGTATTAAGCCATAATTAGTAGCAATAGAAAACAAAAAGCTTCTAAGGAACCCCTTCCTCCATTCTCAGTGTCAGATGAAGCATATTTGCAATAAGGTAGAGCGAGCAACATGTCCCCAGCATGAGACCCCACACTTAGGATGGCACTTCATCCACACTGCCTGGAGAGCTCTGTCCCTGTGGGGCTGGAAACCACAGCCCAGGCTCCCGTCGTGTGCCTGGCCACACAGGCAGCAGGACAATGAGGGGCAGCAGGTGGGGTTGCAGTGGAGGGCAGGGAGCCCAGGGAAGAAATGAGCTGGGACCATCCAGCATGCTGAGCAGCAATCACAGGACACCGGGGGCATTGCCACTGCCAAGCCTCTGTAGGGGCCGAGGGAGTCAAGAGCAGCATGGAAGGGTCTGTGGGATGGTGAAGAGGCTCAGCACCTTCCTGTGCAAAGACTGGTACAGGGAAAAGTGCACATTTATTGGAAAGTGCCGAAAGTGGACCAGTTGTACCTCAAATACCACTTATCCCTTCACGTTTCTTTTCCTCAACCCACTCAGTTACAGGTGCTGATCTCACTGATGGGATGAAGACAGCGAATAACTTTTCCAGAGCAGAAGCTGGCACTCTGGCTTTGTGGCAGTTCATACAAGAGCTAACTCAGCCAGACTGTTGCATTTTTACCAGCTGACCACAGGATAAACCTTCCACAAGTCGGACTCTTCTCCACAAGGCCATAGTGCCCACAGGCCTACCCCAACAAAGCAGTGTGTCTGGGCAGGCTGGCATTTACCCAGGGCAGGCTGCACTGTCTAAGCTGTTAAAAATCATGTCATGCTTTCACTCTGCCCTTCTACCACCTGTAGGAGGGAGAATGCCATGGAAGCCTTCCCATATTTCACCACAGGTGTGTAACACTGGGGCTGCCCTAAGAGAAGTGGAGATGAGCCTGGGTCTCCTTGCTGGCACATGGACAGTGTTTCCTCAGGTGTCTGACTGTGCCCAAACACAAATCAATGGCCTGATCTTTTAACCTTTCAATGCTGCACCTAAGACAAGAGACAGATGAAGGAAAGTGGGAAAACAATTGGACACAGCTGAGCCAGTTCAACCCAAGGATACACCTAACCCTGTATTTTGTCTCCAGTTATTCTCAAATTTCTTTTATTGCTTTCTTTTTGTGTGCTAGTGTCAGGCCTGGGTTTGGTGCTTCCCCTGCCTCTCCTCATGATCACCCCAGAGCCCACCCTGGCAGTGTCCCAAGCAGCTGTGACACAGGGAGGCTGAGCAGAGCTGGCCATAACCCTTCTACCCTCCCTTGTCCATCTGTCTGTATTTGCCTCCCCCATCCTGAGCCCACACTCCACACACAAATGTCCTTGCTGGCAAAGCCCCTTGGCAGAGGGGGCAAAGGGTGGCCAGCTCTGTGCCAAAGCCATTGTTGAACACCCTGGCCTCTCCTTTTCCTCCTCAAAAAAGCCTTCCCTACTTTGCTTGGGGTGAGCTGGCAAGAGAAATCTCCGTGATGCCCTTTCCCATTGCACCAGGATCTGTCTCTGTCCTTGTCCCCCTGTGTGCAAGAGTGGACATTGGATGGTGGCAGCCAAATAAGTCAGTCACTGCTAATTTGCAAATGTTTTTTTTCTTATAAGTGGAATAATTACTTCAAGAATGGAAAAAGAAGCTAAGGACACAGAAAAACAAACAAATAAAGCTGCTGTCCCCAGGGTCCTCAGGCAGAACCCAAAGGAAACGTGAGAGAGCTGCAGGAACAGGACAAATGTACATTCAGCTTCCCCGCACACACTCCCATTCCCGTTCCCATCCCCTCGGGACACAATGGCAGCCACTGTGCCTGGCTGGGCCCAGCAGCTGAACAGCTGGCAAAGTGCACAGAATCCAGCCTCAGAGCAGGGCTGAGATGGACATCCGTCCAGAGAAGTGTATCTGCTTCCCTTGGAGGCACAGGGAAGCTCTGGGATTTGCACATGCTCCATCTGGAACTCCAGGTAAAGGCCCGATCCTCCCTGAAGCTCTAAAAACAGGGGCTCCCCTCAGAAGGCCACGTCCAAGTCAAATGGCAGCTAGAAAGGCAAGCATTAGGCTGGGAGATAGCACTTCCCTTTCTGTCACATGAAAGATGAGTCCATTAGGGAACATCCTCTCTGGAGCCTGTAGGGAAAAGCTTGGAGGCTCACAGATAAAACAGCTTGAGTTATGTCTTCCTTGGCTTTCAGTGAGGACAAGTACAAGGATTTCCATTGTCCGCACCGTTAGCAACATTGCATCGTCCAAAAGACCTTGTTCATTTATCAGCTTCCTTAAAAATCTTTTGTTCACAAGCCTGCTTGTGTGTGAACACAGAAAAAAATCCAGCTCTATCTAGTATCAGCCTGCAGCTGTTCACTGACAGAAGGACTCAAAAGCTACGGATATGAACATGGGAAAATCCACCCAAAGCAGAAGGAAGACACAGTAAGCAACAGCTGCATGACAAGAATATGCTGTTTCTGTGGTGTGAGGGGGGAAAAAAAGCTACAGTTACAGTAAGCATCAGAAAGATGTCAGCAAACACTATAATTACTATTCAGCTATGAAGATAAACCAAATTACCTCTACTTCTAACTTTCTCTGGGTATCTGATGCACTTCTGGACATATGCTCTGACTCCCAGCAGGGTTTGGAAATTCCAAGGCATCTTTGAACCATCTTCTAAGTGCTGGAGTCAGCAGATTTCAATCTGTCCCTGACTTTCACAGGAAAAAGGACAAAATGAAAAAAAACCCCAAACCTCTGTCCCCCAAACCTGATGAGTCCTCTCAAAACCCTACATATGATATTTCGATTATTCATAACAGGGTTGTGTGTGGGACATGGCAGATGGTTTTTAATGCTGCTTTAAACCAAACAGATCCCATGAACAGGAGTTTTCTAAGTGTGTTCTCAGGACATGGCTCCTCCCTTGAGTCCTCTTTCCTGAGACCCCACAGCCAGAAACAGAGATTGGTACTGGCTTTCCCAGCTCTCCCGGAGTTCCAACTCATATTTCTGTTTGCATCCCACCCTTGCAGGCCCTCTACTTTATAATTTACCACCTCAGGGATAAATTACTATTAAAATACATAGCAGAGTGATTGTGTAATGTTTGTAAAAATAATCACACTCTACTTGAGATGTGCAAGAAAATCTATAGAGCCAAATAATGCAACAGCAGAGCCTATCTGCATTTCCCTGCTTCTGGTTCTTCACTGTCCTTTGTCAGCCCCTTTCCAAATCCTCTTAGGATGACCTTCTTTCACTCCTGGACATCACATCAAATTGAAGCCTTTGTTCTGTAGCTCCCCTTCACAGGTACTTATCTCATTAAAACTGATTCTCTTCTTCAGAGGTGTGTTCCCTTCTTGATTTTTTACCATCCCAAGCTTTCTTTGCAAATGGCTTCTTAGTCCTGCTTCTAAGGGAATGCTTGTCCCTCAATTCCCAGAGAATCTGCGTAACCTGACCTTCTCCAGGATGGAGCAATTCCTTTGTTATCTGAAGATAACAAGCCCATTCAGGTGCCAACAGTCTCTAATAGTCCATCTATTCATATACAGAGAAACCAGTTCCCCTCCCTTCTTTCCAGTGCAACATTTGTGAGATAGGGGCACAAGAGAAGGTGGTGCTACAACACAAGTGTGGAAACCCATCTGTGAAACGAACCTTCCTCTCTGATGAGGGAGGTGTTTCTGTCCAGGAACTGCTGTGACACTGGAAAGGCAGTGCCACTCCACGATGTGCCGTGGAGCTCATGTAAGACCTTGCTCTACAGCACGGAGCCTCAGATACTTGTAAAACAGAAGTGGTGCTTTCCTGACCTGCGGGAAGCTTCTCTTCTGAGGATGGTGACTGGCATCAATGAGCCTTCTAAATAAAAATCTGAAACCCAGAAAAGAAACAGTCCATGTCTGGGCGCGAGAAGCCAGGCAAAAGGGCCCCCAGCCCAGCCAGGAAACAGTACCTCGGGAAGAGCTGAAGGACAGCATGAGGAGCTACAAACATCACCCCAGGAACCCGCTCCAAGAGGTTATTGCCATGTCAGGATGAGGTGAAAGCCCAGGTGAGAGTTTCAGCATGCAGAGAAATGAGACAACAGCACAACAGAGTTTTGCTTGGGCTACAGATTTGCACCACCAGGGATAAAGAAGGACCAAGAACAGAGCCAAGGGAGGAGACAGTGGAGGAGATCTGGAGGTTTCAATGAAGGAGAGCAGTGTGGGACATGTGTTAGTGGTTTTTTACTTACTAAGGCAGTTTAGTTCCATTCACCAATAAAAGCCACACTACAGATCCTGCATGCTACACCCTGAGTTACGTATATGGAATTATGCCAGTGGCCAGCAAGCACCCACCACTGCTTCCTTCTGCTTTTCAGATACTCAAGAGACTTCAAGGGGATGGACAAGAATTACAGCCACACAAACTCTGACCAGGCACAAGGATTCTTAACAAAGAAGCAGAAGTTCTTAACCTTTCTTAACAAAGGTTCTTTACAAGGTCCTTCCCCCTGACGCTGGTGCAGCACTGAGGCATTACCCGGAGAGACTGTGGGATCCTCATCCTTGGATATTTTGGCTGCACAAGGCCCTGAGCAACCCAATCCAGCTTGGAAGGTGGCCCTGCTGTGAGCAGTGGACTGGACTAGATGTCTTCCAACCTAACTCTGTATAAGAGCAATGTTTCCCTCAGACCTGTGTATATTTACACGCAGTAAAACATCTGGAAGGCAGCATAAGGTCATGCATAGGAAGTTGTGTCTGCCTGTTAACTCCAGCTCCAGATTCAGGGAAAACAGCAGTGGGGCAAGAGGGTTTCTTAGCTGAGAGTAAAAAGCCAAATGCTGCCGAGGTGAGGAAGCAGAGCTGCAGAGAGGGGAGGACATTTCCTTGGACACCCCTGGGGAGACGCAGCCCTTGAGAAATCGCTCACCATTGCCCAGCTGCTGCTGAAGTGTTCTGCCCCTGTGGAGTGATGGAGGAGCTTTGGGAGCTCTCCAGGGGCAGCAGCAGTGGATTTCACAGAGACCTGTGAGAATTTCTTTCCACTTCACCAGGAGGGCAGCTATCACTTCAGCAGCCTTCCTGTCTCTGCCCGAACGACCTTCTCACCCACATCAGGAGCTTTGCCCAGACCAAACAAGAACCTCCTCAGACTTTGGATGGAACTCAGACAAAGCAGACGTGACTTTGATCATGCCTAGCAAGACACCTCAGTCAGCCAAAACCTGCCTGCATGTAAATGCTGGGAGCTGAGATCTGAAATAGCTGAGGGCTGAGCTTGGAACAAAGATGTTTGTCACCCCCCTGCACAGAGGGACAGTCCCTGAGCTCCTGTTTGCCCATCACTCACTCAAATGCCCAGCAAAGCCTCACCACGGGCAGCAGTGCTGAGCAGAACTATTTGGAGAAGCCAGGGATGCTGAAGAGCTCATGGGTGCAGGGTTTTCTCACTTCCCACACTCTCTGAATTCTCAATAAAGCCATTTATTCAAAAGCCATGTGGCACCTGGCCAGTGACTGAAGGCTCTGGCTGTAAGTGCCTCTGTGAGAAGGGGCAACACCTTTCAAAATGCTTCAATGTGACCACCATAAAATGCATAGTTTTGGAGCACACTGGTGCTGGAATACTCCATTATAGGATTAAAATACTGCATTCCCAAAAGAGAAGGAGAGAAAAAAGAAACAAATGATAGCACTGCATTCAGGTGGTCATTAATATTATATGCAATGTAATATTTTAGGCTATTAATATTTTTAAAGCAATTAATTTTCCCAGGTGTACGTGTAATTGACACAGAGCCAAATAGTAAAATATCCTGACAGTTTATCCATGGGAACAGCTTTTAATTCAGCAGTTTTGGAAGAGGAAATTAACGAGTAAAATAGTTTACCTCAGTAGAGAGAATTTATTTGCATCATTTTATTTTGTGATACTATTGTTTTGAGGGCTTTATGTGTTTGTCTCTTTGTCAGGCAATAAAAGTTTATTCTGTTTGTTTGTCTGATCATGTTAAGAAGACAAAAGTCAACAGATCTAGAGATTGTCCCTGGAATGCAAAGGGGACATCCAAAATACTGGTTGAGAGCCTAATATTTCTTCATGGACAATTTTTGATGCTTTCACAGAGGTCACAAGACAAGTCGTTCTTCCCTTTAAAAATCCACCTCTTTTCAGAATTTGGATGTGCTCTACACATTTGCACACAATGAGAGGTCCAGCTTATCCCCATCCCACAGTCATTCACATGGCTTCCAAGCCAAAATCCCACCCTGATGAAGCTGGACATAAAATACCTCGCTCTTTGCCAGACAGTATATGCTTCATATGTTTCCGCAAACTATTCAGTGTGGGAACCTGTGTCAGGATAATTCTCTCACTGCAGATTGACAGAATCATTGCACTTACCTTTCAAATACAGCTGCTCTCCTGGGAGTAAATACCGTGATTATTTAGCAGTTCACAGCAATGTTAAGACAACTAAGATATGCCCTTCCCAAATCCCCATAAAAGGAGCAATTTCCTCTTAACATCTTCCTTTCCTGTTCCCTGTTTGTATAGACCTGGGCGTGCTACACGTGTATGAAATATAAAATCTTTGCCTCAGTGTAGACAGAAAGCAAATAAAATGGAATTGAAGCTCCACATTTGTTTTAGTAAGAGCAGAACCACCTGAAAGACCACAGAGAAAAGTCTGAGCATTGCTTTTGAAGGAAGGAAGGAAGCTATGTCACAGCAAGATGCTCTAAAAATTGGAGCTCAGCTGAAGGTTTGGGGACAGAAAGTCTTTTATTGATCTCTCCCAACAGTCTGAAAAGAAAAAAAAACTTGTGCATTTAATGTTGAAGCCACTCTTGAACTAAGGACTGGTACAAACATGCCAGGAGGTAAGGAATGCAAGAGGTTAACAGCAAAGCTGTTTTAAGCAGAAAAGGAAGCTGATTCATAGGCAGTGAGGAGAAAATAAAAAAAAAAAAGGGTGGGAGGGGTTGTCACCTTCAGATTCTATCATATTACTAATGATGAAATAGATATCAGTGGCTCATACCTGTAATTTATCAGAACCGTGCTCGCTCTTTCAAATATCTGCTCCAAAACAAAAAAAACCCACTCCCAAACCCAAGAAAAGAAGGACGGTGTTTCTGTACAGTTCTGCATGCCAGGGTAAAAAATGTCACTTTCCATTGACTTCCTGGCGCGTGGGAGGCACCTGTTCCCTGTTCCTTGTCCGAGTAAACGAACGCAGCCTTATCACCCTGCCCCCCCAGGAGAGGAGCGCGGCGGCTCCAAAGGAGGCGGCACCCCTGGCAGATAAGGCAGTAATGTCAGCCTGGGAATTCTTGGGGCTAAATGTGATGAATTTATCGAGTCTTCCAGCATAAAACATCAGTCCCAGGTACATGACCATCCTTGTAGCTTTTTTTTTTGACTCCTTTCCCATCTCACCTAATGAAGAAATCCGACTGGAGTCGTGCACTCTTTGCACAAACAGTTTCTAATTACTGCTCTGAAAAAGTTTAAACTAAGGAATGAGAAAGGTTAAAGAAGAAACTTTGCACAAGACAGAAAGGTGCAATTAGTTAAAAATATGTTAATCAATCACACAGAATCCATTAGTTAATGCTGTTAACTATTGAGCCTGCATAAAATCAGCCTTTAAAGGTAAGAATAGTTCTATTGCAGGGTATGTTTCACCTGCTCAGTACTTATGTTGTCTGATATGGCTGTTAATTATAAAGCTGCCACCACACAGTTATTTAGAGTTGAAAACTACCTGTACAATTAAAATACTCCTTGAAAATACATGGATGATATGCAGCAGATCCTGTGCTATTCAAATCCTTTCCTAGTCTTTCATCAAAAACCAGAGGAAATAAAAGATAATTTTTATCATGTTTGTCCTGTTGAATGCACAGCATGGAATTATGTAATTTACCTTTGAATGTCTAAAAATCAGATATATTAGAAAAAACCCCAAACCACCAAGACAGACTGTTTCCAGTGACTGAAGCCAGAATAATTTTATTTCAAATCTATTGCACATTTTATTATTCATGGTGTTTGTTTGCTTTCGGGGCTTTCCTCAGCTTGGACAGTGGAAACACGTTCATCTGTTTCTTTTTTGGCTTCCAGTCGGTTTCACTTTCAGATTCTCGTGTTTCACACTCCAGCCTTCAGGTTTCAAGCACTGCAAAGGAATACTTATTCCATTTAAACAAATAAAAACCCCGCGGCCGCCGGGCGCACTCACACCGTGTCTATTGCTCTGCAAAGCTTGAGCCCATCCTGTCCCCTGAAGCATCTTCCTGATGGTTCTCTGGGATTTGCTGGGAAAGGAAATTAAATAAATAGGAGTGATGACGAATTTAGGATTTGTTATAAAAAACCCCAAGAGCTTTGCAGCGCTCTCCAAGAGAGGCCAATAAAATATCATTATATATTATCGATTACACGATAACCGCGCGTCGGGTTCGTGATGAGGAGCCGTGACACCCGACTTGATGCCCTGCAGAAGTGTCCCAAGACCTAAATAATGCCGGCGGTGTTGCCACCCGGCGGCTGCGGTGGGGTTGGGAGTAGCACAGCCCCCTTCCCTCGGGGCTGCAGGGCTGGGAAGGAGGAGCGGCTGTCCCGGGAGCGCGGATCCCCCGCGGCCACGGCGGCAGCTCCGCGGGAGCGCCCGCCCGGGGCTGCGCGCACATCCCCTCGAAGTTTGTTTTAATCACTTGTGCTTTTAAATGGGTGAGGCAGCTCAGCAAAAGAAGGGGAGCGAGTGCGAAAAGGGTGGGTTTTGCTATTGTATTATTTTTTGTTATTATTTTTGCCCCTTTGGGGGGGGTTGGGGTTTTTTGTTGTTTTTGGGTTTGTTTTCTTTTTTTTTTTCCTTTTTTCTTTTTTCTTTTTTTTTTTTTCCGGAGCAAGGGTGGTATTTAACATATGGCACTCGGTAATCTCTACACGGAGGCTGTTAAAACATCTGCTGCCTCCAAATGCATGCAGCAGCGCCCGTGGGCACGGGGACAAGGCGAAGGGGCAGCTCGGGCACGCTGGCTTCCGCGGCCGCGCTTCCCAGGGAGGGTGTTTCCCCGCTGGAAACGGGCACCGAGCACATAAAAGCCGTCGCACCGGGAGAAAGTGTTTTGGTTGGTTTTTTAAAATTCTTTTTTTTTTTTTTTCTGCACGACGTTGCTGTAGATCAGCGGCACCTCCGCGTGCAGAGCTGGCACGCTTCCACCCAATATTGATTTAGGGAGGTTTTTTTCTCCCTAACGGGACATCCCCATCACACGCCCCGCACGGTGGCCCGCCCGCGGTGCCCTCGGCTGCTCCCCCGGCTGCCGCCCCATCGCGGGGCGCGGGGGGCCCCGCATCCCTTCCCCGCCGTGCCCCAGACATCACCCCACTTCGGAAAGTCGCTGACGGACAATCGGGACACCCGTTGTCTTCCCCCCCGAAACCCACATAAATCACAATCGCTGCATTGTCGGGCTACAAAGCCAGACGGGAGCGCTTATGAATTTAAGTTTGGAGAAGGAAAACGTGCGCTGACACAACACGCTCCCTGTTCGCAGGAGCAGCCAGGAAGGGGAAATGAATGGTGGAAGTTAAAGAGCCTTTCATTGCGGAGCGCGCCGCAGCGGGTCCCGCTCGCCGCCCTCGCTGTGCGCTGGGGGCTGCCCCCTCCTCGCCGTTCCTCAAACGCGAGCCTTGCCGGGCACAGCTCTGCCCAGGTCCCGGTAACCCGCGGCTCGGCTGCCGGGGCCACCACACACGGTGCCCGGGCAGCTCCCATCTCGGCTGCGCCCGAGGGCTGCTCGCTCTGCGGACGGGACGAGGGGTGTGCGGGGCTGAGTTTGTGGGGAGATGCTGCTCTCGGCTGTCCCCTGCCACNGGGCTGCCCCTCGCCCCCATCCCTCCGGGGCTGCTCTCGATGCCGGGGCATCATGCGCCCTTAAAATATAATCTGCCCGGTAACAATCAGCGCGCAGCGGCGAGGGCCCCAGAGCTATTGGCTATGCAAATAGCGGGAGGGGAAGCGGCGCCCCTAAGTCCCCGCTCGCACTTTTAAGGCGGTATTTCCGTGCCCACCGCCGCTGGCCCCCCCTCCGCGCCGGCCGCGGCCGGGGGGCTGAGGGGCGGCCGCTGCGGGGACCTCGCGCCCCGCGGGGTTGCGGCCGCTCCGCGCCCGCCCCGGCAGCGCCTTCCCCTTCGGGAGCCTCCGCTCTGCCGCAGCCGGCAGAGACTTCGCAAAGTTGTCACATTTTGCAGGCAGGGAGCGACTGCAGGCGAAGTGCGAGCAGGGTGGAAGTCACCCTGTGCGGGGCATAACTCCTCTCACCTCCCCCCTCTTCCCCAGCCAACTTTTCTCCCTCCTCCCTCCCTCCCTCCTCCCTCC
>VXAZ01001750.1:0-105897 GCA_013399875.1 Gymnorhina tibicen | reverse complement strand
AAAAAAAAAAAAAGGAAAAACCTTTCCCATCAGAGAAAGAGGGAGATCTCTTTGGAAACATGGAGCTGCTGTGCTGCGAGGTGGATCCCATGAGGAGAGCTCTGCCTGACCCGAACTTGCTCTACGATGACCGCGTTTTGCACAATTTACTAACCATAGAGGAAAGGTATCTGCCCCAATGCTCCTACTTCAAGTGCGTCCAGAAGGACATCCAGCCCTTCATGAGGAGGATGGTGGCCACTTGGATGCTGGAGGTTCGTACACCCCGGTCCCTCGGAGCGGGGGGGAGGCAGAGCGGCCGCGGGCAGCCCCCCGGCCCCTCTGCCCCTGCAGCCCCTCGCTCTTCTGGTCACCGGGTGGCTTCTTGTCGATTCTCTCTCCTCCTTGTACCCCTCCGGAGCTCAGCCGGTGCGGGAAGGGGCGCGGGGGACACCGACAGCCCGCGGGGGAAGTCGCCCCTTCCGGGGGGCTGCGGGAGCGGGGTGCAGGAGGGGAGGAAGCGCGGCGTGTTGAGGGGGGAGAGCTGGAAAAGTCATTTGCAATTAAAAGCAAAGAAAATCCGCCTCCGGGAGCGCTTGAGATTGAGGCATTCCTGGGAAAAGGGAGCAGCGCCCGGGGCAAGGCGAGGGTCGGGGGCTGCCCCGTGTGCCCCGCGTTCTGCCCGGCGAGGGTTCCGTGCCCACGTATGCAGTGGGGAGGACGTGCCTTTTTCTCGCCATGTTGCGCTGCATGCGGACTCTGCTCGCAGGCGCCGAGCCCGGCTGCCCCCGCTCCTTTCCGGGGGGCTCGGGAGTGCCCCCCGCCCCCGCGGAACGGGTTCCCCGGTGTGTCGGGGCCGTGGGGCGGGCGCTGAACCCCCTGTTCGCCCCGAGGCTTCAGACAGAGCGGCAGCGGGCCCGGAGCCCCGCCGGCTCGCCTGCCTTGCGCTGGCCCCACCAGCCATCCTTTGCCCCTTCGGATCTCCTTTGGGGGGGACCTTTCCCGAGCCAAACCCCCTGGGTTGGAAAGCCCAGACTCCCCGCTTGGTTTTCATGTGCGATTTGTGCTTTTTCTCCGCGTCTCCGATTTTTGGTAAATTTTTGAAAGAATTTTGCTGCTCGCTGCCTGCTAAAAGGATCCAGGCGGCTCGGGCTCTCTCTCCACCCCACCTCGCCCTCGCTATGTCTCCCGTCCTTCCCCCCCAACGCGGGATTGGGGGCGCCGGGCTGGGGGACACCCGGCGGGAGAATTTTTACAATTGTCGGAAACGATAGGGGATCGTCCCGGGATGCCACCAGCCCCAAAACCGGGACCTCCGGGGAAGTTTTGATATTTTTTATCGATTTTTTGAAAATATGACGAAATAAAAAAGAAAAATTGGGTCGCAAAAAAAAAAAAAAAAAACCACGTCTGAGGCTGCTCGCTTGCTGCTGGATGGGGCTTTTCGGCTCTCCCACACAGTGTCTTGAATTCATTTCTTACTGAATGAACTAAAGGAATGTGAAAGCCGATTGACAGCCTTCCCAGCCTCTCCAGAGATCTCCCCCTCCCCCAGAATTTAGCTCCCCGGGAAACAAAAATAGCAGGAGCGAAAGCAAGGGAAGTAGTGGTCTGTTTGGTGGGTTCACTCATTTATTTATTTTTTCCTTGTTTCTCCCTTCTCACCCCCGTTTCCCCCCAACTGCCCCATCCTTCCCTCCCCACGCTCCTCACTTGCAGGTCTGCGAAGAGCAGAAGTGCGAAGAAGAAGTTTTCCCTCTGGCCATGAATTACTTGGACAGATTCTTAGCTGTGGTGCCCACTCGGAAGTGCCATCTGCAGCTGCTGGGGGCGGTGTGCATGTTCCTGGCCTCCAAGCTGAAAGAGACAATCCCCCTCACAGCGGAGAAGCTGTGCATATACACGGACAATTCCATCAAACCCCAAGAGCTGCTGGTAAGCAGCCCCATTGCTTCCCTCCTCTCCGGCACAGCACCTTTCTCTGGCTGGCACAGCACCCAGCACTTCGCCACCCAACCCCTGCCTTTTAGAAAAACGCACGCTTTCCCCGCGTTTCTGAACGGCCAGAAAGTCTCGGGGGTCAAGGCGGAGGGCGGGGGACACCCGCGGGGGCATCCCTGTCCTCCGAAGCCCTGGCAGTGCCATGCGTCGCTCCGGCCGCTGCCCGCCTCGTGCGCGGGCACGGCGCTGCCGGGGCTTCTGGGGTTGGCGGTGCCGGGCGTGGGTTCGTCCCCGCCGTGTCCNCGGGGGGGGGCCCGGGATGCTCCGCCGTGCCCAAGAGGCGACGGGCACCAACTGATGCCCGGGGAGTTCAGCTGAACACGAGGAAGAACTTCTTCACTGTGCAGTGACCGAGCACTGAACAGATTGTCCAGAGAGGGTGTGGAGTCTCCCTCACTGGGGATATTCCGGAGCCGTTTGGACACGATCCTGTGCCCTGTGCTCTGGGGTGGCCCTGCTGGAGCAGGGAGGTGGGACCCGATGCCCCACTATGGTGCCTTCCAGCCTGACCCATGCTGTGTGATACGGCTCAGTTAAACCACCCCATGTCTGCTGATTCTCTCAGTTCAGCCGCAGTGCAAGCGGAAGCAAATTGATAGTTATTGAAGGAAACAAGTGACGTTTACATAATGATGTGGAGCGCTGGACATGCACCAGGGCCCCTTGGTGACATGGATGCTAGGTCAGAGAGATGGCTGTAGCCATCCGAGTTGCAGGAGAATTTTTCCTATGAATCACTGGGAATTCCCCCTGGGGAGGGGTTGGGGTTGGGAGCTCGTGCTTCCGCAGCGTTAAAGAGCCTTGCCCTCAAACCCTGCCTGGCTGTCAGGGCCATGAGGTGTCCTGTTGGTGGCACAGACGGGCAGGGGGAGTGCCGTGGTCCCCGTGTGCAAATATGCAGAACGATGTCCCTACCTTCTTGCGCCACGTGGATTTAAGCACGTGTTTAAAGTGCTTCCTTGTATTTGGTCATCTGGGTTGACTGTTCACTCTCAAAACCTGTCACATCAGTAATGCTGGGAAGAGGAGGCCTTAGTTGACATAATTGCCAACACTGTTCCAACATTTTACAGGTTTTCTTGAGAAATCAAAAAAACCCATCTGGTTTCTGCGGCCTTTTGCATATATGTGAGATTTTTCAGGCCATGGAGGGCTCTGTCATAATCCAGCAGGAATGTCCGTAGGAAAGTAACTCGCTGTTAAAGTGGGCATCTATTCAGGGAAACAACTGCAGAAATGGCATTGTGGGGTCCATGTTTATGGTTTCTCAGCAACGCTGGTTGACGTCTCCTCGGCTGCAAAATTAAAGGACTTTTTTTTTTTTTTGACTTGCCAGCTCTGTGAGCTCAGCTGGGGCTCCCCACCACGCTCGGCTCCATCAGGCATCATCAGGACTCGGGAATCAGTGCGTGGAATTTAGTTAATAGCTAATAGTTGATGGATGAGACAAAGGCGAGTCGGAGGCCTGAGCTTTGCTCACTCTGTGGGGTGCTGTAAGGTGTTCAGAACTCAGTTTAAATGTTGAAACATGCAGGTCATGCACCCCATGGCTGGATCTGGAGATTGGGTGCTGTTTGCACATGGAATCCCATTCCAGGGAATGGCCGGTAGTTCCATACACGCCCAAGTTTTCCTTTGATTGCAGTGGGAGTTTTGGGCGTGCAAAGAATCTGGGAATGGCTCCTACATGATTTACTGGCAGATAATTTACACAGGCTACTTCTTGGCTGTGTTGTGTGCGTTTCCTTTCTGCAGAGCCTGTCTTGGAGTAGTTTAAGTACCATCAGATTTATCTGTGGGACTTTTGGAGTACAGTTTTGGGAGGGAATGCCATCAAGCCAACTTCCCCAGTTTTGAAAAAAGGAATGTATAGCTAGGTTATTTTTGTGCATGGCTGTCCCTAGGGCTTTAAATGGCTATAAAGTAAGGACTATAGCCATTTAAAAGAAGTTACTAGGGAAGGACCACAGTGACCTTGGCAATATCTAATTGCAGGCTAAACTTTCTGGGTGGGCATTCAGCACTGGATACAAAAAAAAAAAAGTAAAACCTTGGCAGGAGCTGCCAAGTCTCATTATTTTCAGTAGAGCCTGACATTTCTGGTGTTCAAAAAAAAAGAAGAATATAAAGTCAACAACTTCAAAGCAGTAGAGGCGTATGGAAAAAAGGGTTTGAGCAAAATGAATTTAGTAATGATAAAGTTATAATAAATAAGCAGAGGTTTTTTGCAGGCTTTCTTATGGCTTCTCTTTTGCTCTCCCTGTCCCCTCTCTGCAGGAATGGGAGCTGGTGGTGCTGGGGAAGTTGAAGTGGAACCTTGCAGCCGTCACCCCACACGATTTCATTGAACACATCCTAAGGAAGGTGCCTCTCCCTAAAGACAAGTTGCTTTTGATCCGGAAGCATGCACAAACCTTCATCGCCCTTTGTGCCACAGGTAGGCTCAGCTGCTCTGGCTGCTGCTGCTGCTCATGGTGTGGTTGGAAGGGCAGATTTGTTCCTGGTGGTGCATCATCCCCTCCATCCTTACATGATGTGGGAAGAGCAGCTGAATCCCATGGGGCTGTCTGCAAAGGGTGTTGTGAATCAGGCCCCAAAGCTGTGTAAGGACAGAATTCTTGCAGTAGTGACCCGTAGTGCAGCTGATGTGTGTGGTGCTTTTGCAGTGAAGTCTTGTAAGACTGGATTAGACCATCCTGGGTTTTATTTTGCCCATTCACTGCTTCTTTTAGAGAGCCACAGATCATTAGTAAGGACAGCTCAAAATACAGAAGCTGTTACAGCACATTAGCCCAAAATGTATTGAGCTAATGCATTGCGTGAATGTGTTCATAAAGTTTTCATTAACTGGACTCTGTCCAGATAAAAGGTAAAATTGTGTATTTTAACATTTGTGTGATACTACCACATCCCTGAAGCATAGGGAATGACAGTTTAGAAGGTAATTACTTTTTTTTTAAAGACATTTGGATTCTTTCCTAACTTCAATCCAAGAAAGCAATGAAACTGCTGCGTTTTGTAGGGAACCATTGCACTCCCTTTTTGTCATATGGCTGAACACAGTTTCTGAAGATTTAGATGAGACTAATTGCCTCTGTGGAAGAGAGGCTTTTTAGTTTTGGCCTGTCTGCAAAACACTGGTTTTTGTTTGTGTGTTGTTTTGTTGTTTGGGTTTTTCTTCCCTCAGTTACTTCTACAAAATAAGTGTACTCTGAAGTTTCTTCCAAAGGGTTAATGGTAAGACTACTTCTTAGAAGCTAGACCTGGACTAGATAAACAGCATGCAGTGTTTTCCAGGGTCATTATCAAATAGTGGATCGCTCAGTGTTTGAATTCACCAGTTTGACATACCTAGTCCTTTGTGGTAAGAATTCTTCTGCCTGCATGTTTGCAGAGGGGAAAGGAAGACTGGGTGCAACTTTTGGGTTTGAATGCCTGCTTCTTGGTAATTAAGATGTAGTGACTGCTTTTACAATGTTGGCCAATTCTTCCTACCTCAGTTGATCTGTTTTAGAGATTTGTATTTGGGCTGTGTTAGGGTAATTGACTTTCTGGTTGTCATGATGCTCAGGCTTTTCCTTCTTTTCCCACCGCTGCATGATCCTTTTCAGACCAAAGACCACAGAACTCAGTAGAAATACTGCTCAAATTCTGCAGGATCACTTTTGGTGATTTCTTTGCCTTCTCCCCTTACTCAGGATACATTCACTGTTCTGCCTTGTCTGATATGAAAAAGATGGTCTTTCCTGCGGACATTTCCCTGGTTCGTCACATCATTAGCCATCAAACCCCGATATACCTCCATGTTGCCTTCCAAAGCAGACAGTCTTCCCACTCTTTTGTTGGTTTCACTTCCTACAGTAGTGTTTTGGTTTGTTTTATTTTTTATCCAACACAACATTTTCTTGAGAGCCCTAGAATTTTATTATGATTTAACTTTTCAAATTCTAGTCCATAATGCTTTGCCCTTAAAGTTTTCCATATAACCAAACCATTGTAAGACTGGGCCATGAAAGAGTCTCCAAAGTCCGTGGCTTCTTTCCGCTCCATGAATTCTTCGGTGGTTAGCTCCATGCTCTAGAAGTCCTTTTACTGAGAGCCAAACCAGTGCCCCCTTTCCAGCCCTCAGCCCAGTCATGCAGTTCCCTCATGTGTGTCCCTTCATGTGTGTCCCCCATGTGATCTGCCTCTCATGTTACATGTTTCTAATGCACAGAACGAAGTCCTTTGTGTACAGTTTAAAGAGGCAGCAAGTCAAGAGTTTCTTCTCTTAAAAGTGAAAGACGTAATTCCTGAGTACAGAGCTTCCCAAAAGCGAGGGCACCATGGCGCTGGCTTGAGATTTTCTTTTCTTCTCATCCCGTTGTCCACAGACCACTGTGTAGTTTTGAGGAGGACCCACAAACCTTCACCATTTCGAAAGCAGGGCTCTTACCCAGGCCCTCAATACCACATTCCCCCTTTACCTGTGAACTGCTACCTCAGTTTCCATTGTGGAAATGTTGTTGTTACTACAGTATTTCCCTTTCACTGCCACTCTTTGAAGAAAAGTCCCTTCTCATAGACTTCCTTCCAGATCCAGTTGTCATTTCCTTTTCTTGTCCTGTTTGTTGCAGAGGTCTCATCAGCCACTCTGTTTCTTCTTTCTCCCTCGGAGCTGCTTCTCTCTGCCAGTCCGGGTTAAGCCTGGTGTTTCATTTCCCCATTTGCCTCCTTTCAGCAATAGGACTTCCTCTGACATGTGGCTCCCTCTTCCCATGCTCCCCATGTGTGCTTTTAGCTTGGGTTTGACTCTTTACTATTCCCAGACCTGACCTGGCTGCCTGGCTAACAGCTCTGGTCTGGAGCACAGCCCTAAATCTCCTCTTCCCTGATTCATCTCTGCACAGCTTTTTCTGCTTTCAAGTACTTTTTCTTTAAA
The DNA here is from genome assembly GCA_013399875.1 of Gymnorhina tibicen. Taxonomy (NCBI): domain Eukaryota; kingdom Metazoa; phylum Chordata; class Aves; order Passeriformes; family Artamidae; genus Gymnorhina; species Gymnorhina tibicen. The sequence goes on along the minus strand of VXAZ01001750.1, from coordinate 98,996 downwards.
GTATCATGCAAAATCTGGCATATTTTGAACTTTTCTCCCCTAGCCTTAGTTCTTCTTTACGAACTGCTCCATTTTAATTTCCCAGCAAAAACATTTTACCAGAAATTCCCAGGTGTTCCCTGCCTGTACAGAGCTGGCTTTGATCTCAGTCCTGCAGCACTTTATGTCAGCAAATGAAGAGGGAAGCAGCCATGAACAGTTACTGGGTGTTGTGCCGGATGTGTAGGACCACTGTGATATTTGTCCCTGTTCTCCTTTCCATCTGAACGTTCCCCAAAAGGAGGTGATACTCCGTTCTTCTGCATATTCCTTTTAGTGATGTTTGGTCACTTTGGCACTCTCTGTTTCTCTGCCTTTATTTTGAAACAGTTCCTGAACCAAGCTGCGTGGATATAAACCCACGGCCTCTCCCCAGTCCTTGCAGTGATTAATGATTCACATGAGCATGACTGGAACTGGAATGTCTCCCTCTTTGCCCTTGGTCCCATCGGAACATACAGCTGCTGAGCAGGACAGAAGCTTGTGTGTCCTCCTGAAAAAAGAGTTTTCTCTTTCACTGCTCTATACTCACAAAGGTTTCAGGAGTCTCCTCCATGAGGAGGGCACGGAAGTGGCGTTTTCCTCCAGCTGCCTTGCTCTCTGCACAGTGAGAGGGCATAGATGAACACTATGCACTGGCATAGCCTGATCTGTCACCATGTCATTTCTTCTCTCATCCCACCAGTGGCTCCCTATGCAAGCCAAAATCTCCTTCAGAAGGCTTCTGAATTTTCAAGGCACCAGGACGATGCATCTGGGGCCTTAAGTGGTGCTTATGGCTTCTCTTTTAGGAGAGACTGAGGGAGCTGAGCCTGCCTAGTCTGGAAAAGACAAGACTGAATGGGGATCTCATTAATGCATAAAAATATCTCAAAGAGGGTGTCAGAGGACGGTGCCAGGCTCTTTTCAGTGGTGCCCAGTGATAGGATGAGGAGCAGCGGCCATAAACTAAAACACAAAAAGTTCCACCTCAACATGAGGAAGAACTTCTGTACATTGAGGGTGGCAGAGCCCTGGAACAGCTCCCTAGGGAGGGCCTGGAATCTCCCTCTCTGGAGACATTCCAAACCCACCTGGACACATTCCTGTGTCACCTGCTCCAGGGGACCCTGCCTTGGCAGAGGTGTGGACTGGGTGATCTCCAGAGGTCCCTTCCAGCCCTAAGGATTCGTCAGCATGGGAGGTCCCTGTTTATCTGTGAGCCTAATGGAGATCATCCTTGTTTTGCTCGCTAGGATTGTGCTGCTTTTCCACTCTGCCCACACCTCCATCTCTTTACTGCTCTGCACCCTTTGTTGCTCTGTCTCTTTGCACAGCGCTGCACAGCTTGGAAATGTTCTCTCAGGGCTTGGCCATTCGCCTGTGCTGAGCTCCAAGCCAGGGAAGCACTGCTGGAAGGAGTGGGAGAGGGCAGTCGTTATAGAGGTGTGTGCTGAGCCTGCCACGCTGCTGCTGGAAAGAGAACCATGCATTATTTCCTCACACTTCAACGTGCTCATTGTTTGTTCTTGCAGGCGGTTCAGTCACAGATGCACAACTGCTTCCTTGTGTTACACTCTCAGAGGCTGTACATGCCACAGTTTTGGTGCAGGATAGCCCTTTTTTATGTGAGAGCCTGTAAGGGAACGGTTTTTGAGGGAGGGCAGCCTGTGCACGAGAGGCTTTCAGAAATAGGAGCTGTAAAGGAGACACTGATCTCTATGAGGAGCTTCGCAGGATTTTGGTTGAGTGGCGAGCAGAACTTGGAAGCAAAAACCTTTGCAGACTTGCAGAGATAGAAGGCAGCTTGTGTAAAACCCTAGACTCAGTCCTTTGCATAGTCTTTTCTGTGCCTCAGCTGAGTCCTGTGGCAGCTGGGACGTGCCCATGGCGGATCCAGCATCTCAGGCCTCAGGGTCTTTGTCAGCACGGAGGCCGGGAAAGAGCGGGAAAACGTCAGCTTTAAGTCAGTTTCGTACAGTGTGCCAAACCTCTGCCCACTGTTCCTGGGACATGAATCACCTACACTTGAAAGCTGAGAAGGCTTTTTTTAACTTCTGGGCCAAATCCCGCATCCCTCAGGCAGGAGTTCTGTGGAAGTCAGTGGGAGTGTTGTCCGAGTGAAGACTGCAAGGTGAGGCCTACAGCCCTGGTAGTGATCTGCAGGGTGGCTGGGCACACAGAATGGGGCCTGTTTGCCCCTCAGGATTCCTGCTGGGCAATTCTGCTCTGCATCCCCTTTTCATCCGGTGTAAGTTACGGGGGCCTGTCCCTGCAAAGTGTGATACAAGTTTTATATGGGACCTGCTCTTTGCAGAGGGGGAGAATGAAGCCTGCAGAGGCTTCATTGTGTAAATTAACGTCTTAAGAAATAAAATACGTGTTGCAAAGTGGCAGTGTTTGCAGGAACTTCCTGCACGGGAGAAAAAAGAATAATTTACACTAATTTATTGCTAGGCAAAAGAAGGCTCTTGATTGTTCCAGGCAGAAGCAGCTCATATCAGTATTTCTAGCCAATGGAGCCACAAGAACCAAGGAAGTGCCATCAGCAAGTAGTCAGGGCCTGGGGAATGTTTCATGACCAGTCAAGTCTGGCAAGAGGGGGTGGAAGGAAATGGAGAAAGAGAGCATGTGCTGATACAAGCTGGCATCACTCCAGAGCTGCCAGAGGAGTTGCCCTCCTTTCTACCAGCTGCAGGTCTGTCATTTTGGTGGTTCAGGCACTAACATCATCCTAATCCTTGGTTAGGAAGATGTAGAATAAGTGCAGATAATAACCAGTGCAAACAGTTGTTCAGAAACAGGATTTACCAACAGCTAGTGAGCATATTGTTGTGAGCACTCCTCTACTTTGCATAGGTTGTTCAGCGTGTTTCCCTGTCTTTACCTCTCTTGGATGGTTGTGATGGAGCATTAACATTTAGGATACTTCAGACCCATTTGTATAAAGGCCAAATGCTGGCTTGCTTTGCTGTAGCCCAGGAACAGAGTAAGATGTCTGCCCTTCCATCTACTCAAAGGATGGAAGCACATCTGCATCCTGGTTTATTTGACAGTTTTGTGTTTGGTTTGAAGGGGAAGAGTCATCTAGTTTTGCCTTTAAAAGCAGAAATAGTTAACGTGAGGAAAATCTGCAGTGTCTTGGAGAAACATAAGAGCAAGAGAAAATAAAGGCCAATGTGGATACAACCAACTATATTACAAAAAAAAAAAAGAGTGCCACACTGATCCTGGAATTGCATTTGGATCAAAGTAGACAAGAATTAAATTCACTACTTCCATTGTTTATCTTAGACTTTTCTTTTAAACTTTGATGGTTAAATATAGATCCATGCTTGTCTTCATAGTACAGGCATTGGCTGGGTGAAGTCTGAGGCTGGCTGTGACCATTATCTATATAATTTTAATGTATCAGTACCTGTTTCCTGATGGAGGTAACATGCCTTTTTTTCCTCCCTTTTTTTCCCCCCACCACGGGAAGAATTACCTTCCTTAAGACAGCAGTTTCCAACTCTGTAAATAAATATCTATCAAATTACAGAGATTAGAACTGGCTGCTCAAAAAGCCCAACCAGCAGCCAGAGCAGTAACATGGGTCGTTGTAAGAAGGTAGAGTTCCCCCACCTGACTTTGGCACACCGAGCACGTTCAGCCTGGGTATTTGTCAGTGCTCTTTTCCTTCCAACGGTTTTATTTATTGGCTGCAAGTTAAGGCTTCCCCTTGCAGGACCTCTCTGGGTTCCTTCCTCCAGCTCCCTCCTGCTTTGGACTGACTGTCAGCCTTGCATTTTCCTGGCTTGAAGGTAGTGAAGACCACTGGATTGGGAGAGAGCCAGCAAAACAGCTCAGCCGCGATGCTTGCAGCCCTGGAACCTCGGCGTGGATTACGTGTGCTCCACTGGCAGAAAAACCTCCTCGTGCCCTGGCTGTGTCAGCTCCAGGCTGAAACTGGGGGACAGGATCAGGGTACCCTGAATTTTCCTGATGACTCTGGCTGGCTGGTCCACAGATGCCTGTGTTTCAAAGGGTGCTGATTCTAGCATCGCCTTTTTTTATTCCCAGCGCTGAAGTCAGTGGGGTCGTGCAGGGCTGGTCCCTTGTTTTTGAGGTAGTTTAGGAAATAGGTGATACTAAAATGGGTATGGGATGGTTTCTAGCATTTATTGCCTGGGAATAGAAAGTAAAACAAGTTGTGCTTTCTAACAACCCCGTGTCTTCCCTTGAAGTGTTCGTGTGCTCAGATTCTCATAGACCACGCGCTGTGGTACTGCTTCTCTAACTTATAATGAGACTCTTTTGTACTTTTCCCATGGAATGGCATAATCACAGAATCAATTAGGTTGGAAAAGACCTCTGAGATCATCGAGCCCAACTATAAACCTATAAATCACAACAAAGTTAGAGTTGGAGCCATGCTTTAGATGCAGGCTCTGGGTGCCTGTTAACCAAGTTTGCACACAGAAGGATTTAGCCCATAGCCTTGCTTCAGGTGTCCAGGGAGAAATGCTTTTTATAAAATTCCAGGTGGCCAGTAAGAAGTGCTTTCTATAGAATTTCCTCTCTAGTTCAGGTTTCGTCATCTCCTACAAGAATTTGCAGTAAATGCATATGCTTCAGCTCACATTTTTAGGTTCTCACTCTGTGCCCCCCACCTTTATTTTTTTTTTTTTTTTAATCTCAGGGCAAGTTTTTGACCTAGTGCAGGCAGGGACAGTTTTACCTGGGTAAAAACTGAGTGAGGATGGCAAGCCTTGTCATATTGTCATGGTAGAAGCAGAGATAGAGATTTATAATTGAAAATAGCATGTAAAAAGCTTGTTTTGAATTTCTCAATGGAATCTAAGAGACTCGGGGGGCGATTCTGCATCCCCTCAGATACGGTAGTTAATATTTATGCTTTCATTGCACCTTGACAAACATTTCACGTAGTTATTGCTTTGCTTGAATATGGAAATATGTTAATTATGGCCTTTATTGCGCTGCCTGCTCTTTTCCTCAGCCTTTTCTATTCAACCCTCTAGGTGGCCCAGCACAATGTGGCTTCTTTTCTTTCAATGAGCTCTTTCCACACTAATAGGGTCCAGGGTGATGTGGAGAACCATGTGCACAAAATTGGTGCACCACCCCCCATTCCTTTGTGGGCATGTCAGGTTAAATTCATATCAGCAGGAGGGTCACTGCCATGATTTTCAATAGCTCGAGATGAGGTGATGACTTCAGACAATGGTGCCACACTCTCCAGTTGGAGACACTTGCCTCACCAGTTGCAGTAGTTAATTAATATGCTAAAAATAGAAGCCAGTGATACAAATCGCTGCCTGTTGTACAACAAAGACTGGGCATGTGTAGCTTTGATAGCCAAGTTTATGGTGCTTGTTATGGAGGGAAGTTAGTTTAGAGCTAGAGGCAATGTAAGACTTTCTGGATGCTGAGCTTTAGTCACTCTGGGCCTCTGGCCATTCGCTCGCTGTCTCATTTGCATTATGAATGACATTAAGGGAGCTAACAAGGTTATTGGGCATAGAAATGTTCGCATGTGACCCCACGTGGAAGCAGACCTACAGCAGTGCAAGTTGGCAGGGACACTGTGCCTCTTTATTCAGCTTGCTAGGAAGACAGTTTCAGGAGTGGATCTAAAATCAGCCACGAGAACACTGGCGTTCGGATAACGTGGAGGTCGTGATGCGAGGCAAGGAATTTCAGAGGGCAGGTGGAGCTCTGTCCTTCGCTCAGCCCACTCTGCCTGGCTGGACATGGGACCTCCCTGTGCCATCTTTTTACTACATCCTGTCTGAAACTCAGGACAAGGAGGGGAAGATTATGGAAAGTCAGTTGCTACCCGTAGTTCCCACGCGTAAGTGAGAGACAGTTTGGTACGTCCAAAGATCAAACATGGAAGTTGCTTCCCAACTTCGGGGTGTGGTTATCCCTTACATGTGTTTGTATAAATCCACATGAGGTAAACATGAAAATGATTTTGATCATAGAATCACTAAGCTTGGAAAAGACCTCTAAGATCATGGACTCCAACCCTAACCGAGGATTAACCCACTGTCGTGTTCTCCACTAAATCGTGGCTCCAAGTGGCACATCTGCACGTTTTTTGAACACTTCCAGGGTTGGTGACTCCACCACTTCCTTGGGCAGCGGGTCCAATGCTGGATCACCCTGAAGAAATTTTTCCTAATATCCAGTCTAAACCTCCCCTGGCACAACTTGACGCTGTTTCCTCTCATCCTGTCCCTTGTTCCCTGGGAGCAGAGCCTGACCCACCCCTGGCTGCCCCCTCCTGTCAGGGAGTTGTGGAGAGTGAGAAGGTCCCCCCTGAGCCTCTTTTCTTCCAGGTTAAACACCCCCAGCTCACCCAGCCACTCCTCATCAGACTTGTGCTCCAGCCCCTTCCCCAGCTCCGTTCCCTTCCCTGGACACGCTCCAGCCCCTCAATGTCCATCTTGCAGTGGCAGGCCCAGAACTGGACACAGCACTTGGGGTGAGGCCTCACCGGTGCCCACGACAGGGGGACAGTCACTGCCCTGGTCCTGCTGGCCACACCACTGCTGACCCAGCCCAGGAGCCATTGGCCTTCTTGCCCACCTGGGCACGCGCTGTGGACCAGCGGCCCCAGGCCCTTTCCTGGGGGCTCCTTCCAGCCACTCTTCCCCAGCCTGGAGCTGCTGGGGGTTGTTGTGACCCAGGGGCAGGACCCGGCACTTGGCCTTGTTGCACCTCATCTCACTGGCCTGGGCCCATCAATCCAGCCTGTCCAGATCCCTCTGCAGAGCCTTCCTGTCCTCAAGCAGATCAGCACTCCCACCCAACTCGGTGTCATCTGAGAACTGACTGAGGGAGCACTCAATCTCCTCATCCAGGTCATTTATCAAAGAGAACTGGCCCCAACACTGAGCCCTGGGGGACACCACTGGTGACTGGCAGAAAGTGCAGTCCTGGAAGTGTAATTCCCATTCCCTCGCCATGTGCTGAGATCAGCATCCTCAGGGCTGTGTCCTGCACTGAGAATTTGGGAATCAAGGTTTTGTTGTCTCACTCATTAGTGGGGGGCAATATAATTTCATTTCCGCTAATCAGCTTTCCTATGTACAGTGGGTTCTTACTATTACAGAAGTGCCTAATTACTATTTTTATAATAATGGCAGTCCATATTCCTTACTTCAGCCAGTGGGAATTTGCTCTTCAGAAGTGTCTGTCAGAGTGTGATGTCTGGTAGGAAGCAGTGTTGGGCTTGCAGGTGGTAACCTCCTGGTGGCTTTGTGAGACAGGGAAATCCACATCAGGGTTTCAACTCCTCCTTTTGTCTCCCCACTTGTAACACCCCCGCTCTGGTCCATCTGGGTGACTGTTATGTCCCAAGTGCCATAGTCCATTCTTACTGGACTGCTTCAATCCCAGGGATATATTCCAGCCTGGAGAAGAACATGCTGTCTCCACAGCTATTGAAGTATGTGCCAGCTCTGAGTTTGGGAGGCTGAGAACAACTCTCCATGTGTCTAAAACCTGACTGGTTACACAAACATCCGCAGGGTTACAGAATTTGTGAACAGAGGGGTTTTGGGATCTGCAGCTGGGCAGTTCTCTGTAATCTGTTTCTGTTGATGAAATGTATTGCTTGTGGTTTATTTCTTATTATGTATTATTTTGGTTTACTCTTCCTTCTACTCCAGTCCCCCCAGCTGAAAACTGGTAGAGAAAGGTTTGTTAATACTGAAAATTGGTAGAGAAAGGTTTGTTAATGAGTTATTGTTGAACCAAAGAACTTGCAAATCAAGTTTCATTTTATGAATATATCAAGATGCAGAAGATCTGGTATTTAGCAAGATAAACTAGTTCTGATAAACCAGTGTCTGTGGCAGTATCATAAACCATAAAATTGCCTTATAAAGATCACAGGATTTTATTTTAATTTCTCTTCTGATTTGACAGATGTGTGAGAGGAAGTTCTGAAGTATATTTTCAACTTGTTTATTAAGAAGTAGTAGTAATGACAAATGTGATCTTTGTTCCTTGATTTCATAGCTATGGGCTGTAAGTGTTCTCACTTCCTAATTGCTAAGGTAGTAAAGATGAACTGTTAATTAAAATCTCTTTCCCGGACAGGTCTTTAAATGCTCGAATTAATTAACTCTTTAAAAATTGACGTGACTAAAGATCTCATTTTGGTCCTTTGTGATACCTTATTCCAGTTAGTTTTCTGGTTATACAGAGAGGTCTAATGTGACCAAGACCCAAATTTCTGAATTACAGAAAGCCTCCTTCTTCTCTTTCCTTTTCTTTAAAACTAAGGAAAGACTATTAAAAATTGTCCAGGTTTACTTTATGCATCAGTGAGAATAAAAGACTGAACCACATTTCCATTTTAATTTGCAGGTCTGTTCCCCCTCCTTTGACTGCTTGTGATGAGCAGTGTGACTAATGAGCTCCATGGGACCAAAAAGAGTGGCACTTTTCCCTTTCTTCTACTTCCCCGGGTTTTATTCTTGGGTGTGGTTTTTTTTATGTTGCTTGCCTCTGATGTTTTGCAGCTTTTCTGGTCTGGGCTTGGACTAATTCCCAGATCTGTTCTTGCAGATTTTAACTTTGCCATGTACCCACCATCAATGATAGCAACTGGAAGTGTGGGAGCAGCCATCTGTGGCCTTCAGCTCGATGATGGGGACAGCCTCACGGACCTCCTGGCCAAGATCACAAACACAGATGTGGTGAGTGTCCCGCATTCCTCTTCTCCTTTCACTTCCCAGGGCGTAGTGGAGAACTGGGCCTGATCCGGAAGGCTGAGTGGAGCGAAGGAGGGGGGTGCTTCTGCAGGGAGAGTTGCAGGTGCAGACCCAGCACTTTGTTTTGAGTCTCCAAAACTCCTTGATCTCCTGGAATTCAGTTTTTATTAAGGCTTGGTGGGGAGAGCCTGCTCTGCCTGCCCAGGCTGGTGGTCCAGCAGGCTGAGCCCCCTCAGGAGCCCTGGGTGATGGGGTGAGCAGGCAGCATTCCCTGGGGCATAAAGCAAACCAGGAGGTGTTGTTCTTCTGTTGGTCCTGTGCTTGCAACCTTGAAACTGCTCTTCTGGCCCTCCTTCAGGTATCACCTAAAAATTCTTGGCTTGCAGGAAGTGAATAATGGGCTAATTTTGAGGCAGGACGTGAAGCAGGCACAGCTCAGGCTGTCCTTAACATGTGCTAATTTACTGCTTTTAATTCTCAGAGTAAATATGTGGAATTATTACATTTGTGATAGCACTTTAAATGAAGATTTGGTTTTGTGATTTGGTTAAAAAGAAATATTAGTCCAGTTTACTAAAAAGGGTAGAATTTTGATATTTCTTTTTTTGCTTACAGTCAAATTGATCCTAATTTTCAAATGCAGTTCTGGGATTTCCCAGTTATTTTGATTGGATTTGGACAGAAATTCAATTGATTGAATTGGATTTGGACAGAAAAAGGAATATTTCTTATTCAGAATGCTTAAAGTCTAAACCACAGAATCACAGAATGGCCTGGGTTGGAAGGGACCTTAAAGCCCATCTCATTCCAACCTCCCTGCCATGGGCAGGGACACCTTCCACTATCCCAGCTTGCTCAAAGCGTCATCCAGCCTGGCCTTGGACACTGCCAGGGATGGGGCAGCCACAGCTTCTCTGGGCAGCCTGTGCCAGGGCCTCACCACCCTCACAGGGAACAATTTCTTCCTCATATCCTATCTAACCCTCCTCTCTGTCAGTGTGAAGCCATTGCCCCTTGTCCGGTCACTCCAGGCCCTTGTCAAGAGTCTCTCTCCATCTTTCCTGTGGGCTCCCTTCAGGCACTGCAAGGCCACAATGAGGTCACCCCAAAGCCTTCTCTTCTCCAGGCTGAACAATCCCAATTCCCTCAGCCTTTCCTCACAGCAGAGCTGCTCCATCCCTCTGATCCCCTTGGTCCCTCTGAGAGAAGGGACACTTTCTGTGCCTGAGAGAATTGGGTCTAAGGCCTATAAGGCCCTTTTGCTGCATCTTGCAAATCAGAAAAACTTCATCTACTGTGCTGATCTTTTCTATCCAGGTTGTTTAAGTCTGAAAGAAAATACCTACGAAAACATCTTAGTAGTTCTTAAGTGGTTAGAAGATGGGACTGGTTTTGCATTGGAAATTCCTTCAAACCTTTTCTTTTAAATTTAGCAGGGTTTTTTTGTCAGAAGTGTGCTTTTTGCCATCCTGCTGAAAATCTTCCCAGATCTGACTGAACTTACATTCCTTCAGAAGAAAAAATTAATACTCTTCCCAAATAACAAAGAACTCCTAACATTTTACTGTTCCCATCTCCTCTCCAAGAGTCTGTCAGCACTGGGTAGAGACCAGCTTCCTTCTCTTTGCTCCTGGTCTCAGCCCACAGCAGCACAGACTATAGAGGAGAGTCTTACTCGTCCCCCAAATCAGAACAAACTCAAGACAAAAGGAGCTTCTGGATAATTTAATTGCTAAAGCATATAAGCCTTTGCAAAAATTAGAGGTGCTGTTATTTTTTTCAAGATGTTTCCATTGTTGGGGCAGAGGTAGCCTTAACTCCCTGAAAGCTTTGAAGCCTCAGCCTAACCAAAGGTAGCCAGAATTTTTGAACTTGAGCAAAATAGTGTATTTTTCGTTAGCCTGCTATTTCAGTTTGGGAGAAATATTTTGCTAGGTATTTTCTCTGTGAGTTTTGCATTGGAAAATTACAAAAGGGCCTGGGACTGGAAACTTTCATCCCACCTGATAAAGCTTGAGAGAGAGAAGCAACTGAAAATAGGATCTTAGAGAAGCATAGGGCAGGCTTAGCAATAGGTAGTAATACCAACCTCATGTGTAAAATGTATTGTTGGAAAAAATGTACTGTCTGGATTGTGTAAGAGTTGGCCCAAGGCTGTGTTAATAAAGAGTAAAGACTATTGTAATATATTTTACACTGGGACTTAATTGAAGTTGAATGAAGAGCTTCAGTTCTGTCACTTCCGAATTTCTGATGCCTGAGAGCTGTTCCTGCAGTGGCACAATTAATTCATTGTCACTGTGTGAATGATTTTGTTTTCCAAGGGGGGCTTAGGGAAGAGGGAAAAATGAGAGTTCCTGGGCTTTAGGAGCATCACATGGGAGAAAAGTGGGGAAGTCACAGAAATTAACAGTTCTGCAGAGGAAAACCTTCTGGCCCCGCTGTGCCTCATGGTAGCCCACAGGAACCATCAGGCAGCTGGGGAAGAGTCCTTCCCAGCCAGAGGGTGCCAGGGCTTCTGCTTCATTTCTGTAATGGAGTGTGTGATTACTTAGCATGGAAACAGATGATAGGACTTTCCCACTGGCTTTTCAAAAAATATCACTGTCTGAGGTGAAGCATGAAAAATCTCGGCTTCAAAACTGCAAGCAGATGAAAAGAATAATGGTAATGAAACCCTGATGAAGCTTAAGTGTAGTGAGCTTTTCTGAACTTTCACTGTTTTATAATGATAATTTAAGGGTGCAGTCTGTTTGCTGGGAAATAGCAGCATAAACCAGGAGGCTGAAATCAATGGTGTTATTTTAGATTTACATTAGTGTAACTGAGACTGGAGTTTGGCATTTACGACTAAAATGAATGTTTTTAATGGATGTTTCATTAAGAATTAGACCAAAAATATGTTATTAATAAACAACATGTAATTTAGAGCCCAGCTGTTGGGTAAGCAGACAACCAACACACGAGTGTTTCTTTCAAAAACACATTGGTGTTGGATATCCTTGTATGAATGCAGAGCAGTGCCCCAGACTTGAGATGAGGTTGTCCAAGGCATCCTGCCAGTGTCATTTTAGGGATAACAGTTACTTCTCATAAATAGCTGCCCTGGGCTGCTTGGTGAGGGTTGAATCACATGCTGGAGAAAGAGTGACAACAGGGCTGGGTAAACCCTGGTTTCATTACTCTTTCCACCTACAGAAATAAACAGCAGGGAGCTGCTCTTGGAGACGCTCAGCAGCCTGAAGGGTAGTGAAAGCAGCTCTGCACGGTGCATCTGACTTGCCTTCTCTGATTGTTACTGTTCCTAAGAGCCACTAAGAGCTAATCTCACACAACTGAGGGAGGGGATTCTCCCCCTCTGCTCTGCTCTTGTGAGACTCCGCCTGGAATACTGCATACAGTCCTGGTGCCCCCACCATAACGAACTGTTGGAGCAAGTTCAGAGCAGGCTACGGAATTGATAAAGGGAGCTGGAGCAGCTCCCCTGTGGAGACAGGACAGGAGAGTTGGGGCTATGCAGCTTGGAGAAGAGAAGATTGTGTGGAGACCTCAGAGTACCTTCCAGCATCTGAATGGGCTACAGGGAAGCTGGAGAGGGGCTTCTCACCAGGAACTGTAGTAACAGGATAAGGCGGAATGGCTTCAAACTGAAAGGGAGTAGGTTCAGATTGGATATTAGGAAGAAATTAGGGATTAGAATTAGAATTAGAATTAGAGAGGGTGGTGAGGCCCTGGCACAGGTTGCCCGGAGAAGCTGTGGCTGCCCCATCCTTGGAAGTCTTCAAGGCCAGGTTGGATGAGACTCTGAGCAACCTGGTCTAGAGCAAGATGTCCCTGCCCATGGCAGGGGTGTGGAACCTTAAAGATTACCTTTAAGGTCTGCTTCAACCCAAACTATTCTGTGCCTCTGATTCTAACTTCACACAGCTCTGCAGGATGGGGATTGCATGTTCCAGTCTGTTCTCCTGCCAGGGGCTGGGAATATTTCCTTTGTGGTTGCTTAGAGAGGAGAGGCTGGTGAGCGAAGAGTTAACAGACCTACTGGCAGGAAGCCACAGAGCTCCCTGTGCATCTCTTGGTGGGTCATTGCAAAGGAAAAATAAACAACTCAGGAAGTCAGGAATTCCCATAGCATCCCAGACCAGCACTCCAGTGTGAGCAGTATCCTGTCCCTGGTGGAGCCAGATGCTTTGGAGGAGGATACAAGCATCCCTGCTGTGCACAATTACGGGATGTGAGGAAGGATAGCTGAATGGGTAGGGCACATTTTAAGACCTTGCAATCAGTGTTCTGCTTTGCTTGAAACCTTTCTTGGGTAAATCTATTCCCTCACCTCCTGGAAGAGCAGCCATCCAGGTTGCATCTGGATGACACACGGAGTTGGTCTCCTCAGCATCAGCAGCCAGGGAGAGGTTTTCAGGCAGAGCCAATGCCTGTATGTGGGCAGAAGTCATCTCTAAAAGTCTGTTCCCAGATGGTAACTGGTGTGTATTGAGTGGTTTGGAAAATGTAAAGCATATTTAAGGGCCTGAAGTAGAAAAAATGCAAGGAACCAAGCATTTTTTAAAGGCTTGTCGAAACAGCTGGCTGCGAGCCGTTAAAAATGTGGAGTGGGGCTGTTTTGAAGACTGGATCCATAATAAATGGCATTTAAAATATCTCCACTTATATGTGCCACATATGTCAGTGCCGGGATTTTTTTTTTATTCCCAAGATCAGAGACATCCCTTCATAAAGATCTGCAGATTTCTGCTCAGAAACGGAAGTGAAGAACCACCATGCTCAAGAATTCAGAGCCGCAGTAAAAAAATCATGGAAATCTATCTTGAATGGATTGCATTTGAACATTGTCCCACAGCACATACACCATTTATCCCCTCCTTTGTAGTGTCTAGGGCCTGTGGTTTTGGAAGCAAGAAACAGGACTCGCTGTATCTTATCCTGCCTTATTTGTTGCAGACCGCATTTTGTATGCAAGGAAACAACAGGCGAAATAGCCTCCCAGAGAAAGGAAGAATGAGATAGTTTCCTAAGTTGTCTTTGCCTGAGTTGGCAGCTGCTCCGTTTCATTCAGCTTTTTGTTCCCCAGTGAGTGCTGTGCGTGTGTAGCAACAATGGGGTGATGCAGTGACACCGCGGGCTCATGGCGGAGTTCCGTCGGGTCCATTGACAGGCGCGGCCGCGGCCGGCACGCCAAGGGAGCCAGGCCCCCGAGGAGCGGCTCCGCAGCCCCCGGAGCGGCTCCCATGGATCGGCCGCTCCGGTGGGGAGTCCCTGCTCGGCTCCTGCAGCTCTGTGTTAACGCAGGCAGGTCCTCCCAGCTTGTTGAAAATCCCCCTTTTCGCTAAACACTCAGGGTGTTTGTTACAACGGCATGAATCCCACACCTTTTCGCTTTTTCACCTTTTCACATCTTCAAAGTATTACCTGGTCGAGACTACCAGAAATCCCAAGTCACGTTGAGCAGGGAGTATCATGGCATCTGCCCCTGGATCACCCTGCTGGTGTGTTGGCTTTACTCTCACTTTTCCCAGTTCTGCAAACATTGTCCTCTCCTGTTTGCAATGAGAAATACCCACAGCAGCAACAGGAAACCAACAAACTGAGTGGTGAAGCAAACAGTGGAACACTGGTGAAACTGGTGAAAAGACAAAAAAATTGCAGAGAAAAATGCCCCCTATTTCAGATTCTTAACGTTAGTCACCTTATTTATTGCATTATTGCAATAATGTGGCAACAGTAAGTAGAGAAGCTCTGGCATAAATGAGTTTTTTGCGTTTCTTTTTTATTTGTTTTATTGAATGAGATGTCCTTGTTAGTCCACATGAAGTGCCCTTTGGAACAGCAAATTGCTATTTTCTGTACTTCCAGATGGAAAAAGACACGTAGACACTTATGTGTGATTGATGCTCTTTGTTACAGTAGCAAAAACATATATTCAGGAGGGAAAATATTTCCGTTTTTAAACTGCATCCATTAGATGCGAGATCACTGTAAATACAGTAAATGGATAAGATATTCCCACAGCAGCTTTCCAGGCTCTTGCTTTGGAGAAGGTCAGTGAGGTAAAGGCCAGCGCTCAGCACACAAAGGCCCCACTTTGGGAAGGAATCCCTGTTTATGTCAACAATGAAGCATGTGCTTTGGAGAGGTCTGAATTGGGGCTTAAATGTGAACCAGTGGAGGAATCCAGCCGGCTTTTGTGTGTAGGAGTACAGATGACATGTTCCACACTGGAATTTATGTAAATCCCAACTCTTTAATGCATGTCTGATTGCTGCTTTCTTAGATTATCCAAGCAATGCATACATGAGCAGTGAACAGTATTGCCATTTTGGGTATCTCCAGCATCCTTTCCATTTATCAAACCAGATCCTGCACCTAAAAAAAGTCCTTTTCTGATTTCCCTTTTGCAATTAGTTTTAAGAAAGAGGAAGAGATTGAGGGCCTTAACACTTATTTGTGAAGTAATTAATGTATATGTGGAAAACTAACCATCCTTTAACACAAAAATGCCAGAAGGCTTTCTTAGCATTCCCAGCTTTGGGATTTTGGGCAGTGCGAAGCCCAAAACCAAGCCTGTTGGTTGAGTTGAGTTGCGTTGAGATGAGTGGGAGGCCTTCCCTCATAGCTTGCCAGTGAACCATAAATACCAGTTTAAAACTGAAAGCTGGGGGCCAGTATAGGACATAGGTATACCATAGAAGTGTTGAAAAGTTCAAGAAAGTGAATTATGTGTAATATTCTGCAGGATCTTCCCTAGGGCTTGTGCTTTCTTTCAAGATTGTCATGAATGGAAATTGAAATCTTCAATGATTATTGACTTGAATAAGTAGCTCATGCCATAGAGCTGCTGGTTCCTCCTTCCAGCTATTTTCACTGCCAGCATTTCCATCATAGCCATGTGGCTGCGCCTCATCAGACACAGGAAAGCTTTTCTTTTCCTTCAAATGCATTTCAAGTGTGCTAGTAAAATCACCTAGGGATGAAAGAGTTTCAGAATGAAAAAAAAAATAAACCCGAAAGTTAATTGCCTTTTTAGTTCTGTACATGCTGAAGTAAAAATAAAACTATGGAATGGAAAGTACCAGAACTATTTTAATCATTAAAACTACTAGACCATATAGAAGAACGGGGAAGTTGATCCATGTGACACACACTTAAAAAAGTTTTTTATAAAAACAACAAAGGCAAACCCTGCAGTATTCTGAAGGAATGGCCTGGTCCTCATATTGCAAAATCTGGGGTCATTACTGCAGTGCATTGTAGTGTTCTTTCAAGGAAGATTTGTTGAAAATAATGCAATTCATGGGTTTTTTCTTTGATACGTTCTTAAAACTTAATGCTCTGTGGTCAGTGCTATCTAGAGCTTGTAAAATGAAAGTCCATCAGTAAAATATGTACATGTGCAGCACATCCCCACGAAACTTGGAGGTGTTAAAAATACTTTGTCATGGGAAGGGAAGGCCAGGCTTTTTGTCCTAATGGGTTTTTAGTAGTTTTGGTATCTCGTCCCTTAACTTTGGATTGACAGAAAGTTTCAGTGGTGCCCTCATCTATACAATAAAGCCACTTGCCTTATCACACTGTGACAGCTGGGCTGATCAGATACTTTAGATTAGCGTTTTTTTCCTTTCACCTGTGAGATTTAACATCCAAGGAGCTTTAGTATGCAAATAGCAACCATTTTTTGGAAAACTATTTCATGCTGAATGCAGTGTGCTGGTCATTTTACTGTAGGTTTCTTTGTTTTAAAGAATTCAGTGGTTTTAAGTTCAAAACCTAAGCGTAGACCAGAGAAGTAATACACAGTGGTCTGTGGATTCCCATATGAAGTAAAATCCATGTGACAGTTCCAGTCAAGGCCACTTAATAGATTTTATGTACAAAATGAAGACACCAGAAATGACCCATTTCTCTATAGGGTTACCTGGAGATTTCAGCCTCTTCATACCTGAAATGAATCATCACACTGCCTGTCAGAAGTTTGTATAGTGATGGTGTAAATGACCGTACATGAGGGTATTTAGGAACAGACAAAGCTGACTCCAAATGCTCAAGCCTCATGTTCCGCATGTCACCACCCTTCCTTCCCCAAGCCTGCCTGCAAGGAAATTGCCTCATTAAGCTTTTCAGACTGAAGCTGCTTAAAAAAAAATCTGGCTTGTTTTCAGAAGGACACAGTACTTTGAAACTGTGCTTTAAAAGAAGAGGTTCTTGTACCCAAAAAAAGCGCATTACGAGTGTCGTCTGTTACGAGAGTCTCCGAACTGGTGCCGCCACACTTGAAAATGCCTTGACCCATGCAGTGATTTGTTGTCACTGCCCTCTTACACACAGGTGAACGCTTACAATGGACCTAAAGCCCTCCCTAGCTGATAATGGAGGATTTTCTTTATCTGAGGACAAGATTTTGCAGCCAGCAGCTGCTGGCTGGTAGCCAAGAAAAAGGGGTGTTCATTACCCACTGGAGCTAATTGCGCCCATCACGAACGTCAGCATCGCCAGCGGAACAGATCCTCTTCACCTGACGTGTTTTTCCCTGTCAGGCTGGGATGACAAATCAGTCCTCCACACATGAATATTTCAAACTCTCCCCAATAACCTGGTACTGTGTAGAAAAAGGGGTATGTTGGTCAGGGCCCAGCTCCTCAGTGTGGCAGTCACATCCCATAGTGGCTTCACAAGTGCCTGTGGAACCCTGTGGAGGTCAGTGCCCAGCTCTGTTCTTCAGCTCCCCTGCCTGGCAGTGGGAATGGTGATGCTCAGTCTCACCACCCCTGCCTGATGCTGTGGGGGCTCTGTGCTGTGAAAATCCTCCTACCAAACTCTGCGTTGCTCTATTCCCTGAAGACTCCCGGAGAGACCCAGCTCTTAGGCAGGCTGAGGCTGCAGGAAGTTTACAGTATTAGTGCCTTTTCCAGTAGGGCTCCTCAGGGCTGCCTTTAGAAAATGCCATTTCTTGTAGCACCACATGTCCCCCTGCACAGTGTCAGATTGATACTCACAGTGCCAGCACACTGAACGTGGTTGGCATTGTGTTCATACAGTCACAGCTTGGGTTTTATTTTTCAGTTTCTCCTATAACTCAGGGTTTGTCAAGGTTTTCTCACACTTTTTTTTTGTTAAGTAACCACATTATTTGGTCTTCCAGTGTATTATAAAGAGTGTGGAACATCCTGTAAGTATTTTAATAGTCATCTTCTTCATTGCTGCATCTGGTTTAAATGTGGTGAATCCTTCACATTTATTTCTGTATTTATACTTCGTGTTTACTGTGGGACTCCTGATGGACAGGCTCCCATATTTATGTGGCTGTACTGTACCTTGCTGTTTCTCTGAATGTTCTGTAGTTTGTAATGTAGTGGTCTCTTGGAACTGGCTGTATGTTCAGAAACTTACTGGACACGGCACTCAGTGCTCTGGTTGTCAAGGTGGTGTTTGCTCAAAGGTTGGACTCGATGATCTCAGAGGTCTTTTCCAACCTAAATGATTCTATGATTCAATAATGCAGCTGCATGTTTGGGCCTTTTGTGAATTTTCTCATGTGAATTTTCACAGATAAACTGACCTTTTTGCCTTTCCCTTGGGGACCCAAATGTGTGACAGATAAAACTCAGCCCAGAGCACCATGCTTGTTCAGGGACCTCAAAACTTCTCCTCCAATTTCCCATCAGTTTGCTTTGTATGAAGTGCATCTGTCTGTGTGATCTCAGTATAGCACATGGAGGTTATTTCAGGATAAAGTTGCAACTTTTTTTTGTAGAGAAGACTCACTTAGGTGGCTTAACTCTGCATATGAGAATGAAAAATGATTTCTCTGTAATACTTAGGTTCCTGCTCAAGAAGACCACATAAATCACGTAATCATGGAGTCATGGAGTGGCTTGGGTTGGAAGGGACCTTAAGGATCATCCAGTTTCAACCCCCTGCCATGGCAGGGACACCTTCCACTATCCCAGGTTGCTCAGAGCCCCATCCAGCCTGGCCTTGGACACTGCCAGGGATGGGGCAGCCATCTCTAAGCCATCATTAAGCTTCTCTGGGCAACCTGTTGAGCAAAGACCAGAAAAATATTAAGATTTAGAGCCTAATAAATACAGCATTAACAGTGTTTAACCCAGGGAGTTTGTACACAGTGATTACCTGTCAGAATTCAAGGTTGATTTGTGTCAGAGCAGGCACTTCTCGGAAATACCTGACTGATGCTCTTCCAACTTCTGCTAGCTCAGTAAGGAAAAAATAACCACCTTCATCTTTACTAATAGATAAATTTGCTTTCTTTTCTCTAGGACTGCCTTAAAGCTTGTCAGGAACAGATCGAGGCGGTGCTTGTGAACAGCCTGCAGCAAGTCCGGCAGCAGCAGCAGCAGAGCAACCCCTCGAAGACAGTGGATGAACTGGACCAGGCCAGCACTCCTACAGATGTGAGAGACATCAACCTGTGAGGACACCGGCACACAAAGTCATGCTTGCTCCCCCAGACCCTTTATTTTTGTTATTATTTTTAGAGTGAATTTTTTTTAATCTGCTCCCACATAGAACATATTTAAAGCTCTTTTAGGTAAAAAAAAAAACAAAAAAAAAAGTACAAAAACTGAATAATGAAAAAAAAAAAAGCATTTGGTGCCTGTGATGTTCTACAGAAGGGAATCCCACGATATATTTGGTAATTGCTATTTGATCATGTATCAGTGATATTAAATGCTTATAAAAGCATACAAAGTAGCTAGATCAATGTAAGCCTGCATTTGTGGGAACAAAGTAGAGTATACTTGTCTGTGTATTATAAACTAGTGCATACACCCCTTTTTTAGATTTAAGAAAGGAATCGTGTGTGCAATTTTATGGCTTGACTAGATTGCAAAGCAATAGAATAAGGGGTTTAGGGCAAAGTGGGAAAAGATCCCTGAAGCAATTGAACCATTTTGAATGCAGAAGAGATTTGCTGATCTGTCACCTCTGTTATTAGTCAGAAGTGTTTGTTGGATCTCTGTATGTTAGTTTTGTTTACTCTTGCTGTCTGTGGTAGCTGCTACCTAAGAAAGAAGATGCTTTATTTTACCAGCCAGAAGAGCAGGTGTCTTTTGGGCTTTTTTTTTTTAGTTGATTTATTTTTTTTTTTTCCCTCAACTTCCCCTCCCCCCCTCTTGACTTTTTTCTACTTTTCCTTCCGAAATGGTTCATTCTAAACACAACAGCATCTTTGGCATGAGGGCAATTCCGTTTACCCAGCCGTGGGCCGAGCCAAAGTTCCCAAGTGTTCACGGTCAGTGGGGGGAATGCACGCATTAATCCCGACCTGTTGGCTGGGCAGACCACCTCCAACCTTTTTGGATTGCAAGATGTGGTGGATCATCTAGGAAAAGCATTATATTGCATTACAGTGCTTCATGTCCATGTTAACGTCTGGCAGCTTCTTAGCTTGGCCACAAAGACATTTAAATGATGCTCTGTCCATCTTCCCTTGTAACAGCCCCTCACTGTGTTAAAAGAAGATGAGGTTTGGTTTGCTCCCTCGTCTCTCTTCCCCCACTCCCCCCGCACACTTTTTCAGCATTTCATTAACTTTATTGATCCACAGTGAGCGTTTTTGTAAACCATTTCATTCGAAAAGCACTTTGAAAATTGTTCCTAAGGGATTAAATGAGATGGTTTATGACAATTTTGCCGAGGAATAAGAAAAGCAAAAAAAAAAAGAAAAAAGAAAAGGAAAAAAAAAGAAAGAAGTCACAAAAGCAAGGCTTTGTATAGCTTTTTATAGTCAATATTTTCCAGTATCTGGTGTACTCAGTTAGCTGCGGTGTTGCTGGAAATACCAACACTCGCTTCAGATGACATTCCTGTCATGACATTCCGGATAAAAGCCTGACCATCTGTATTGTTCAGTGTCACAGAAGGATCTTAATACCACCTGTGTGCTTATCTATGGACAAGAAAAGAAAATTATTGGTGCAACAGCCATGGTGGTAAACATCGAGGTGCGTGACTTGGAGTTTTATTACAAAGGTGTATTCAGTGTACTTGAATTTATTTTCCTGCTCCACCTGTAATGAAGAGGCATTTAGATGGCAAAGGAGTTGGAGCAACTTTTGGTTTTTTGGTTTTTTTTTTTTTTTTTTGCACAATTGTATTAACAGTTTGCAGATATCCAATATGAAGCTGTTGGTTGAAATGTTAATGTTTGCATTTTTAAGACAAAAATCCAGAAAGAACATGCTACTTCGAAGAATATTATATGTATGGACTCAGCCTATTTGGCTAGATGAGGGTAGAAAATGGAGTAAGATTCTAAGGTTTTGTTGTTTTTTTGGTTTTGGGGGGTTTTTTGGTTTTGGTTTTTTTTTTTTTTTGCGCTGCTAAGAAGCTATGATTTGTTTCATTCTTATTCACATTAACAGTACTTAGCTGTATTGTTTCACTGAGTGTGCTGCTATTTTATAAACATTTTTATAATATATTATTTTACTGCTTAAATTTCAAATCCTGAAGTAGATGGTTAAGTGGAGATATGATGAGTTCTTTGATTTACTGGAAATGCCCTGTACAGGTTTTTTTTTTCCTAATAGCGTGTTCATGATAATTTTTTTATTTTATTTTATTTTTTCCTTCTTTCTTCTTCCTTTTTTTATTTTTTCTCCTTCCTTCCTGATCACATCCTGCAAAGATGGTATACTTACCTCAGGTTTGCTGGACAAGAAATGGTTCCCATTTTCACAATACCTCACACAGTGACAGTTTGGTTGCCCCGGGGCCCGCCGGGGTGAGGTTGCAAGCAGCCGAGGCGGGGCACTGGCTCCCTTTTGGTCTCTGGTATCCTTTTCATAGTGGAAAAAATGCATTGACTCTCCACTGGTGAGCAGGTCTGTCTTCCCCAAAGCTGTTGCTGGGCACAGCCTTGGCCTCGCCTCCCGCCTCGGCATTCTGCATTGGGAGCACCCGGAGTTCTGCGGCGGTGTCTCTGTCCTGGAGGAAAAAAGTAGCTGATGGTCTTGAAGCAAGACTGTGGAGCCACACACAGATCAGATCAGATCAGGTCAGATCAGATCATTCCATGGCAGCCCTGTCCCATGGCTTCACAGGGAGCTATGCCAGAAGGTCCCGATGGTAGGGTGACCTCTCTGAGCACTGGCACCATGTCCATCATGTTGGCATGGTTTGCTCTGTGCCGTAGGCCAGATGTAGGCAGGACCTGTGTTTAGGTTGCCTGCTCCTGCTCTTCGTCCCACCTCCTGCATGCCCCGGTCCCACAGCGGCCCCAGGATCACAGGGGTGATCCCTGCCATGGATCACAGGGATGATCCCTGCTGTGGAACACAGGGCTGATCCCACAGTGTGACCCCTCTGCAGAACTGATGGGGCAGGGGCTGAGGGCCACCTGCATGGTCAGCTCCTCCACGCCAGGGTGAGGTTGGGCTGTGCTGGAAGGGGCAGCGCCATTCAGCATTCCCAGTCCCCTGCGGGGTCCTGGTGGGTCTGTGTGTGTCCCCGCCAGGGTGAGGAGTGTCCTTGGCTGCAGTGACTTGCTCAACAAGTGCCAACCCTCTGGTTACAGCTTACTGTATGTTTGAAGGCTGCAAACCCTACAACTTGAGTGCTTTCACAGTAGCTTTCAGAATAAAATTATTGCCTAGTACTTTCCTTTAACAGATGTTAAAGGAAATGTGTTGTTACTGCAGATGAGGTGTGAGATTTTCCCCCCTGAATTGCAGAAATCGTAAACCTCCCAATTGATTGATTAAAAAAGAATAAAAAATGTGGTGCTGATTCTGCCTTCCTGAGTGCCAAAGGATTGGTACAATTGCTAAAAGCGTTTCTCTGTCAGCTTCCTATTGATGGTACTTCGATGATGTTCCCTCCTTCCTGTTACTGTAGTGTAGGAGCACCTCATAATGTATTTATTTGTATTTCCAACATGCTTGTGAAAGAGAAAAATAACGATTAATCCAATGTCAATGTCTATGATTTATGCTTGAGTAATCAGACAGCTCTTAATTACTCAGCAAACCACCTGGCCACTGGATTTTTTCCACTATGTTTTTTACCATGTTCTCATGTACCTCAGAAATCACTCTCGGTTGCACAGTTTCTGTTCTCAAACTTTTTTGGGTTTTGTTTTGGGTTTTTTTTTTGTTGGTTTTTTTTTTGCTTTATTGAGTGTGATGCCATATCAAGTCAACGTTATTCTCTCACAAATGTGCTCTTTAAGAGGTGTGGATGTTTATGTGGTCAGGGGATGCTAGAAAGTGTGGTAGTAGACATCAGTGTAAACAAAAGTATTTAGAAAGTACACGAGGTTGTTTTTGATGGATAAGACTCTGATACCGTGTAGTCTTGATTGCCTTTTAAAAGGTCTTTGTTCAGTGTTGTCATTTTTATTAATAACCTATTGTTTTGACTAGTTTAAAGATGGTTCTAAGAAAAGTGTTTTGGCGGGATTAGGTATGCTGTATGGACAATAAACTCACCTTGACCTAATTTGCCTGCCTTGCTTTTATTCCTGTAGTGAATTTGGTTGTATCACTCACTCCATGGTGGTGTTTCCTTGGTGGGATGTGATTCTAAAGCCTCTGATCTGGATAGATGGTGTTAGCAGGCATATAAAATGAAGGCTGCAGTCACAGAACAAGCCTGCCTCTAAAATGTAGCTGCCTTCCCACTGGATAGGCAAATTCTGGCATGTAATCCCACGAGATTCAAGAAGAACAAAGTCCTAAAAAGTGGTAAATTACAGGATTAAAACATTTTGTTGGAATTAAATTGAGCTGGTGAAAAGCCACATGCACATTTTTGCAACGAATTGAAATACGATTTAAATCCCCACTCAGTTGTTTGTTGCACTGGAATGCTACGGCAAAAATCAGGTTGTTTTTCTTTCTATAAACTTGGGGCAAACTGCAAGTAAAAGGAGTGGGATTTGTGGTGAGGCCATTGGGAAGAAAAGAGTCCATTGTCCAGAGTCTGCTTCCTCAGCCTGTGGCCAGGAGGGCAAGATGCTCAGCCTCTCCCTCTCCCACATCTGCTTGTGGATGCCTGCTGTGAAGTGACCAAGCTCCTGTGTGATGTGTTTGGCCTGACCTCTCCTCCACTGCCATCCAGTAGCAGTTTTCTCCTGAATTTTCAGCCCTTTTTCACCCCTGGGGAGAGCAAAGAGACCCTGAAGAATGAAGAGGAGGCATTTGGGCAGACACACTGGGGAAACACCATCATAAAGTGAATTACACTGCCAAACCCAAAGATAAATGAAAGGAAAAAAACCCCAAAAGACAAACCCCAAGATAAAATGAACAGGAAGAAGGAAAAAACTCAGAAGGAAAAACATGTTGCTAAAATGAAGAAACATATGAGCAAAAATAAACAGATAGAAACAAATAGAAAAAATCATGGATGGAAATATGAATTAATTATGAATTATGGAATGAATAGGAATGAATTAAAAATGAATAGGAAATAGGGATTAAATCAGGAGGCTGGGGGTCAGGAGATACAGATCCTTCTAGCCATAATCACACAATCTTGGGACCTGTGGTCTTAGGGAAGGTCTCTGAAGATTTCCCTGCCAAATCTCTTGTGAGCCTTGTATTTCCCAGCTTATTTGCACCAAAGGTAGAGATTGTAAAACATAACAAGTCCAGGGTTTTCTCTGACCACCACTGAACAACATGACCAGCAATTTCTGGCATTTAGTAGGCTCACTTGGAGCCCGTGAAGGACTGTAACTGTGCAGTGACTGAGCCCTGAACAGTTTGCCCAGAGAGGGTGTGGAGTCTCCCTCACTGGGGATATTCCACAGCTGTCTGGACACAATCCTGCGCCTTGTGCTCTGAGGTGGCCCTGCTGGAGCAGGGAGGCTGGACCAGATGCCCCACTATGACCCATCCTGTGCTGTGATTGTGATTCTATTTAAAAGGGTTCTCAAAGGTGATTTGCATTCCAGCTGGGCAGCTGATGTTCCTGCTGATGCAGCCGTGAGACAGCACTGAAACTTGTGGGAGTCTCAGTGAGGACAGAACATCAGGTCAATGCTCTGCTGGGCTCCGGGGGCACTGTGGGGAAGAGCATCCCTCAGCAGCAGCTGCATTCAATCAAGACCTGTTAGGATTACAAATTAAGGTGAGTAAAGCTGAGGTGTTTACACTGAGGTAAGAAAAACCACTGAGTTTTGCTGCAACCTGCTAAAGAGAGAGAAAGGAGTTGATGCAAAGAAGAAAACAATAAAAGGGAAAAAATATCTGTCTCCTTAAATGCCTGTCCTTCTGTGGAAATGATTGGTGCTAGCTTGGTCTTGCTATTGAGTTTTCTCTAAAAATAAACTGGGTTGTTATTTGAGCTCTTCCAAAATGCAACATGCAGAAACTGCAAGAAGAATTAGGCCAGAGCAGTGAAGGAGAGAGGGAAAGGTCAGCAGACTGGCTGCGTTTGGCTCCTCAGATTACTCAGGAACCCTTCTTAGAGCAAAAGCTCTGGTTCATCTGACGGAGGACTTGCAAGCATCCCTGAAGAGCAATAGATTGACCTTTCTGATGGGGGTTTTCATAACTTGAGCAAAGCTGTGAGTGGGACATAACCAGCTGGAGGATGAGGGATGAAATTGTTATCCAGCACACCCAAACAAAAATTTATCTCAATTTTTCCAGCTTCCTCACATTGTCTCTGAGGGGAGACCTCATCACAATCTGCAGCTTCCTCACGAGGGGAAGAGGAGGGGCAGACACTGATCTCTGCTCTGTGTGACCAGGGACAGGACCTGAGGGAACGGCTGGAGCTGTGTCAGGGGAGGGTTAGGGGGGATATCAGGAAAAGGTTCTTCCCCCAGAGGGGGGGGGGCACTGAACAGGCTCCCTAGGGAATGGTCACGGCTCCAAGGCAGCCAGAGCTGCAGGAATGTTGGGACAATGCTCTCAGGGATGCACAGGGTGGGATTGTTGGGTGTCCTGAGCAGGGCCAGGGGTTGGACTGGATGATCCTTGTGGGTCCCTTCCAACTCAGGACACTCTATGACTCCATGATTGTAAATTCAACTTGTTTGCTTCTCTGAGAAGCTTTTTATTCCAGTTACTTTGGATCTGCTTCTTAGACACAACAAAGTATTGATCTTTCTAGTGTGCGCTGATGGTGATGTTTAATCTCCCAGGTTTAGGTATTAGGGCTTGGCCTAGCGCTACAGAGCTTTGCAACAGGAGTGCCTAAACTGCGGGTATGAGTCTCCTCGGGGTGTAGCAGCGCCAGGGCGAAGGATGGGATCCGAGATCCAGCGAAAGGCGAGGGCTGTGGAATGGGAAGGGGCCGCGGCGGGCGCTGCAGAGCGCGGGGAGGGGCCGCCAGGGGGCGCCCGCGCACCGCGCAGGGCCCTGAGGGCCCCGGGACAGTCCCGGGTATCCCGCGCCGGGAAAGGAACATCCCCGGGGCTCCCACGGCTCACCTGAGCGCCCTCCTCCGCCTCACAGCCCGCAGCCACAGCTCCAGCAGAAGGGAAGGTGTTCTGCCAAGGGGCTGGCTCTGCTCCCTGCTCGCAGCCCGTATATCGCACTAAGAACCAGTTTAAAAACAATTACAAACATTCACTTTGCCATGACCGAAATTCAAAGAACTGTGTTCTCTAGCAGGCCAAATCTGGGGCCTGTCTGCAGCACAATCTCCGTGCAGGATTTGCCAGGGTTATGCCTCTCTTCAGGCAAGCACATCCTTCAGAGGAGCATCACACGAACAGAGAAGTGCAACGGCACAGAACTGAAGAAATTCATCTGGGTGAATTCAACTGAAGAAATTCAAAGGTTTCTGCTGGGTGTATTTGTAAGTGCAAGAAGCAAGATCAGATCCCAAATGACAATGGAAAAGGGAAACCTAATCTAGTAGCCAAGCCACGAGGCTCTAAGTCAGAAGGCACAGGCTTTTCAAGCTGTTTTCTTACAAAGCCAAACTGTGTGACTTCAGGCAAAGTCTCTCTCAAACTTTGCCTGAAGGGCTGTCACTTTTGCAAATGGACTTGAATGAAAACATGCACTTATAAGAGAAGAGATGTTAACAGTGTCGGCTCATGTTTGAGACTTGATCCTCTAAACCACGTGTGAGACACAGCTGGCGTTTTATCACCGCAGCAAAACACAATTGTTTTTAAATGGTGAAACAATAGAAATAGGTCAGAGCTGAGTCAGTTGGCACTGGTGTCACCCCCTGAAAATGTCAGTTCCGAGATCTGTGGAGGACAGGCACTGCAGAAGTTTGACGTTAAACGCCACACAGTGAAAGGAAGATAAAAAGGAAACGAAACAGACACAGTGTTGCATTAAATGTTTCATTTTGCATCTGCTTTAAACAGCTATCAAATTATGTTTCAGTCTTCATTTAGAATGTGTTTGGTGTTAAAGCACAAACCAGTTTGAAACTGAGGTCAGACCTCTGGGCAGCCCAGAAGAATTTCTCTGATTTTTAGATAGCCTTTATTCCATTTGGTTGGGAAATCCTGAAGGAAATACACTCAGATGACCAACTAGTATTTTGGTTAATCACATTGTCTGTAATCCATAAAACTTCAGCTTTCTGAGGACATCTGAGACTCTGGTAAGGGAAACCTGGTCCGACTGTGAGTGTGGGGGATGCAGCTGGGAAGGGGCTTCAGTCCCAGCTCAGGCACTGCGAGTGTCACTCAAAGTGTCTCCGGGATGCTCAGACCAGGAAGTTTCCTTAACACAAGCGTCATGAGATGCTGCGAAACTCAAGAGTTTTAAGGTGAAAGCCTCCTGATTGCAATTGCAAAGTGAGAATACGGAACCATTTAGGGTGGAGAAGTCCAGGTGTAAACCTCACACTGCCACACCCACCACTGAACCCTGTCCCCAGGCGCCACGTCCACGGGGCGCTTAAATGCCACCGGGGCCGGTGACTCCACCGCTGCCCTGCAGCCTGTCTGGCTGCTGGATAACCCTTTGGGAGAAGAATTTCTTCCTGATGTCCAACCCGAGCCTCCCACAAGACCGTTCCCTCTCGTCCTGTAGTTGTGCAGTGGGAGCAAGGCTAACTATCCCCTACCGTCAAGAAGCTGCAGAGAGCCATAAACCTTCCCTGATCCTCCTTTTCTGCCGGGAGCCGCCCCCGCCTCCGGTGACGTCAGAGCGGGACGCGGGGCGGGGGCATGACGTCACGGCGAGGCGCGCGGCGCCGCAGTGCGGGCAGTGGGACCTGCGCTCACCTGCGCACGTCTGCGCTTACCTGCGCGCACATCTGGGCATACCTGCACGCATCTGCGCTCCCCTGCGCCATGGTTCGGTTCGGGCTGACGGTCGTGCGGCAGTGAGTACCGCCCGCGCATCCCTGGCGGTGGCGGTGCCCCGGGGGGCGCGTCCCCTCCTCGGTTACGGGCAGCGGGAGGGGGAATCTGAGCAAAAGCTCTCAGGCGGGGCAAGGAGCTCGGGTAGGAATGGTGGTGTGAACGTTTTTCCCGTGAAACGTTAAAGAATTGGTGTTTGTGACGCGGGTGGAATTCCTAAGGTGACTTTTTCTCCCACTCTATTGACAGAGGTTTGTAGCTGACTGAACCAAGTAGCTCTAGCGTCCTGCAACTGACAGGAGAGAACTCTTTAGTTTGTAGGAAAGCTGAGCTTTGTTTCTCCTTTAGTATAAGCCCCGTGGGCAGCAGGAGAGGGAGGGACTCTGTCCCTCTGCCCCGCTCTGCTGAGCCCCCCCCGGAAGGGCTGCATCCAGCCCTGGGCCCAGCACAGGAAGGACAGGGAGCTGCTGCAGCCAGCCCAGAGCAGGGACACCAAGGGGAGCAGAGGGATGGAGCAGCTCTGCTGTGAGGAAAGGCTGGGGGAATTGGGATTGTTCAGCCTGGAGAAAAGCAGGCTCTGGGATGACCTCATTGTGGCCTTGCAGTGCCTGAAGGGAGCCCACAGGAAAGATGGAGAGAGACTCTTATCAGGAGCCTGGAGTGACCGGACAAGGGGCAATGGCTTCACACTGACAGAGAGCAGGTTTAGATTGGATATGAGAAATAGCACCCTCTGTGAGGGTGCTGAGGCCCTGGCACAGGTTGCCCAGAGAAGCTGTGGCTGCCCCATCCCTGGAGGTGTTCCAGACCAGGTTGGATGGGGCTGGGATAGCAGAAGCTGGGATAATGGAAGGTGTCCCTGCCCATGGCAGGGGTTGGCACTGGCTGATCTTTAAGGTCTTTTCCAACCCAAAGCATTCCATGAGTCTATGATTTCTTCTGCTCTGATTTCCTAGGCTCTGTTTCTTCAAGGTGTGCAGCTCTACTGCTACCCTTGATAATCTCTGAAATTGGTTCCCTGTAAAGTTCAGAGAACCAGCTGCCAACACGTGCTTGTCATAAGAGGGCTCCAGAGTCTTCCTGCAGCTTTGTTCTCTCCAGCACGGAGGTGTGGTTGTTACAGATAAATTGTGCTGCATTTATGATAAACTTAAGAAATTACTTCTCTTACTTTTATTCCAGATGGCTTTGTCTCATTAAATACTGGCAGCATGATTGGAATTGACTACTTGAAAATGGTTTTTTATTCCTATGAAGTCTTCATGTGCATCGTTTTGAAAAGAGTCTGTGCTGTACTATGTGTCATTTTTTTTTACATTTAGGCTCTGCTGTCTCTTGTTGGTATTTAATACAACAACATTTTTGAAAATCCACTAAAAAGATGACAAGTTAATTTTTTTTGTTGTTTTTTATAATCTCTTTCAGTGGAGAAACAAGATACAACAAAGACAAGATACTGCAAGGTTAGTAGGAGTTATTCTGTTAGCTGGTTAGAGATGGAAAATCATGGTGAAATCCTGTCACCAACTGCTCAGATATTATTAAGTAATAATACTGTAAACCTTTAGAGACTTTATGTGTGAGCCAGGCCATGGCTTTCATAACTTTACAGAAGATTTTAAGTCACCCTCTACAGAATATCAACAGATGCTGATGCATTTTGTGTTTTAACTGGAGTATTAGAAGAGTTCCTTTTTCTACATGGGGATAAAATATGTTGCATGTAATCAAATAAAATGGTAGCAGCACGTTTGACTAAGGACTCCGTAGCACTGTGTTAAATCCCGGTAATATGAAGCTTGGGAAAAGGGCTTCTGGGAAAAGGAGCTGCTGAAGGATGGATAAAGATCCTGATGTGAAGGAGGCTGTTGCCTCGAGAAGAGAATCTGTTACTTGCAATAAAAACCTGCAGTAGGGCACGGGAGAATGAAAAGTAAAGCTTGTTTAAATGCTTGAATTGTTCAATCCCAGCTCTTTCTAGGAAGGCAGGCTTGATTAGACACATTTAAAACCAGACTTCACCTTAGTGATGCTGGCTTGTACGCCCAGAACTGAACACACTGAGCTGCCTGGATGTCTGCTGTAGGAAGATCAAGGCTCACTGCCACAAGGAACCTGGTGGGGTTGTACTCGGAATGAATGAGCTTTCTACAATACTTTGTGTTGTGAGGGAGAATTGTGCTTCCAGATTTTCCTCCCTCTGTGACACTGCCACTTACAGCTTTTGCAACATGGATTTGGGCTCATAATAAAATGAGTAAAGAATATTCCCCTGCTTTACTTGCTTAAAAATATCGATGATGTCTTTTGAATTCCTAGCTCCTTGGGTCAAATGACATGTAGTGGGTTCCTCTTCAGTGTAGAGAGAACATAGCTTCTTTTCTTGAGCAAGCCTCTTCTGTTTTGAGAGGCATAAGGCCTTTACCAGCACAAATGGGGGTCAGAGGTCTCATGTCTGAATTACAGATGAGGTGCTCAGAACTCGGGTTCTGGACTTCTGGTGTCCTGTCTTTTGCTGTTGGACTGTGCATCTTCTCGCTGAAAATAGTTTTTTTTTCTTTGTTCTGAATCTGATGGGAATTTCACTCTGTGCTCTGGTTTCCTGCAGAACTAAAGTGGGTGGGAGGTGTGGATGTAGCAATTTGTTACACGTTTGTCCCTCTGCCATGGTTCTGGGTTCTCCTGCAGACTCTGAGCTGTGACAGGAGCACACCTGTTCAACTCAGGCTGGATTTCCAAAATGCTGCTTCTCTCAACACTGTCCTAGAGCTCTGTGACCAGTTATTCTCACAGACTTTCTGGCTGGAAACAATTTTTGGGAGATTTGCTACTTTCCAGCTGGGTTCGTTCCAGCTTGCATGAGCATTACTGTCCGTGTGCGAGGTGGAGGAGAAGAGACCACAACAGATGGTGTTTGCATCTCATTCTCTCAGCTGTATTGTCCTCTTTCTTACTTACATTTAAGAAATCTGTTTATAAAGTTTCAGCTGTGAGATACCTCTTGCAGGAAGCTGACCAGTGACCCTTCTAAAAATGGTCACATTTATTAAATGTAGGTATCTGTTTTATGTTTAAATTTGTCAAAGGAATAAATTAATGTAATTATCATTGATAAGGATCCTTGTGTCTTCCTAAACTTTACTCATTTTTATCATTAAATTTGTGTGACTGAGTTTAGGGAAGACCAGAAGAGCAGTGACTTTTCCTAATGTTTGGTTTTACTAAAGGAGAAAGATTCTCTTATGACTGGGCAGTTTCTGTATTGTTGGCATGCCTGGTCAGCTGCTAAATGGGCTAAAATTTGCATGTCTTAATGTTTTGGGGTTTTTATTTTGTAGGTCAAGGAGTGGATGAGCCACTCTCTGCGACTGGTTTCAGGCAAGCAGATGCTGCTGGTTTATTTCTCAGTAATGTGAAGTTTACCCACGTCTTTTCAAGTGACCTCCTTCGAGCAAAGCAGGTAGGTGCTTCTTGAGGTAACAAGTGGCTTCCAAATCTGGCATTTATTTGCTGTTGGTGATGCAAAAACAATGCAGTGACAGAGCCAAAATGCCCCATCCCTTGAAGTGTCAAAGGCCAGGTTGGATGGGGCTCAGAGCAGTCTGGGATAGTGGAAGGTGTTCCTGCCCATGGCAATGGGGTTGGAACTGGATGATCTCTAAGGTCCCTTCCAGCTCAAACCAGTCCATGATTCCATGATTTGACATTATTTTATATGTGCATTGGTTCTAGCCAAAAGAGTAATGGGGACTTCTAGGTATCACAGAGAGAAATGAGTTTTTCTCTGAAGAAGCAAACCAGATTGGCTGTGACATTGTTGTACTGTCCCAGGCGCTATGGCTGTGTGCTGTGTTCTTCTGAGGAGTGCGGACCAATGCAGGCATGGTCAAGTTTTGCTGTGAAGTCAGCACAAGGATCATTAAATGTGCAGAGATGTTGCATTTTGTCAGGGATGTCACACCTCTTGCCCTGATGCAGTAAATATACAATATAGATTAAATAAAGAGGAAAAATGTTAATTACTAAGTGGGATTGCATGTGACCTTGTGTGCAGGATTATGAAATACTCAAAATTAGGGAACCTAAACTTTTAAAGTTAAGAGATCAGCTGTTCTAAGAAGGTCATGTCTCCTGTGGAGGCCGTATCTTTATTTCTCTCTTTTGTTATTCTGTGGTTTCAGGAGACATGTAGGGAGTTGAAACTCCTAAGCCATTCTTGTTTGCTTGCTTTTTGCTGTGTTGTCCTGCTAAAAGTCTATGAAGCTGTGCTGTAAACCAGCTCAACAAAATGTAGTATAAATCTCCTTTTTTTTCCCTTAAAACATACACCATCAACATTGCTCATCAGTTTTGCAGCACAATTCCAGAAACTGCTGTGGCAGCACAACTTCAGCAGAAAACAAAAGAAACAAGGAGGGAAGAGTGCAATAGTTGGATATTTTAAAAATGCAGAATAGCTGCCTGAGTCACTTCCTTTACATGTGTGATGATATTTTAAAACATTAAGAGTGCTTTCTAACTTCCATAAAACTGACTGTGCTGTGTGCCTGCCTTATGGGAATTGGTTTGGGATTTTTTTTCTTGTATTAGAGACAGCCTTTGCCGTGAGAAGCATTTGCACTCTCATAATGTGAAAAACCTGAATTTTTCCTTTGCATACAGGAAATCTGTTTTGCTATTTGTTTGACAAGCTATCCAGATGTTGGGAAAGCTTTCCCAAAGATGAGCAAAGCTGAAGTTTCCATGTGGTCGGAACTCCCTTTCTTGGCAGCTGCAATTCTATGAAGGGCATGTTACTACACTGTCACTTCACAGCTGGAGTATGAGAGGAATGTACAAGATCTGTTGCAAAAGAGGAAATTCGTGCATATAATCATACAAATAACTGTGCTGTGCATATACACAAGGAAGTGGATTCAACCCTATCTTTATTTCTACATTGTTCTTTGACAGGAGGTTAAAGTTCCAACATCACATTTGTCCTAAGCAATATGTTAAATGTGCCAATAGTACAACTAGGCTGCTTATTTGTGCCAGAATCCAAGGAGCATTTTCAAAATGAGTTCTTTAAATGTCAGATTCATTGGGTGTGGATGTTTGCACAGCCCAAACTGACTGTGAAGCCAGTGCAGACTTCACGCTTGGGTGCATGTAAGAACCAGGAGCAGGTCTGCCGTCCTCTGGTTCCCAAGAAAGACAAGGAGCTACCAGAGAGGACCCAGTGGAGGCCACAGAGATGATGAGGGGTCTGGAGCATCTTTCTTATGAGGAGGGACTGTGGGAGCTGGGCCTGGTTAGTCTCAAGAAGACTGAGAGGGGATCTTCTTAATGCATGCAAATATCTCCAAGGGGTGTCAGAGGATGGTACCAGGCTCTTTCCAGTGGTGCCCAGTGACAGGATGAGGAGCAATGGACACAGACAAAGCACAAAAAGTTCCACCTCAACATGAGGAAGATTTTCTGTACACTGAGGGTGGCAGCCCTGGAACAGCTGCCCAGGGAGGGCGTGGAGTCTCCCTCTGGAGACATTCCAAACCCGCCTGGACACGCTCCTGTGTCACCTGCTCCAGGTGACCCAGCCTTGGCAGAGGTGTGGACTGGGTGATCTCCAGAGGTCCCTTCCAGCCCTAAGGATTGGCTGTGGCAGCCAGATAGGTGTCAGATGTTTTTTCAGTTGGATTAACTGAGCGGTTTTGGGGAAGACATCTGTGAGTCTGGCCCATGTACTACACGTAAAGAATGTGTGAACATGATTGTTCTGTGTTCTACTCAAGAGAACCTGTGGCTCTTATCCCAGTAAACCCTGCTGCCCACCTCTCATGGGTGCTGTGTCTTCAGCTGTTCTGGACTTTGCACTGGGAAGGAACTGCCAGAAGATTGCAGCTTTTGTATTTTTATGGCCTGGCCTGGGCCATCTATCCAGTTCTGACAGACTGGTAGCTGAAAAGCTTTCTGTTTGTTGGTCTGGGTTGTTGGATGCTGCTGGTGGGATTCACCTTGGCTGTGGTGGTGTAAGGTGGTGTGTGTATGTTCTGTCCTGTTGATGTGACTGTATATTCACTTTTTAGACTGCTGCTGCCATTCTAGGGAAAAACAGGTTTTGCAAAGATTTGGAAATCAAGTACGATGCAAGACTGCGAGAGAGAGTAAGTGCCAAAAGAATTTGTTGTCAAATATTGAACAATTTGAAAATGTAACTTACTGCTGATGGGTATCTTGGCTTATTGAATGGTAGACTTAACAGTGGAGACACTATTTGATGTATTTTTAATCACTGAAAACTGAAGTATTCACATCAGGGACAATAAATTGTTTGCAGAATGGTGAAGCAGAGCCAAAATGTAATGATGACCGTTGTAACTAGGATGCTTTAAGGATTTAAATAAGGTAAGATTTAGTGTGTAAGGAGCAGCATGTGATTATAGCATTTCCTGTTTGAATCTTTTTTCTCTCAGAAATTCCAGTTCTTCCCCTGAAATCAGCAAGACCTTATTATTTACTTTTAATCAGGAGGGTACTTGTGTGGTTTTGTTTCCGGTTTTTTTATGTCTTTTTCAAAAATTCTGCATTGAAAATGGATCCATCCTCTCTTGTGGAGACTTCACAGGCCTTTAGAGAAAATACTGGTTTCTTACATGTGGAAAATAATTCCCTGTAGCCTTTCTGCAAGCAAAAAGTAAATGGAGTTTATCCTCATGTGCAGGGCTACATACAGAAGCACTTGCACTGTGACCTCAGTCACAAAGACACTTGAATTTTGTATGCTGGGGATGAGTGTCAGTGGAGGAAAAAATCTCCAGGCAAAGATCAGGCTGAAGGTCATGTTGTGGATGTCCGTGCTTTAAATGAGATGCAGCTCTTAATGTATTTGTCTATCCAGCATGTATCTATATCTATATCTATATCTGTATCTATATCTATATCTATATCTATCTATATCTATATCTATATCTATATCTATATCTGCTGTTTAAAAGGATATGTGTAAAGATACTTCCTCGCCCAAAACTGGGATAAAATGTAAAAGGTAGCTAAGCCTAGAGAATCCAAGAAAACAAAGCTGTGAAGAGCTGTTTGCACCCTCTGGAAGGGGCACAGGAGGCCTGACACATCCTGCCAAACCCCCTTTTTCCCTTACAGAAATACGGTGTTGCAGAAGGAAGGCCTTTGGCTGACCTCAAAGCTATGGCAAAGGATGCTGGAGAGCAATGTCCTTCATTTACACCTTCTGGAGGAGAAACACTGGATGAAGTATGGTATTTATTTATTTATTTATTTATATCTGACCTGCTTTCTCGGCTTTTTTATCAGTGCAGTTGCAGCTATTGGGAGCTTCCTACTGAGAGCTCAGCCCAACCAGAGATATTTTCTAAGCTAAAAAACACTGCTTGGTCTGATAACAGTGGCTGCCAAGTGGGGAATCTCTTTGTAACTAAAATACTGGTTTTGAGACAGACTTCTCATGAAGCTCTGGCTTCACAGAAGGATGACAGCAATTGCTCTCTGGAGGGCAGAGGAGTTTGCACAGCAGTCAGTAACTTACACTGGCTTCTGAGCCTTGTCTGTGAGAAATCTTTGTCTTTTAACTGAAGTAGTTACATGTCAGGTTTCTGAAAGGCAAAATCTGTGCTTGCTTCACAATGATCTCTTCATTCTTCACAATGTTCCCTTCTGGCCTTTCCCTGTAGGTGAGAGAGCGTGCGAGGGATTTTTTTGAATTCCTGTGCCAGCTGGCTGTTGATTTGGAGCAGAAGGAGCACAGCAAGCCTGGTGCACCAGGCAGGAGCTCAGGAACATCTGGAGAACAGTTTGTTTTCCCTTGGACAAACCACTGCAGTGAGGCGGAGCCGAGCTCTGAGGGCGGTGGATCTTCCATGGTATTAGATGCCAATATTTTGGTGGTGAGTCATGGAGCCTACATGAGGAACTGGATTGGCTATTTTGTTTCAGATCTCAACTGTACCTTACCAGCAAATTTAAGCAAGTCCCAGCTGTCTTCTGTCAGTCCCAATACAGGAGTCAGTCATTTCATTATAAAACTTGGAAATGGGAATTTGTTAAAACCCGAAATCACGTGTGTCTGTCTTAACCAAGACTCTCATTTAGTGGATGTGGGAGCTGAATGTGTAGCTTCAAAAGTGTTCTAAGAATCTCTGTAGGGGGAAAGTGGGTTTAGATCACCATTTTGCTAAGCTTGGGAAAAGTATCTGTAGTAATTACTGGGATTGACTGGAATTGCTGACACTAAACTGCAAAAAGGGAGACATGCAACTGCTTGCCATCTTAAAAAACACAATTTGCATGTTCCTAGTGCCCAGTATAAGTTGGCAGTAGCAAAATAAAACAAATATTCTCTGTTCTCAGAAACATGATACTTCCAGTCACTTGCATATCTCCTCCTACAGCACATATTTCAAACAACTCCTTTGCATTACTCCATAGTTATTTTGGTTACCTCCAAGTGAAAGGTTTGGGGAGGGGAGAGGAATGGTACCACAAAGCTGAGCTATACTGTATACTTGTTTTATTACAAAATGCTATATTGTAATATGAAACATACATGTCTTAAAATAAATTTTTGAATGCAATAGTAGAACCTAGGAAGGAGCATTGCCCAGTGGGAATGGTTTGGTGCAGAGCCAGGGGATGTGACTCTGACACTGAATATCTGTGAGACTCTGGACAAGTCTCCTTTCCATTTGTAAAGTGGGAATGATGATAAAC
Organism: Gymnorhina tibicen; assembly: GCA_013399875.1. Taxonomy (NCBI): domain Eukaryota; kingdom Metazoa; phylum Chordata; class Aves; order Passeriformes; family Artamidae; genus Gymnorhina; species Gymnorhina tibicen. Next base: position 62,258 of record VXAZ01001750.1, on the reverse strand, counting down.
CTACCTCGCCAGGAGTATTTCCTAAGAAATTGTTCAGGTTGTCAAGATCTCTGTTGAAAAGCACTGTACACAAACAACAGAGTATTTATTTTTACCTGTGAGCAGGATGAGGAACCTCATGTGCACGTAGTAATGGTCTCTTTTCTGGAAAAGGGATTTTCTTTCTGAGGTGAGTTGTACCTGACTGGAATCCTTCTGTCAGCTGCAGTCATGCACTTGATTCTATGAATATTTTTGCCTAGAATGAGGCAAGTTTGATTGTTGGTGTTAATACTGCATTCTTTCCCCACTGGGGTATTTGTGGTGTTACAGTGTGAGTTTATCTGGTTTATGTTATTTATAAGATTCACATATTTTTTCTTCATTTGCATATTTTAAGCCTGTTCAAAAGAAATAAAAAAATTAAAGGCTCCTGAATAGAACTCCCATTTCATCTGTATTTCTTTTGAGGTAAAAATCTTTCTTAATATTGCCCTGTGAAGCTTTGCTCAGATCTCATAACTTCTTGTTTTTTTCTTCCTGAAAAACTCCAGGCTGGCCTTTTACTGCGAAAAAGACTCTTAGGGCTGATGTTGTTTAAAGTGTCCATAGCTCTTTTTCAGTAATAAAATGATTCCTTCTCAATATACTGAAGGAAATAAGTCTTCACAGGAAGCTAAAATGGGAATATGGACTTCTGCATGGACTCCTCAAGCTCTTTGTGAAATGCATCTTCCTAGAAGGCTCCTCAATACTAAATTGATGGTCATAGCCAGTGAAGATAGAAAAGCTTTAATTATGATTTCTAACAGAGTTAATGGTAGGAAAGTGGGGCAGGAGTTCATTCTGAATTTGCCTGTCCCTGGTAGTGCCAGTTTATTTCAGGCAGGCCACTTACATAGCAGGGAATTCTCCTGTCAGTGCTTTAAACAGCTGAAACTCCCCTGGAATTGCCATGTCCTGAATTTTGCCAGTCATTCAATCAATTCTTCTTGGAGCCAGACTAAGGGAGTTGAAAATGTGAGAGGATGAGTGGAGATGTGGCACGTTTTTCTCCCTAAGTCTGTCATTTTGTCAAATATTTCAAAACACACTAGCGATTGGGGTGCTTCTCACCTTAAAAGGCTTCTTTTTTTTTCCTGCCTGCTCTCAAGCAGGTAATTAATATTTTGTTCTTGTTGATGATGCCATAACTTAGGAGAACATCTACTTCTTTGTTAAATGCTTTGCCACTGCTTAGGTAACACTATTCCCAGAGGGATTTTTGACTTTTCCTCTATAATATGCTTTACCTTCTTTTTTTGTATGTATAGGTTGTTAAAATTTAGACCCAGCCTAAAAAACCTGTGTGATTGTTCTTTAACTTATTGTTACCAAATTCTTTCCTCTTGTAACTCTCACACAGGGCAAGCAGATGGTACCGTGGTGCCTAACAAGAAAGAATACCAAAGGGTGAAACCACTCAGGTTTTCTAAACAGCTCCTATCTCAATGAAGTCACATTTTTCAGTGAAAATGCATCAGAATCTCCCAATTCAGACTTTGTAAAACACATCTGCCAGTGGGCAAGGCAGTACAAGCAGTCACGAGTGTCGTGCAGTTGCCCAGATGCACTTTTTCCCTCAGTATCTGCTCTTGATGTTGCTGGAGACAGGACAACAGCCTAGGTGGGCTTATAGCCTGCACTAAAGTAGTTGCACTTGTTACTTCTCCTTTGTTACGTCAGATGTCAGGTTCCCTCTGCATTAAAAGGTCACTAATTTTGGAAACTTCTGAAGCTAATTCTAAAAGCTGTTTTCTTTAGGTCTGTGTATAATACTCCTCTTTTTAAGTTTTTGCATCGACACTGAGACTAAATCTTTTTTTGGTCAAGTGACTCTTGTGCATTTGTACAGTAAATCTGTACAGTTTATTGGGATCATGGGAAAGGAGAGCTGCAGCAATGGATGGGTCTGTTAGGAATAGTAACAGAACATAAATATTTGATGGATTATTCAGTAGTGGCAATGGATGCTGGCTCCACCAACATCATCTCACAGATCTGCCTCTCCTCAAGCAGCCATTGGGCAGAGAGCTCTGGTAGTACCACAGTTTCCTTCCTCTAAAGCAATGATATTTTCTCTATTCCCACAGTTCTCTGTTGAAGAATGTTTTCCAGACGTAGCCCTGCTTTTGCAATAGGAAGAGGTTTTTCCCTTTTTTTCTCTTTTTTTTTTCCTCATTTAGAACAGAATTAAAATCAGATGCATTCTGTATCCAAGCTTTTGGCTGCCTCAGATCCATGCCTGGACTTAAAATATGTCAGATTTCCCCCAGATGTGTCCTGCTTTTGAGGGCTTTTGGTTTTTGGAGCCTGAGGTTTTTGGGTCTTTGTAATCCCAGGCAAATGGCAGCTGCATGGGCACAAATGAACTGCACAGTGATTTGTGAGCTGCTTTCCTGGCATCCATGGGTATGGCAGAGCCACTGTGGGAGATCTGTGTGTGTGTGGTGACTCCAGTGCCATTCAGGAGGCTCTCCTGTGTGACAGACAGCTCTGGTGTCACCTGCAAACAGCTCTGGCGTTCCTGGGCTGCAGGGACCCCGGGTGAAAATGGATTACTTACCTGAATGCCAGAGGCTGGCAGCAGGGCTCCCGAGGGCACAGAGGGTATGGCACAGGAGGATACTGGGACCAGGAATCTTGAGCAGGCTGTTACTGGTCACCAAAGGAATGCACCTGAGGTCCAGGCAGAACTCCTTTGGGGGCATAACTGAGTGTAATATTCTTTCCTTCTGATGCCCAATTGGGTCATCCAGCCATAGCTGAATGGGAGCAGGGTGGTGCACCAGACTTGACTGTAGTAAGCCCTGAATGTATTTTGGAAGAGCTGGCCATTGAAAAGTGAATTTACTGAACTTAAAAGCTGAGGTGTAAAAAAGGAGGTTTGATTTCAGAAGGGCAGGAATAGCAAAATTAGTTTTAGAATCATGGAATATCCTGAGTTAGAAGGACCCACAAGAATCACTGAGTCCAGTTCCTGGCCCTGCACGGGACAGTCCCAAGAATCACACAACTTAATTCTACTTCTCCAAAGAAATTTAAATAATGGTTAATACAACAAATTCTGAAGGAGGAAGTAATTACAGACAAGAGAGGTAAATGAAACCTGGAATCTAATTAAATGAATTTTTACCGTAAGTAGTTCACACTAGACTAAATGGGTAGTTCTTTGATTAAGTAACTAATGTACAGGCAAGGGAAAAATGAAATACGATCTAGGTGAATTTTAATTGAATGCTTAATGCCACAATGGAAACCATCAGCTCAGCTGGAAAAGATAAATGTTGCTTAGGAGAAAAAAAGGGTGAAGTAGGTATGCAAGGAATTAGTGGGCATAGAAATAGTAATGTCCAAGGTCAAGCACTGAGCTGGAGTAAAGCTGCTAGTTAAGTCCCTCAGGGGGCAATTTTCTGTAATTACTTTGAATAAAAATACAGGAATGTGGAAATATTAGTGAGAAGGCATCATCAGTAACTATGTGGGGCAGAATAGCATGCAGAGGAGGAAATGATGAACTTCCAATTTTACAACTGCTTGAGTCTTCACAGAATGGGTCAGGCTGGACCCTGACAGTGGCTCACCTGGTCCCACCTCCCTGCTCCAGCAGGGCCATCCCAGAGCACAGGGCACAGGATTGTGTCCAGATGGTTCTGGAATATCCCCAGTGAGGAGACTCCACACCCTCTCTGGACAATCTGTTCAGGGCTCGGGCACTGCACAGGACAGAAGTTCTGCCTCCTGCCCAGATGGAACTTCCTGGGACCAGATCCTGCCCATTCCTCTTGTGCCATTATTGGGCCCCCTGCAGCAGAGCCTGGGCCCTGCTTGGAGCCCTCCCTGCAGAGGCTTTTAATTTCCTAAGTATCTTTTATCCCGAGATCTTTGAGCCAGGATCACAAATAATTCCCAGCAGGACTGAACTGACAGACCAGTGGTGTTCCATTGCTTGTAAAAGACGTTTCCCAATAGAGGTGAAAATCCCTTCATGGTCAGTCTAGACCTACTAAGACATTGTTTTTCTCATCATCTTTCACAGAACTTTTACATTTGGGGTGTGTGAAACACCTAGGAAGCTGAAACCTGTGAGGCTGGAAGTCACAGGGGACAGCAGCACACAAACATTTTCAGACATTGCTGCTATCATTTATTGGTTCACTCAAGTACTTCTGGAAGGGGGAGCTTGAACAGAGAATGCAGAATCCACCATTTGGAGAGAATGGAAAAGTTTATTGGTACTTTTATAAAAGGAAATTGGACCAATTGGAAAAGTTTATTGGTACTTTTATAAAAGGAAATAGTCTCTATAATACATTATTATAAATACTTATAAATATTCTGCGGGATTTAAGACCCACTCAAATAAATAAATAAATATTGCCACATAAATAAGTAATGCTTTCTTACTAGCTGGTGATTGCCAGCATCTCCATTGAAGAATAAATTCTTTTAAATTTGATACAGTTGCCTATAGTTACAAATATGGTTTTTTGATGGAAAATCCACCGTGTATTCAGTCTTAGCTTACTTATCCCCTGGCTACTGACAGAGTGAGCAACCCTACTTACTTTGTTCTAATGTAGGAATATAGAGATGGTCTGTAGATTTAACCCCACCAGCATTTCCCATCAAAATTTAATGTGGACAGAGCTTTTAATGATTCCAATTGTTATAGGATAGTTGCCTCAGAGTCCTAGAGAGGAGCTCTGTGGAGCTTATGACAATTAATGCAAAATGCAAACTTTGCTGGTGTACTTGAAGTCCAGAGTTCTCAAGGAGCAAAAGCAGAGAATAATGGTATAGGAATCAAGTAAAGTCATCAAACTAGAACATAAATAAAATCACACCTCTCCACTGTATAGACAGCAAGTTTAAAAGTCTTGCTGTATTGTGAATAAGCAAGAAAAAGCACAACTGTCTGCCTGCCTGCAATTCCCTTAATTCCTTAGAATCATTCCTTTCCTACAGAAATTAATCAAAACCACAATGAGTTTAGAGAAACAAATTCCAAGAGATGGAACTCTTGGACTAATCTGGATAATTTGGCTTGTCCTGTGCTCCTAAGTATTTATATTAATTAGGAAACTCTCCATGTAGGAAAACTATTCTAAGAGCAGAATCAGGACCTATGACTTTTCCAACATAATGAGTTGGATGTGGTAGATAAGGAGATATCGTGTATATATACATATATGGGGGGAAAAAAAAGAGATTATTTTAAAAGCTGTCAGCAGTGCTAAATCCAGAAAAAAATAAATGAAAGCAAGAAGCACAGGGGTGTCTTATTTTGATTTTGTTGCACTGATGTAACTCCAGTGGCTTCAGTGAACTACTTCATGAGAAAGAAAAAAGAACAGCATCCCAGCTAATGTTTTTTGTGTGTTGCTATGAGCACACTGAGGAGCAGTGTACCACTTCAAATTGTTGTCAGGCTGATAAATACTCTAAATATTAAACAGAGCAGAAGAATCTGTGTCTTGACATGCAAAAAACCCTCACAAAATAAAAACCTCTTCTCAAGTCTCTGCCACACTGGATTTTTGTGCTGCTCATCAGTGCCTTGCACCTGATTTCTTCAGAGTTCATCTGCAGAAAATGAAAATAGCTTTTTCAAAGTGAACTTACCCAAAGCATAAACCAATCTAGGGAAAAGGTTTTCTCACCATTGGAGATCTCCTGATTAATAGTAATTTCACTCCTACAAGTATAAAGCATCTGGTACCTGCTCAGAACTGAATACAAACATGGATGCTAATTGGATATTCCATTTCTAAATACAAACCTAATTTTCACTCATTAGACGAGAGTCTTCATTATAGTCTAAATAGTAATAGTTTGATACCTTTAAAAGATAATTTTTTTGATTTTCCCCCCGTAGAGTTCATTATTATGCAAAACAAACTGTTCTGTTTAACACACTTGATTATTATTAATCCTGATACTTCTCTCTAGGTTGGAAATATGCAAAACTAATGATCTTTATTTCCATATTGGGATGCTAGAATTTAGTAAACAAAGAACTGTGACAGCAAGGCACTTGAGAGAGAGTGAGACTCTCCTCTTTTTGTGAAAACCTCAGCTTGGATTCAGTGTCAGAAATTGTTCTTTTTCCGCAGGACCCTTTAATCCTGTCCTGCTGTCCTGTCAGTTCCTCCAGTTTTCCATGTCTGCTGCTCCTAGTACAGCAGAGTGGCCTTTCTTTGACTCTTACAAGTGAAGAGAGGATGAAGCTCCAACGTAAAAGCTAAAAACAAAGAATCACAGGATGGGTTGGAAGGGACCTTAAAGCTCATCCACTCCCACCCCCTGCCATGGGCAGGGACACCTTTCACTATCCCAAGTTGCTCAGAGCCCCATCCAGCCTGTCCTTGGACACTTCCAGGGCTGGGGCAGCCACAGCCTCTCTGGGCAACCTGTGCCAGGGCCTCCCCACCCTCACAGGGAAGAATTTCTTCCTGATATCCAACCTAAACCTACTCCTGTCAGTGTGAAGCCATTCTCCCTTGTCCTGTCTCTGCAGTTTCTGATGAAGAGCCCCTCTCCAGCTTCCTTGTAACCCCTTCAGATACTTCAGATACATGACATATATGGTAATTTTTATATAATAAAATAACACACCACCTGGCAGTTTGTCTGCTGTGCTTGACAGGATGGTGCTAGTAAGAAGATTCCCTGTCTCTGCTGGAATCTCAGATGCTCCAGGTCTTTACATCAGTAACATAACATCAGTTTCCTATTTCATACCAGGGATTTCTTTTTTTTTTTTTTTTTTTGTTTTTCTCATTGATGCAAACTTAAGGTGATTCAGACCCTAAAAGGATTCTTTTCAAAAATGGATCTTCTTTCCAATAGAGCCCTGGCTGGAAAAATCCAACTTGTACTTACAGATGGCAGTTTACTGACAAAACCAAGATTTGAAGCTAAGGAATTTTTTCCAATGTCTCCCAGGTTTCTAAGGGCCACTTTGGCATTCAGGCTGTGTGACAGAAAGCTCCTTTGCCCCTGTCTTCACCTGGCAAGCGTGGGGGCCGCAGTTATCTCGTGATGTAGAAGCGGGGGCTTGGGTATCTCCTGGCCTCCATCATAGCATGGGGATCATCGGGGTTCACCACATCGTTCTGGTTGATCCTCATGGGCTCCCTGGGCATGTGGGGAAAGTCTGCTGGCTGCTGCAGCGGGGAACCGAACGCCGGGGTCTTCCTCTGTGGGACCAGGATCTGGTGAGGATCTACTGGATCAACATCTACGCTCCTGGTGTTTCTGTGGGGCTCGGGGGTGTTGAATCGGAACAGAGGGATCTCGTTCCTCCTGGACAAAAACTGGGAGTACGGTGGTAGGTTCATACCGGGGGAGAAGGCTTGTTTAACTCTGCCTAAGCTCACCAGGAAGTGGTGTTTGGGGGATTGGTACACATCGTACCCGTTTTCCAGCGTCCTGTGGTTGAACACACAGTCCTCTTGGCTGAAGTAATGCTGAGGGGAAAAAATAGGATACCTGTGAGCAGAGGGGTCTGGTGAATTACAAACACTGGCTAATGAGGGAAAGAGGGATGAAATCTTGCTGCAGGTGTTTTTCTAATCTCCCAGGTCTGTATCTGACCCAAATGTTGCATGCCCATGCTTTCAACAAAGGAATTTTAATGATAAACCCTGTTTTCTCCCAGAGGGTCCCAACTCACAGCTCTGTGCTACAGGTTGGTCCCTCACTGGATCTCATTTTATCCTCATTTACCCAGGCAGGACCTCAGATGATTTTTGTCACCCCTGCAACTTAATACAATCAAAGGAGAGAGGGAAGTTTGACAATAAGTGTCAGACCCTCTCTTACATTTCCCCCCCCACCTGCAGCTACCCAGGCTTGCCCTGGCTGGGGAAATGGGCACCAAAGCAGCGGAATGCCCCGGCCATTCAGCCTCAAGGCTTAGGAAGGGTCACTCACCGAGCCAAATATGTTTCCTTTCATGTCCATACACAGGTAGCGTCCACTCTTCACACCTGTGATTATTACTGAGCCAGCACCCTCAGACTTGATCATTAGGGCACCTGTTCAGAACAAGAACATCCAATCCAAGATCCAGTTCAACACTGCATTTACAGATCCACAGATGCTCTGGCTGGAAGTGACCTCTGGGAGTCCAAACCAACCTCCCACATGACCTGGGACTGTTCCCCACCCTAAATCAGGTTTGCTATGGCTTTGCAAAACTCCCAGGATGGAGAGCACCTCTCTGGGTGCCCTGTTCCAGTGTGGCACTAACCTCCCAAAGACAACTTTTTTCCCCTCTGAAGTCCCAAAGCGTGATCTGAGGACATTGCCCTCAGTTCTGTCATTGCCCATGTCCAGAGGAAGTTTTTCCCCCTCATCTTTGTGACTGCCCTGTGGTATTTTTTCAGTGGTACCCAGCAATGGCACAAGAGGAATGGGCAGGATATGGTCGCAGGAAGTTCCATCTGGGCAGGAGGCAGAACTTCTGTCCTGTGCAGTGACTGAGCCCTGAACAGATTGCCCAGAGAGGGTGTGGAGTCTCCTCACTGGGGATATTCCAGAACCATCTGGACACAATCCTGTGCCCTGTGCTCTGGGATGGCCCTGCTGGAGCAGGGAGGTGGGACCAGGTGACCTCCTGTGGTGCCTTCCAACCTCAACCAGTCTGTGATTCTGTGATTACATTGCCCTTAACATCCCTTTTCCTGAACTAAAACCTCAACAGGTCATTATCAAGACCCCCTGAAAACCTTCTGCCAGACCAGCTCCACCTTCCCCTCATCTAACTTGAACTCGGTTGCTGTAGTGCTCCAAGAGCAATGTCACTGGTGCCAGGTAAAGTGGGAATAACAACTTTCCTTGACCTGCTCCTTGCATTTGACTCAGTGCCTGTTGTCTTGTCCCACCCAGGACATTATGCACACCCAGGCCATGCCATCCTGGTACAGAACTTGGCACTTCCCATTGTCTGGTGGCTCAGTGGCAGCAAATCAGTCACCCTCCCTCTCAATAGCCCTTTTGTTGTCTGATTTCCATCTTTCCTGCTCCACCATTCCAAATCCTGCTGTACTTGTTTCATGGCAGATATGGGAAAATGTGATATTTTGCTATCTGTTGTTCTCTAAAATCCCACACTGGTTCTTGACCAACATACCTAAAATGAGTTTTATAAAATCTTTAAATATGTAGGAAGAATAACAAGACAGTGCCAGCATTTCTGTGAGTGTTTCATTATCAATTCCTTAAAAAAATAGCAGAATGTGATCCTTTTTCCTCATTAATTAAACTATAACTTTTAAAAACATCTTTATTTACTTATGTAAAAGCTCCATTACCTAGGCTTGGATTTTTAACTGAGTGTATAAAATAGGTATAATAATAATAATAATAACAACAACAACAACTGGGTTTTATGATGCATAGCTTCTTCTGATTTGAGTGCTGCTAAGAGAGAAGTACTTTTGAAATGCTATAAAAGAACCCTAAGTCTTAAAAACCCCCACATTTGTCTACTAACTAAAGAGTTTGAGCCAAGTGTTTAGCAAAGGAGGAAGAATAAACTGTTCTCTGTTTAAATAGAATAATAAAATATATCATAAAATAAACTGTGAAGACACAATTTGGGAACCTTTTAGTGATAGTAGGGCATAGTTTCTTCTCATGAGCCCCAAAGGCTCAACACTTCTTTTATGCCAGTCTGGTCTTTCATAGTTTTTCCCTTTTTAACTGACCTTTGCATGCCCATATTCTGTGCACATTGAAACTTAAGTTTTAGTAGTTTTCAGCCCTCTGTGCCAAAATACAGTTTTTATGGATGCCATCAGTTTCCCAGCACTGCTCTGGCGAGTTCCCTCAGTGCAGGTCCTTTGGTAGCACCATCAGTGGGAAGTAGCTATTTGGGGGATGTCATTACCAACCTCTAATAGGAACTTCCACCAGAAACTGGGGGTAAAATCATGAAGTGAAGGATAATTCAGGTGGTTTTTCCTTGCAGAGTATTACAGGAACCATAGGACGTTAGTTGTCCTAGGCAAGGAATGAAATTCCCCATCCACTAGATTTCTTTGGAGTGATTTTATTTGGTAAACAAAAGGAGATTAATAATGATGCATATTTTCCATCCCCTGGCTGTGCTCCTCTGCCTGCCTGCCTAATGAGAAGAGGGGGTTTTCTATAGGTGGTGAGGAAGTAAAAAATCTCATTGTCCCTCCCCTGCTCCCTTGGAGGTCCATAGGAAGCCACTTACTGTAGATGGTTTGGTGAGGAGCGCCATCAACATAGCCGTCAGCGTTGATTTGAAGGTGGAAGCTGCTCCTCTCTGTGTCAGTGTAGAGGTGCATCAGGTGGTCTCCATTCCCCCAGCTGGGACTCAGCAGCGGAGAGGAATTGGGAAAGGCGAGGGAAGCCTTCAGGCTGCAGAGCAACAGGAGCAGGGAGCTGCAGGGAATGCCCTGCGGAATGACTCGCAGCTCCATGGTGGGTCAGTGTCTGCTCCTCGCCTGCCCTCGTGCCTGGAGTGTGAATCCTCAGACAGGATCCCTTCTTCTCTGCAGAGGCTTATAAAGGGCAGCAACATGACATCACACAGGAAAACCTTCTCCACATCCTTGATTTTTGGCAAAGCAACATTTTAAGTGTCCCGAAACCTCAAGGGAAGGATCTCTGGCTAAGGTGTGTGGGGGAAAAATGTAAGGTTTCTAAAGACAGCTCACAAAAGCTAATCATATGTTCAAATGTTATCTACAACCCTGTGACATCTGAAAGCTTCCCACGCCCCTACTGTTGGATCCAGGAAGGGCAATCCACTGCACTTGAACTGAAGGGAATGACCCTTCGGACCTGCATTATCTTTCTTTTTTGCCAGATGTGTTTATTCAGACTCCCACCTCCCCTCACCGTTTCCAAGCTGCATTCTGATTTAGTGGAAACATCAAATACAGCTAAAATGTTGTTGCAAATGTACCAAAAGTTAATATTAAGTTGTCCTGAGCCTGATTCCCCCTTCATTATGGTGTAAGTTCCACAGCAAGCCTGTTGGGCTGATATTTGTGTCACTCCATTTAAGCAAAGGAAACTTGATATGATCAGAGCCTACTTCAAATAAACTGTCCCTTTTATTTCTCCTGTTTCCTTCTGAGTCACATAAATAATCTAAAGTTGGCCAAAACCAGCTGAAAATAACATGTAAAACACTTAAAAGCTGGATGTTTGCTCCTGCATTGCACATCTGGCTGGCAGTTTGTAAAACATGTTCCAAGATACAAGACCTGCTTCTCAGGTGTCCTGCCAATGTTCTGGGCCTTTACAAACAAATTTTCTGATTTAAAAAACAGGTGGTTCCATTTATTACATGAAAATGCTGTACTGATGGGACACTGTATATGGGTGAATCAATGATAGGAGTAACAGGTTCCAAAACTGGAGTGTGTTAAGGTTTCTTCCAAAATTTAATATAAACCTGACAAAAGTACCAACCAATAACTGATAATTTTGTTAATGAGAACTGAGGATTTTAACTAGCAGTGTTAGGTTCAGTTTCGGTCTCTAGATGGACATAGTGTGAAAAATTCTTAGTTTCATTAACAAGCTGTGGAGCTGTGCCATCAGCATATAATGGATTGATAACATTAATGGATTGATACAACTGTAACCCACTGCAAAAGTGGATCTGATTTTGGTTTTGTTATTGTTTAAAATTAGTAAAACTCTGCCAAATTCTGCTGCCACACCTGTGTAAATCCAGAGACTTGCGTCAGAGTATATTCACCTGTGTAAATGACAGCACTTTTTAGCCAAAGTGTATAAGGGTCAGATCTTAAACTGAGCAGGCTGACAAAGCTGGCTGCACTGAAAGACAATCCAGGCCTCAGATGTTTTACTGGTTATAACATCTGAAATGCTTTAAATTAAAATGTGACTTAGAAGGAAAGGAGGGTTAATTTTTCTTCTCTTTTTTTTAAAGTGGTATCTCTATTTACTGTTGAAATTATCCACCCATATTTTTCATTCTGGTCTTAGAACAAACGTTTGGGGTTTTTGGTTGGTTGGTTGTTCTGGGTTTTTTTCTTTGCCCTCTTTATTAGACTCCTATAGAAAAGTGGCTATTGATACCTCAAGGGCAGTTGCACAAGTGTCTCACAGAGGCACTCTACCCTCTTGGAATATTCTGTCATTCTTTTGTGACTGCAGTTTTTCTGGTTTGATGTTTCAGATTTACCATGACATTTTCCTGTGCTTGCCAGCACGCACTGATCTGATCTCTCTCCAGTGCCTTGGTGGCACAGAAATCATTCTCAGATGTTTGAAGAATTTATTCGGCCTCATTTAAGCACATGCCAGTTGTGAGCATCTGTTTCTCTTTTTATAATAGTCAGACAAGCAAAGATTACTTTTGCAAGCTTAAATTGTTTGGCATTTTCTAAAGTCTCCCACAGTGTCAAGAAAACTCTAGACTTTACTAAGTTCTGTTTAATCTGCTGGGCTAAAGTGAATTTATGAAGTCTCTGCTTGTGAGGATGTTAATACAAATTTTGCTTTTTCACAGACTTTTTTGTTTTAAACCTATAAATGCCCACTGCATGTGGTTTGTTGTGGTTTTGTTGTTGTTGTTTTTTTTTACAGTCCATGTCTTTTTTATTGCAGGCTGATCCATTTATTCCTTCTGTGTGTATTTCACTTATCCTCTACCCATTCAGCTGTTGATGGGGTAGCCAGGTGTATGAAAGCTGCTTTACTCCTTCAGCCAAGTCTGTTATAATAGAAGTGATGACAACCTTTCTTGTCTTGCATGTTATGCTGATGCATCAGCAATAACAATATTTCTGCAAGTTTTTCCACAGGAGTTGGTATTGATTTTTTGGATTTCTATATTGCTCTGTGGTGTCTGATGAATTGAGATGGCTTTTCTCAGTTCTCAGCTAAGAAATTGCTGATAATTAGCAGAAATTGCTTGTTGTAGGGACAAAAAAAAAAGGAAAAAATGGAACTGAATTTAAAGATCAGAACCATTTCACATTGCCACATTTTCCACTTCCCACTGCAGGGGTGCTACACAGCCAGTGTCAGGTGCCACAGTGGGGCAGGGCTTTCCTTAGATGTATCCTGGAAGGGGAGCTGGGAGACAGCCTGGAGGAGCTACCATCTATGGTGAATGTCAGGAACCAAGGTAAAGTGAGGAAATCCTCCCTCCAGAGCAAAAGCTGAGAGGAAAAGATGGATGAGACAGACCCCAGCTTTCAGGATGAAATTTATTTCAGATAATCCTTGAGCAACCTGGTCTAGGAGGAAAGTGTCCCTGCCCACAGCAGGGGGTTGAAACAAGATGATTTTCGTGATTCCTTTCAACCCAAATCATTCTGTGATTCTGTGATTCTGTGATTCTGTGATTCTGTGATTCTGTGATTCTGTGATTGATGCTCCAGCCCTTAGTGAGTCTCACTCCCCTCCCTCCCTGCCATGCCTTTTTCCCGGGCCTGCTCCTGCTGCCTCCTGCTCCTTGCTCTAGAGGCAGCTCAGCTCAGGCTAAGCCAGGTATTCTGGGCACTCACCTGGGCCAGGTGCCTCAGCTGGAACACAGGTGACGTTCAGGCCTCTGTGGTATCATCATTTAACTGCAAATTATACCCAAAACTGTACACAGAAGGAACTGAGGGTCATAGGAGCAGATTGGGGTCTGACTTTCCCCCATTTTGACTGCTTTCGGTTTCAGCTTTCAGCCATTTGGTGATCCAGACTTACCACCTCAACTCTGTAAAACCCTCAGCAGCTATATGTCATCCCTTGTGCTGCTTTCTTTTACTGCTTATCCCTTCAGTCTGGGGAGGACTCACAAGGCAAAGGCAAGCTTTTTTTACAACAAATTTAAGTTACTAAAAGTGACTTTCAGTTGTCTTTTGGAAGGGCTTTGTGGACCATCAGAAATTTGCAGGTTAAAAAAAAAAGGTGTTTTCTAGTCCATCGAATGGATTTGCCTTCCAGGATTCTCCTACGAGTAAAACTACACGTCCCCTCACACTGCTGGAGTTCCTTTCATCACGTAGGAGCACCTGTAGCACTCTTGCCTAATAAGGCATATTGACTTATATTTAAACAGGTGGGTGGCTTGCCCTTTTGCAGCATTCTGTGCCATCTGAGTGCCTGTGCTGGCCTCAGGAAGCCTCTTGCTCTCTGCTTCTCAACTCATAAGCAAGTCTGGGTTGACAGATTAGAAACTACCTCTGCTCTTAATAATTTCCTTTGCACTGCATCTCTTCAAAAGAGGTCACAGAAATCAAGGGCCTGTCCCTCTGCCTCCCCTTTCTTAAAATCACTGTTACAAGTGGCTCTGAGACTGTCACACCCCCAGCATTGGAAGTACAAGGGTGGAGTGCCTCTCCAGCAGTTATTCTAGGAATACTGACGCACTGAGCCGAGGGAATGTACAGTGGACGCTCTGTGTGTGTGTGTGTGTGTGTGCAGAAGCCTTTGCCACAGACTTCACCCGGTGTTGTTAAACACATCCTGAGTGACCTTATTTGGAGGCCCCATTCTTGTCACACTGCCCACGACTAAAGAAAACATCCTGGCTCAGCTCACCTACGTGAAAAAGATGAGGTAAGCACAGCCCACTGGGTTTGGGACCGCAGCATGTACCAGCAGTTTCTGCAGTGTGCCTGCTCTAATGAACTGAAACGAAGGGCCTTATTCCTCCTCCAGCTGAAATCCTTGGCACGGCTCCCAGGCAAAGCAGAACCAGTCCCTAAAAGGTTTTGTTTTCTGAACAGAGACTGTTTCTGTCATTTTAAGGGGTCTGAGTTTTCTTAGGTGTTATGGGAGAGAGGATGGGTGCAATCTGTGGTGAGAGCTGCTGATACCCTTAATTTAAAAAAAAAAATCATAGAATCACAGAATGGCCTGATTGGAAGGGATCTTAAAGATTATTTCATTCCAACCCACTGCCGTGGACAGGGACACCTTTCACAATCCCAGGTTGCTCTGAGCCCCATCCAACCTGGCCTTGAACACTTCCAGAGATGGGGCAGCCACAGTTCCTCTGGGCAACCTCCCTGTGCCAGGGCCTCACCACCCTCAAGAGAACAATTTCTTCCTGATATCCCATCTAACCCTGCCCTCTGTCACATTGGAGCCATTCTCCCCTGTCCTGTCACTCCAGGCCTTTGTCAAGAGTCTCTCTCCATCTTTCCTGTGGGCTCCCCTCAGGTCTGGAAGGCTGCAAAATGTTCTGGTTTGGTGTTGAGGCTTGGAAGGCCTGAAGTTTGTCTGGATTCTGAAATCTGCCCTGTGCACAGCCCAGTCCTGCTGACCTGCCTGTCCAGGCAGTGTGTCTTGGCTGAGAAAGTGTATCCTTTCTCCTGGTGTGATTGCTTCCAGGTCCTAAGGAATCCTGGGGACACAGATACAGAGCCTCAACAAGAAAGTCACTTCAGTCATCCATCTCTTATTGTAATACACCGCAAGGTGCCTAACAGCAGGCTGATTGTTTTATTTTGGGAAAACTCTTCAGTTTATGTAAAGTTTTCTATTTCCCAACATTGTTATCTCAGCTTGGACTAGAAACATCCAGGAGCCCCTTCTGATCTAAGTATTTCTAGGTTTCAGTGACATCTGCCTCTACATTCATTGACAGTTCCCAATAAACTAAATGGATATTTTCCCCTTGTTAGGCAGAAGACAAGGATCAATAATAAACTTTGTTGTAACCTGATTTTAAACTTATTCCAATCTCTTGGTTTCACATGTTTCACTCAAATGTCTCCTTGAAGAAGAGATAAAAAAAGCTTAGGTTAAAGAAATTAGGAATGAAAAACGAAAAGAGGGAGAGGGGAATGCAGTGAAACAGAAGGACAAAATATGCAGACGTCATCATCAGCCAAGGGCACTTTTACTGTGGGACAGTAACAACAGAGCATGTGACTGATATGGTTAGAGCTGCCTCAGTGCAATTGCAGGTGTTGCTCTTTAGCTCTGAGACTTATTTTTTGGCGGGATCTCTTTGAAACTAAAACTTCATTGGAGAAATCTTTGCTCTCCATAAGTTTTAAGAGTGATTTTTTTGACATAAAAGCCTAAATAATAAATGAAGAAAGTCATGACTGAACATTGTCCTTGTACTCAGTGTTTCTAATGCAAGGAAAATAGAAAGATTCCCTAAGCCACTGCAAGACCAGTCTGTGATTCTGGAGTCCTTTAAAGGAATGTGGAGATCAGAGTTTGTGAGGGGCAGGGCAAGACGAGTAACAGTGGCTTCATTTTTTCAGCTAAACTCTGTTAGCTCATCTTTGCTCAGGAGCTAGGTTCTGTTTTTTGAGGTATTTCTGTGACAGGGAGCTCATAGAGGAGGATATATGAGACTGAACAGAAATCTGGCAAAAATATGTCTTGAACTCTGCCCCTGACACATTTTCTTTCACAAAATGACTTCAGGTAGATGTGCAGCTACAATATTTTTTTCTTTTAATTGTAGACACAATAGTTCTTCATGTTGCTTTCTCAGCCTGTCACGTTGCTGGTGAGGAGGAACTTGAGAGTCACATTGTGCAAAGGTTCATCAGCTGCTGGGACACTGATCCTGCACCTGGGCCCTACTGATCTTTGGCCATTTTCACAGCTGTCACAAGCTGGTGCCATGCGAGGGCTGGTTGGGAAATGCATTCTCTTTCAAATAAGTCAGTCAGGCTGTTCTTGTCATCTTTATTGAAGATCTGGACTCTCATCAAACTGCTCAGCTCTCCAAAAGCAAACATTTCTTGGCTGACAATTTTTTCAAAACTTAGAAATTAAACTTAACACTTTTTTTTTTAAATTTAAAAAAAATCTTCTTTATTATCCTTTCCATTATCCCTAATGGACTTGCTTAAATGCCAGAGGCTGATCAGCCCATCTGCCTACCCTGAACATGACTATGTCTCTTTGACACTGGTGTCACTTCTGGACCCTTTGCTCCATGGTTGATTCCTCCCCCAGCCTCCACTGCTGGTGGAAGAATGGAAATGTTCAAGTTACCACCTTCATGATCAGCTGATGACCAGCTCAGCATGAACTGAGATGCATGTGCAGAATGCAAACATACATAAGAAATGTCATACACAAGAAATTCCAGTCACCCAGGTGGCCTGTGGACCTGCATGTTGATTGTTATAGGGGTGTAGGAAATAAATCCCATTGGAGATTAGCTTTTTCTTATTTTGAAATCTGCAAGTTTCTCTTTAAAATGTGCAAACACAATGTCTACAGATTTGCTCAAGATTTACAGAAAGCGACACCCAGACATGCCCCATACATATCCACTTTCCCACAGTTTCTCTTTCTGTAGTCATTGCCTTTGCAAAATCATCGTCATCGTAGAATCATAGAATGGTTTGGGTTGGAAGGCACCTCACAGCCCATCTCATTCCAACCCCATTGCCATGGCAGGGACACCTTCCACTATCCCAGGTTGCTCCGAGCCCCATCCAGCCTGGCCTTGGACACTGCCAGGGATGAGGCAGCCACAGCTTCTCTGGGCAACCTGTGCCAGGGCCTCCCCACCCTCACAGGGAAGAATTTCTTCCTGATATCCAACCTAAACCTCCTCTCTGTCACTTTGAAGCCATTCCACCTGTGTTTTGACCCTGAGTTAAATGTAAGCTGGCTTGTCCCTCACTGGATAACTGAGGTAGTTAAAGTTACTGAGTGACACCTATGCTGATTAGCATAATTCCCTTCTTTAGATTTTTGAATCATTTTGTTTCATCGCCTCTTCAATAAGCTGGAAGATTTGTGTCGGACCAGTGAGTCCTGGGCTCAGGTCATAGGTAAAGTAACTCCAGGAAAAACACCAGGCTCCAGCAACCTGGAATGAGTCAGGATGGATCATTTCTCATTAAAAAAAAACGAAAGGAAGCTCTTCTCCAGAGAGCCCTGAAACAAATATAATTATAAACTGTGTTGTTTTATACATCATCCCTAACGATTTCTCATTTGACATAAGTTGGTGTGGTCTCATTGTCCTTGGAGAAGCTATTCCAGAGCTGTGAGCTATGGTTCATGAAAACATACAAAAAAATTGTGAGTTGTAAACAGTTAATTGTGAGGGGAAAAAAAATTAGTCCTAATCAAGGCATTTTGGTCCACACCCTGTGACAAAAAATAACCAACAATTACATGTGCTCATGAGATCCAGGATTGAATAATATCTCCAAATCTCATGATCCAAGGACACAGCTTGTTCAGCTCATCTGGACTTACTGGCCCCTTGGATTTTGGCCAAACACTTTTCAGCAGCATATGGCTTCCAAAACAAACATGCTTTTGGACTGAGCTGGATGCAGAGCTTGGCTGGAGAGAAAAAAGAAATCTCTGCTTGTGGCTGCATACTTGGTTGTTTGTTTTCATAATTTTTTTCTCCAGTGACAGCTATTTCCTCAGCCAGGATTGGTCACTGCAGTTCACTGCAATTCCAGTTTGCATTACATATATTACGCTCAGAGATTCACAGTGTTTTATATTAGCCTGAGTCTCCTCCCTCAGCTGTCCAGCAGCTGGGAGAGATTCTTACTTCCTCTTTACTCTTGGGTTCTGACAAGGAAACCAAATGTCCCCTTGGCATCTGCTGAATCGTTGTGATTCCAAACATGGAGCACAAGAGTTTGCAGTTGGGCCATTTTTCCAAGGAACAAAGTCACCTGTAGTTAAATGCCTGAGACCTAATTGTCTCCTCCATTGCTCAAATCAGTGCAGTGCAGGATGGCTTCAGCAAATGCCAAAAGTAAAACAAGCAGAAACCCCCCCAAAAACAATGCAATAGAGATTTGGGGCTGTTTATTTCCTTTTATAAGCGTATCTTTAATTAGATGGCCAATTACCCCAGGCTGCTCAGAGTCCCATCCAGCCTGGCCTTGGACACTTCCAGGGATGGGGCAGCCACAGCTTCTCTGGGCAAACTGTGAGGGCCTCAGCACCCTCACAGGGAACAATTTCTTCCTCATACCCAATCTAACCCTCCTCTCTGTCAGTGTGAAGCCATTGCCCCTTGTCCGGTCACTCCAGGCCCTTGTCAAGAGTCTCTCTCCATCTTTCCTGTGGGCTCCCTTCAGGCACTGCAAGGCCACAGTGAGGTCACCCCAGAGCCTTCTCTTCTCCAGGCTGAACAATCCCAATTCCCTCAGCCTTTCCTCACGGCAGAGCTGCTCCATCCCTCTGCTCCCCTTGGTGTCCCTGCTCTGGGCTGGCTCCAGCAGCTCCCTGTCCTTCCTGTGCTGGGCCCAGGGCTGGATGCAGCCCTGCAGGGGGGTCTCAGCAAAGCGGGGCAGAGGGGCAGAATCCCCCCTCCCCTGCTGCCCTGGGGCTCTGGGCTCAGCCCAGCACAGGGGGGTTCTGGATCCCAGCTCTGGCACTGGTGCTGCCCCTTGCCCTGAACGTGGTCTTGGGCTCCACTGAAGCCACACAGTTCACAGACCCGTGTCTTCCACCCAGCTTTGCATACCTGCAGCTGAGTTTGTCCTGTACATGTGAGTTATCAGAAAGCCTTCTTTTTTCCTTTTTTTTCCTTTCCCTTCATGGTACTGAATCCTTCAGATAATTTATGCAGCCATTTGTGTTGGTAAGGGTTAGTTCCAGCAGGAGGGATGCTTTCCATCAACACACAGGACAAATGGGTCTTGTGTCAAGACCCTACAGAAGATGCCAACCCCTCTTAGACTCTTCCAGCAAAGCATGGGGTGCTCTGGTGACCCTTTTGAGACATCTGTCTGTGTTTGATCCCCTTTGAGTGACTATCCAGAGTTTCAACCAGAGCTTAATGAATCATGGAGCTGTTGGAGGGGCTGTTGCAGGAGATGGGTAGATGGGATTCTTCCTGATACAACTTCCCCAGCTTTGACGTTTCTCCTGCACTCATCTAAGAGGTTGGATTCAAGCCCTCTAACAGTCTTTTCCCGTCTAAATATCTCCATAGAAACAGAGATATTATTAAGTTTCAAATTACCTGGGAGGAAGCAGAAAATGAGGTAAACTCAGCAAAATGTTTCCTATTCTTCATAGAGGTGTGGGTCTTGCCTCCGTCTCTTGTCCCCAAAATTCCTGAGAGATTTTTCATCGCCCAAGCTGAGAGCACAGAGTGGAAAGGGAGCATGGGAAGTGCCCATGCCTCCCAGGACATCTAGACACTTCCCAGGAAAGAAATCTGAATAACACGAAAATCTACAACAATTTGAAGTGTACCAATACATACTCTGGTTCTAGAGGTGACTAAAAACTTGGTTTGGAGGAGGAGTTAACACAGCGTTTCCGAATCAAGGAAAACAACCCAAATGTTAAGAGGGATTTAGAGTCAAAACACTACCAAAAATGTATAAAATTTTATTTTATGAATACATTAAACTATTGTGCGCAGCACATACATATAAAAATAGAAGCAATTTCATAAACAATTGATTGGACAGTTTTGTGTTTCTTGCAAATTTACAGTCTCAATTGTGAGTCCATATTGAGTCAGAACATGAGGTATATTTTAGTGAAAAAAAAAGTAATCTGAGAACTTTGGCACCATTTTACTGTGCAAAATAAAATCTTGGAATTGAAATAGTTAGTGAGGTATACAAATATTACTCTGCTTTTCCACTGTGTGTCTGTGTCTCTGCATGTTTGGGAAAAATACATTTATTTAAGAACATGATTCAGTTCCAGCCAAGTCTGCTTTCTAACAGGGGTGGATTAAGTCTTAGATTGTTATGGGGTTTGCCTGAGGAAGGAGAAACCTTGAAAAGAGGCATCAACTCCACAGGAGAATCCCATGTGCAAAATGTGGGCACGACAGGCTAGTGTGGAGCATTCAGAGCAATGCTTTCAGAGCTCACCATGGCATGACCCGCTGTTACTGCACACTGAGATATGTTTTGAAGTTCCTAATTTGGCCCTGATTTGGGAAATCCCTTTACTTTCATTAGTTTTCTTTATGTAGTCACATATCCTTCTTTGATTTCAGCTATGATTTCCATGTTGATCTGGCTGGCATTGAGGTGTAATGAGGAAAGAAGCAGTGATGTAAAGAGGAATTCAGCAGACCTGAATGGGTCTTTCCAAATGCCCACCACAACTGCATCCAAAAGGGTCTGCAGTTCATAAGAACAATCTCAGCCTAGCAGGCTGCATCTAAACAGATTTATAGAATCACAGAATGACTGAGTTTGGAAAATACCTCCAAGATCATCAAGTCCAACCTTTGACAAATCCCCACCTTGTCAACCAGACCAGAGCCACATCCAGTCATTTCCAGAACACTTCCAGGGATGGTGACTCCACCACCTCTCTGGGCAGCCTGTTCCAATGCCTGACCACCCATTCAGTGAAGAAATTCTTCTTGATGTCCAGCCTGAACCTCCCCTGGCACAGCTTGAGGCCATTTCCTCTTGTCCTGACTTCCTGTGACCTGGTCTAGGAGTTGTCCTTGCTTGACCAGTGTGTGCAAAATGGAGCCAGTGAGTCTGATTCCCACCTGTTGTGCCAGCAGTCCCATTGCTTACCAGTCCTGGCAACAATCATTTTCTCTAGGCTGGCCTGCTTTAAGAGGGAACAGACGTTATCCTGTCATAAGGATGGTGGTTTAAGCTGTGATCAGAAACAAACCTGTGTGCCAGCATTCAAACTCCTTCTACATCCCTGGACTCTTCCATACTTCTTCAAACTTAGTTTCAAAGACAATTAGTAATATAACACCAGGATACAGGCTGCCAGCTAATGTATTTCAGCCCAGCTCTCTGTACCTCTAGGGACTCTAGGTCAATGTACTGCCTGATACCCTCCAAACTTTCTTTGACCCATACTCTCCCCACTCAAAACATCCTGGTTTTTCACTTCAATGTACACTTTTCCAAAGCAAACTGTTGCACACTTTGTGGGTCAACAAAGTGTGTCAACTTGGCTTCTCTCTGAAATACTGCAAGACCAGAAAATGAAGAGCAATTCCTTTCAACTCCTTTCCTTCCAAAGCATTGTCCAGAGCATCCCGTTCCTGTACTGTGAGCAGCATTTCTCTCTTCTTTTTCCTCTTCATTTACACTGTGATCATCACTTACATTTGAGCCAGATAAATTCAAGTACAAATCACACTAGAGATGCTGGAAAACTGTATCTTGTTCACAAAACAATTGCCTTGACAGTTTCTCAGGAATGGTGGCTGTGGGTACATCCTTGAGGGTATGTCCTTTGGGCCAAATCTTCTATAAACTTGAGGAGCTAAAAACTGAATAGGTTTCCTGGGCTTATTTACTACAGCTGAGGATCTGGCCTTGACAGTGTCTCTCATGCATGTCAGAAGGCTCAAATTCATCATGAATAGACAGCCCCTGCAAATAGAATGGCATGTCAAGGCTGGACATAGCCCCATTTTGGCTGGACATGGGAGATAATCTTGCACTGAGATATTCACTTCTGCAGCAGCACTGTCCATCTATGCTGAAAATGCTCATGCTCTGACATTGCATTGAATCTAGTTTCAAATTTAGGAGCACGCCACCAATGCAGGAATCCCAAGGCTTCTGGTAACTGACATTTATAGTGACTATTCACTTAGGGCCTCTTAAAATACTCTTTCACAGGCACAGAGAATGGAGCTTCATCGGTGATCTGGAAAAGGGTTGTCAAAATAGCAAGGCAAGGTTATATGCCGTTTGTACAGCTTCTAGGAGAGCTTTGAAGAGTGTTTCATACAGCTTGCTGTGTGAACTTGCTCTTTGAAACTGATGCTTTGCAAGTGACAGAAATTGGAATTATGGCACGAATTCCTCTGTCCCAGCATGGGAAGGTATGCTTGTGTAGCCTCCTTCTTTCTCTGTCCTTCATACCTCAGGGAGGTATGATAGAGAAGAACCAAATATACTTAAAACAGTGAAAATTCAACACAGAGTTTTCTAAAATAACCCTTTGTTGGAAGCTTCCATGAATTTCTTACATTTTATAAAATGCATTCCACAGACCAGTTCTTGTTCTTAGAGATTAACAAGATTCAGCCTAAACGAAATAGAGTGCCTTTAAATATTTCTTTTCTTTTATGTGTATACAAATATAAAGGCACCTGGGCATCAGGAGACTGGGATGATTGATTAATTGAAAGTATGTAATTACATAGATGCACACTCACACATCCCATGTCTATATATATACAAATATTAATATTAAAGTTGTACACATCTATATTTGAGGTAAGTCTAAACTAAGCTCACAAAATGCCATTCAAAATCCTCAGCTCCAAATAAGTTTTGCATTTGGGACCCATTTGTGATTTATCCTGTGGCCCTTCCCACGGGAAATTGATTGTAGATCTTCATTTTGCCAGCCAGTCCATGTGAGGAGACCCTGGAAGATCACTTCAGAGACAGAGGGGCTCCGGGAATACGGGAATAGACAGTTTGCTTGTGTGGAAACAGTTGTGGAATTGGCACCTTAATGATCAAAAATGGGTTGAAGACTTTACAGGACTGGACACAGTCTGTAGAAGGGGGGGTGCAGGCAGATATTCAGATGGAGTGAACTGCCTGAAGCTCTGGTGAAGCAAAATCATCTGCTGATTTGGCCCATGATATGTAAACAGCTCACTACAAGAGGTTATTATCTGAGGTAAATAATATTTAGTAAATGATTGATTAGATGGTTGCCCACAGCCATTCCGCATCTTCCAAAAACTTCCTTTGCACTCCAGCTTGCGTTTTTCTCTGTACAGCACCAAAGGAGGCACACAGCCATGTAAAATTTGTACAGAGTAGAAGAAAAGCAGCATCGTATTACATATGCTATGTGATGAATTTAGTACAAATATTTCTATCCAAATATACACATATATATAGAGATTTCTTTTTTTTTTTTTTTCAATGACCAGTATAAATACTTTACCTGGGAGGTTATTCCCCACGTGCAAAATGAAACAGTTTGTCCTGGGATTTAATCTTCTGTTTTGCTGGTGCTCATATTCTTGGTAAGAAGTGGGTCACTGTCATGGCAGGAGAGACCTTGTTCCCTCTCTTCACCCTGCCGTGTTTGCTCAGGGCTATGTAAGCACCACGGTGAACGTTGGATTCATATGCGTTGTAGTTATTGGGCAGTAAGGTTTCCTTGAATTTGCATTCATCTTGGAAAACAGCCTAAGGAACAGCAAGGAGAGAGGGTGAGGGTACAAATCAGGTACAATCAATATTCCACCAAGGCCCAGGTCATTTTTCTTCCTCGCGTTTTTACACCAAGGCTCGTTGCAGTGTGCGACAGGTGGTGCTGCAGCCACTGCGGCCAACAATAAATCTCCCTCCTCGGCGCTAATTTGGTGTCAGATGAACTCAGATGCCACCTGTCCAGATAATGGACTGTGTATTTCCTGTGGCAGATCGAGTTAATTCATTATAAATCATGCATTTCTTCATTTTATTTGCAAGTAATAATTTCTGTCAGCATCGTGCCCTCTTGCCCAAACAACAGCTTTATTTAAGACCTCCCTCTGCCAGAACTTCTGTCAGTTATAAAAGAACGATATGCTGGCTGTCAAAACCTTCAGAGCTTTTCCAAACAGCAGTGTTCAGGGAGAACTGCTTGCTTGAATAAGAGATTTGATTAGCAATAAATCTTTTCTTTCTTAAACCGTTAGTGATATTTAACTATGCAGCTGGATCTAAGCTGGGAAAATAGTTTTAAATTTTCTCCATGTCAAAACATGAAAATCCAAAGAGAGTGAGTTATCTGGGAGATGAAGTGCAAGGACAAGCAGGAGACAAATGCAGAGGAAATTAAAAGAGAAAGCAGAATAATTGTCTGACTTCGAATGTCTGGCACATGAGATGCCACAAAAGCAGTTCTATTTGGGCATCTGTGTGATAACACCACCCAAAGTCTGTAAGAGCTTAACATAAGGCATTGTGCCGTACAAGGGAAAATGCACATCTCTTGCAGCTTTTGTGTCTTTGAAGATAAACAAAACTGACTTAAAAGTGGGGGAAAAATCAAAGGGATTTCTGAAGCCAGACTCCGCATTTCTTTAGGAAGACCCAGCTAAGTAAAGCAGTTGAGCTTGTGGCACTTTTTAGGTGCTTGTGATCACTTGTGATTGAAAGAATATTCCTGAAGTGGGATCCTAAAGTGTCCCACTGTCATTATGTGTGTGAGAAGGAATCAGTCAGGTTAGTAATGGCCACAGGTCCCTCACAACATTTGGCATTATTTTAAACAACTGCAATGCTCTGTTGAAATTACAGCTGTTCCAAAGGAAAGGACTCTGCTGTTCCTTGACAAAAGAGATGGATGCAACCAGTGCCATTCATTAGTTTGAGATGGGCTGATTTTGTGTATTGCCCAGAGCCAGCCTCTTTCAAATGCTGCTCCTAACACGCACTTTTTCTGCTGGATGTTGAGACTGGAGATGTGTTGCTCACATCTCAGAGGTTAAACTGCATTTAGATAGCAAATCATCTAGATGAGGATGATAGTGTTTCAGTATGATTTGCATACCACTGATAATAGTTGTTATTATTTTCTCACCCTTTGCAAGTGATCTCACAAAACTGATCATTAAAATAACCCCAGCCACATATGTTGACCTTGTAGGGTAGACTTCCTATTTATTCTTGATGGTGTGGTTGTTTTTGGTAGGAGGGAGCATGTGGTCATTATTTTACTAAGGGTAGCTGTTGGAAATAGCTATAATTGCGCCTCTCCTACACACAATGCAATGCAGAATGGAATCAACGGGGCTCAGCTTTGCTACAATGTGTTTGCAGCTCTGTGACCTTAGAAGAAGCCATCTAATTAATCTGTACTATTTGCAGAATATGTTCATTTTCCTAAGGTGTTCCCTGTACAGTCTTACAAGGAAGCTTTAAAATGCCAGCCCTGTAACAGCCACGCTGCTCGTTGTATTAAATAGCACTGATGACAGCAGGCTGGGCAGGCTCCCTGTAACTCAAGGGCTATTTTCTCTGCTTGTAATCAGAGATTTCCATAAGGAAAAAACCGAAACGAACAAAACCAAAACAAACTAAAGCCAAACAAACAAAGCAAAACACTAAACCAAAACAAACCACTTCAAAACCTTTTTGTTTAAACTGAAAAACTACTTGCACTTGTACTTACCGTCCCATACAACCTCCCCTTGCTGTTCATTGCGATGAAGAGAGCACTTTTCACACCAAGCAGACTTACAACACCTCTTTCTACAGTGGATATTTCAAAGAGACCTGAAAAACATGAAGTTTAATAGAAGTGTTATCACAGAATCTAGAGCTAATGGAAAGCAATTCAGATACAATTTCTTCTTTTTTTAAAACCCTAACAAACTTGTCACATATTCTTTATGAGAATTATCTCCCTAGTGCAGGAAAATAAATATACACAGAGAAGATCTTGGGTTTTCCTACATGTCTCGGGATTTGAAAATAATTATTCTAGAATTGTAATCACATTCTGTATAAGCCTTTTGCTCTATCAAACTCTTTTGATCTGTCAAACTCTGGACCTTTTCAATATGAAAATTATTTTTTTTGTAATATGCTGTACTTACAAAAGGTTTTTTACTGAGCCCTAAAGAAGTGTGGCTTGCATTTTGAAGTCTCACATGATATCTTAGCTGCAAAAGATTTTAGCAACTGCCCTCTACAGGAAATTCAAATTCACATGACTAATGCTTTCCTTAATTCTTAGGGTAACAGAACAGCACCCACAAGAATGAGCAAACCAGGAGCAGCAAACCCCTTCCACGGGACACACTGAGTATCCCAAAAATACTGGTCGGCTGGGATTCAAGAGTCATGCTTTGGCACTCCGGACTCAGCAAAAACCTCCTGGATTCAAAAAGCAAACGAGAAGGTGAGGAGCAAGAAAATGCAGCAGAGAGTCAGTTTTCGACCTGGTTTGTCTTTTCTCATCTGTGCAGCAAAGCAGGTAAAAATAAATTCTATCTAAATTTGTCTAAGCATTTTGTGCCACGTTTCAACCCGAAGGGTTCTCATGTTTATTGATCCCAGAGACTTTTAAAAGGCAACAGATGTAGCACAGATTAATAATATCAAGTCATAACATTTGCACTCTATGAAGGGTAATTACTCGAGTTCACAGCAATTAAGTGACATCTATTCTATTTCATTTCTGGATGCAACTCACTGTATTGGTTTTCATTGTGAACTCCGCTTATCCTTCCGTCTGGGAGGATTTGAAGGTGAAACCCGATGCCCACGTTGCAGTAAAGCCTCCGCTGCCTCTTGATTCCTAGCAAATAGTCACTCTCCCAGTTCACATCTGCCTTCTCCCCTGACATCCCAGACATGGACCTGGACAGCAGAGATTGCCATCCTCTCTCCAGCAATGTGCCATTAGTTCTGCTTACAACTGGGTGTGTGGCAGCAATCCCGGCTAGCAAACCGAGGAGAAGGAACGCAGGCAACGTCCGGTGAGTGCTGGCGTCGCAGGACATAGTGATGAGAAGTCTTTGTGCCGTGGCCATCCGGTTCACCTCCTGGGCACGTGGTCAGAATTAATGGCCCTAAAAATACCGCCCTTCTTGTTTTTCTCCCTTCAGCATGGTGGCAGAGGCTTATTTTTGGAAAGCAAATAGAGCTTGCTGACCTGAAACTAAAGCCCGATAGCAGTTGGGTTGGGAGCAGAGACAGGCCAGCAGGACTCCAACTGGTGGGGACCATGGTTTGTAGATCCTGCTTCCCACTGGGCAGCCTCCGTTATATTTGATTGAGCCATCTTTATAGGGCAGGGGCTGTCCCTGCCCACATCATCACTCTGACATCAACAGCCTGCCCAAGGTGAGGCTGCCAGGGCTGTAACACAAACCTGCCGTCCTCCCTGCCTGCTGAGGTTGGAGTGCTGTCACCCAAGACTGGAGGCAGGAGTGGGATTTCATTGGCTGTGGGAAGCAAAGGAGTCAAATTGGTTGGGGAATCAGAGGCCTCACAGGCAGCTTCCTTATTTAGAGAAGAAGGTGTAAAAACAGTTCTGGACCTCATCAGTGAGCAATGAGAGGTTTGCAGCCACTTCCTTGGTGGCACGATCGGCGGGTGCTTGTCGGGGCACCTCGATACGCAGGGACAATCGGCTTGAGGTGGCCACAGCTCTTTTTGCACACCCTGCAAAGCCAAGGCACCTCTTACTGAGCAACCCACACGCTAACCTCTGTCTGTACCTCTGCAGGGAGTGCTCCTGGCTGGCTAAAGGAGAGGTAAGCCATGCTGCAGGGACAGAAGCCCCAGGTCCTGCTGGTTTTATCCCAGCGGGAATTCTGCTGAGCAGGGCACACAGGCTGGAACATTGATCTTGCAGTGACATGTAGCTGCGAACATTAGGCCTTTGTATTTTTCACTGAGGTGACTTCCAAATGATCACATTTTCTTGGGGAGGGTGTGTGCCTCCTGCAGGGGGGCAATCATATTTGTAGGAGCAAGACAAGAACTTAGGTTAAAGATGTTAAAGATGAGGAAAATGCGAGATGGCCACAGCTTCCCGGTGTTTCACTGTCTCCTTTCCTCAAGCCCAAATACTCACTATTTTTATAACTTACAACCATCTTAATTTGCCTACCCTTCCATTTGCTCAGACTGTCTTAATTGTTTCCCCTCATTTTCCACTGATGTTGTTTCAGCTCCTTTGGAGCTGGACAGATTAGACTTTTATCTCAATTAGTTTCACAGAACTTATCAAGACATAAATGAGACGAAAACAGCTGAGATTTGTACAAATACTTTTGTCAATACATCTGTCAGCTTCTCATAGCACAGGCCTTGCATCTTCTGTGTCATTTGAGAAGCCTGCTAATGAGCAGAGTACCTGGAAGCATAATTAAACTGAGCACACCCAGTGTGACAGTTTCAAATTAGCAGAGGTGTAATATGAGGCCTGGGACACTGCAGACGCCCCAGCACAAGCCCCGTGAGGTGAAGGAGAGCCCTTGGCAGCCCTGAGGCAGGTGAGCAGTCAGAGTCAGTGATGTATGTGAATATTGATTGTCCTCAAGAGACAGGCTCAGCTATAAAATAATTGGGAACCACAGGACTAGGCCCTGGCTTGTGACAGGTGACATTTCAAGGTCTCTGTGCGTTTGCTGAAGCTGAACTTGGACTATCACAGAGTCACAGGATAACCTGAGCTAGAACTGATCCACTAGGCTCATGCTAGTCCAACCCCTTGCTCTGCACAGGACACCCCAGCAATCCCATCCTGTGCCTAAGAGCCTTGTCCAAACACTGCCTGAACTCTGGCAGGCTTGGGGTGGTGGCCAAAGGAAGGATATCTTTTGCTGACAAAGAAAATCCTCAGATCCTTTTCTCTCCTGCTTCCTACTTCATCTGATGATTTTTCATCTATGCAAAGCACATATATCATTTTTAGGAAGGAATAATACTAGTATTTTACACCCTCTTATCATAGCTGCAGTCTTCACGAGAGGCCAGCGTCAGTTGGAAACAAAGCCCGGGGTCCCTGTTACAAGCATGGAGCAATGATTTCCCAGTTTTTCTTAAGTTGCAGTCTGCATGCATTCCCAATACATGTGACTCCTGGCAACACTGCCTGATCTCAGAGCCATCACTGTCTGTAAAAACACGCATTGTAATATTTTCTTTCCTGTTTATTTTTCCCCCTAGAGAACTTTTCAAGTGTAATGGGTGCAGAGCTGGATTTCCATCCTCAGCTTTAATCACCCTTGCATCTTTATGTCTCATTCATCAGTTTTCTCAGAGCAAAGACAAGCTATGGGCTAAATGAGCTCCTCTAACTTTTGCTGGCACATCTGCCACTGCAGATTCCTCACAAGCTGTCCTGATGGCACATGTTAAAGGAACACTTTGTAGGATGCACTGTGTCTCATCCCTTGATCCTAGAAGAAAACCAAATGGTCAGACACAAAACAAACAAACAAACAAAAAATATATTTTCAGACAAGACTATGGCATGCACTGCTTTGTCTTTTAGTCAGCCCAGCTGGAAAGTGACTGCTGAGAGCCTGGTGACCCAGGGAACAGCATTGCTCCAGCAGTTTCCTGCTGAGCAAGTTGATCTGACAGCATTCTGTATGGAAAGGGTGCACCGATTACTTGCTTGCAAAAAATCAGGACTTTTCTTGCCTGATCTGTAAACCAAACCAAATAGCTAAAACCTGTGATTTCACTGGGACACCTGGTCCATTTAAGACCAGGAGTCCTGGTGTCTGGCCCCAGACCAAGTGTGTGCAGCTGGGAGATGAAGTGCATTCTGCAGTCTTGTACTGCTCAGCAATTCTGCATCAGAGCTGAAATGAGTCTTGAACCATTCTCCAGCTGAATCTGTGGCCAGCAGGTTGCTGAGTTTTGTGTATTAGCATCTGAACTGCCGTGTAAATTCTGGAGCTTCTGATTCAATAAGGCAAGCCTTGTTTGCTCTAAAATATGTCTCATTCTGCTTAAACTTGTCCTCTTGGCCCATGAAGTGACTGTTTCTAGAAAACACACTGTAACCTTCTGATTTCCAGGCAGTATGTTGTCCTGGCTTCATGTGCCCAGTGAAATTTGGAAGGGAGACACCAATACCATTTGCAGTAAAATAAACCCTAGGACCTCCAAAATGGTAAAATTTTACTTCAGCAATCAAACTCTGCTTACTCGAACTCTTAAGACCTGAGATGACAGTGCTCACTGCCTAACTAAAGCAACAAGTTTTCATTGTCAGTATTTCAGCACAATATTAAAATAACTCCTCTTTGGAGCACAGCAGTTCAGATCCACTTTCAGATAGTCTAAGAAAAGTCCTGCAGCTGAGCAGTAACATGATATGGATGCAGAGCACGTCTTTCAAAAAATGTGTGATGACTTAGGGTCCTAAGTTCCATTTTCAAATCTCTTAGAAGTCTCTCCCTATTTTAAGGCCTGGAAAGAGCAATCCCTCATTCAAACACAGAAGGACGGACTAAAATTGTTCACCTTGCCTGCAAAGACCCAGGTTGGTGGTGGACAGTGGAGAAGGGAGATTTCCAGGTGATAAATCTGCCTGTTGTGGCAGGGTGGGTGTTGCAGACTCTGGACAAGTTGCATAAAAATCTGGAGCCCCATCTCATCATCTTTAGGTTAATAGGGTTTGCTGGCCAGTGTGGAGAGATTTGTAACACAGACACCAGGACTGTTATGAATGAAATATAAATCACAATCTGAAAGCAGCAGAAAAAAACAATAGAGCAAGGGTTGCGGGGCTGTACTGACACCCAAAGACCCCACCAATAGCTGTAGAACTGGTAACACTGAGGAGGGTGTTGTTGGCATCAAGGCTAATTTGGATAGGGCCACAGAATAGATGATTCATCAGCAGAAGACCTGAACTCTAGTAGCAGAAGGATGACAAAAAGGGTTGTAGCACACTTTCTGTGTTATTTCTCTTCCCATTATCCAACAGAGAGGCAGATTTGTTGTCACATTGATCCCCAAAATGAATAAACAGGACAACAGGCAACAGCCTTGCCTACGAGTCTTAGCAGCTGATGAGCTCTTGGAGGCTCAAGCAAGCAAACTTCTGACCCAAAACTATCCCCTCTTTGCAGCTGCTGACTCCTAAAGCATGCACAAGACCGGCTCAAACATGGTTTGTCATCACCAGTCATGAGGAAGCCAAGATATTAACAGGGAGCCTCCATTTTGTCACACACACAGAGGTCCTGGCACTCAGACACACCTGGGCAGGAGAGTGTGTAAATTTAACAGCTTAGAGTCATCTCAAATAATTATCTTCCCATTTCTCTACAGGGAAATCTCTCACTGAGATTTCACATGCCAATTTCTTACAGGCAAGCACAAATCACAGAACAGCTTCCTGCTATTTTCTATTTGGAGGGAAGTGGGAAAAAGGGTCTACTCCCATAAGAAACTTTGGAGGATTTAGGTGGATGCTAGCTTGCTTGGAAAAAGATCTTGGTTTACTGTTTATTCATGCTGAACTCATTCTCTGCAGAGGGTACGTCAAGCACAGAAACAATCAAATATGCCCATCTTTGTGTCCTGAGCTGGCCAGGTCTCCCTCTCCATGTCCCACAGAAATGGGAATGACTGTCAGAAAACAGAGTGGTGACTCCACGGCGAACCTGTGGCTTCCCACCTGGTCCTGTGCCCACCAGCCCATGCTGCTTCTCTCATCACCTCCTCAGCTGTTCCCACTCCACAAGGACAGGCAGTCCAAGGGTAAAAGGCCAAGCTGAAGAAAAGAGAAGTGACAGCCACCACCCCCACAGGGATCTGCTTGGTGCTATTTATTAGAAGAGATGAATGACAAGGGACATGTTTAATTTGGTTTAAGTTTGTTTCGTGCACAGTTTTCTCATTACAGCAGGAACAGGGATACTGCAGGAACAGGAATGCTAAATGCCACATTTAAGTAACATTTTGAGTAGGAAAGCAAAAATACCCCTTGTTTTTATTGTTGTTGGTGACGAGATTCTGTCCAATGGCCCAGCTGACCTCTGTGTGATTCCTGACCTCAAAACTATTAATTGATTAGATTAAATGATGTAATCCATTATAGAAGGTTAAAGGCAATTTCTGTCATTTGTCAGGTAATTGTGTTTTCCTTGTGTTGTGCACCATTAGTTCAGTTGAGGACTTTCTTTTGCATGTCAATTCTTCATCCATTGGTCTGGATCCTCCCTCATACTTCAAAGGAGAATTCTGAAACCTCCTGTGCAGTCATCTGAACTTTTTCCTGGGTTTTTCCAGTGGCTTTTTTTCCTGCATGACAGGCAACACCTGAAGGTCTAAAGCTTGTAATTCATCTTTGACAGCAGTTGTGATTTGTTGTTTAATTTCCGTAGAAAGGATCCTGGTTTTGACACCTCCTTTCCTCTTCTGCCACCCACTTCCCATTCCCACTGCACTCTGTTCATTCTACGAGTCCTGCACAGGTCCTGCAGAGAGCTGTTAGGGTTGCACCCTGTCAGCATCTTCTGTGCATGAAGAAGAGATGCATTTCTGACACAGTGTTCTGAATTCTCCACAGAAGGATGACAGAATTACTTCCCTGATGATATCCAGGACCTTGTTCAAAAGGCATATTTCCAAGGCAAACAGAAGCTTTTTTCCCTTCGGTCAAAAATGCTCCAAACAGCTGAGCAGTCCCTTGATTCTTCAGAAGCTGCTGAGTGATGGGAAATAATCCCTTCCCTCACCCCTCAAGCTCCTGGCCACCTTTGGGCTAATGCAGCCCAGTTTGTGGCTGTCCTGCCTCACCACAACTACAAATTTGGGTTCAGCTCTCTGCACCATGATCCCCAGCCTCTTCTTAAAGCAAAGCTGCTCCCCAGTCAATCAGTGCCCAGCCTGGACTATTGCCAGGAATAATGTATTCCCAGGGTCAAGGCTCTGCATTTCTTAATGCCAGGCTGCACAAGAGACCTGTCAACTCATTATTTCAGCTTTTCAGGGTCCAGCTGGATGCCAGCCCTACCTTCATTGTATCAGCTTTTCATACAATTTATTGTTGCCAACTGCAGACTTGTGGAGTC
The DNA here is from genome assembly GCA_013399875.1 of Gymnorhina tibicen. Classification (NCBI taxonomy): domain Eukaryota; kingdom Metazoa; phylum Chordata; class Aves; order Passeriformes; family Artamidae; genus Gymnorhina; species Gymnorhina tibicen. The sequence goes on along the minus strand of VXAZ01001750.1, from coordinate 28,786 downwards.
CGGGAAAATAAACTAATCTGGGGGTAGTGATGGATCCTTCCTCAAATGCCAGCCACATTCATGCAGCATGTTGTTTCCACCTCTCCAAATTATTGTTCATTGTGATTTTGTTCTATGTGGTCATCGCACATAGTAAAACACAATAGTAACATACAGTATTAAAAAAATGGATTGGGTTTCTGCCAGCAAAGACCTCATTCTTTAGTCTCATCTTTTAAAAACACTCACATTTTTATCTGTGTATGATTTTAGATGTTTTCTTCATAATCCATGACTATACAATACACTTAAACAGACCTGAATCTTCTCCCCAAGGCACAGCCCAAAGACACTGTGAGATGAGTAAATCCAGTTTTAATCTGGTTGATTACAATGGTCATTGCATAATATTTTTAAAGCCTGCAAGTCCTATTTTCAGAAAAGAGCCCATCTCTCTGTGTCAAAATATCCCCTGCTTTCAGTGCATTGAGGAGACCTCAATATTGGGGCCATTTTTCCCACTGGAGTCTGGCATCTGTTGAAGACCTGGCTGTGAGTAACTAGAACATCACTACCCTCTCTACAAAAATCATGCAGGTTTGTGAGTTTCTCTGGTTCAAGGCTGTCTCCTTCCTTGCCTTGAAATGACCATTTCCAGTAGTCGCTCTGAACAGTAGCAAATCTGAGCCCAAAGCAAATGTATTGTATTTAAGGCTGCAGCCACCTTGTTATTTCTTCGTCAGGAACCACAGTGTAAGGTATTTGTTGTGATGGTTTTTAACATATGGAAGATCAAGATCAGATTCCTAAAATATTCTGAAAACCAGTTATAGCTTTAACAGTGACCGTGGTTAAATATAAAGCCTAAGTAATTTGTTCTATTAAAAAGTCCAAGTCTTATTTTTACCAAGTGATGTTATGAGGGCATGTTCTAAATCAGCCAAAAGCTCTTGTAGCTACAAGAGCTTCACTTCTGCAATTTTTAACAGCCCAGTTAAGTTGGTGCAGCTCCTTGTGCACGTTGTTAGTACAGAATTCCTCCTCTGACACGCACCAGATCAGGCAGACTCCAGAAAATTAAACATTTGAAGACGACAGGTGAAGAAAAGGCAAAAGCTGAATAACAAGGTTGAGTTTATTTTTCCCCTGCAAAGATGAGTCTCATTTGGTCAGGGTCAGGTTGTGATGGGCGCACAGGACTAGGAAATAAACCCATACATTTCATGCAGTCATGCAACACTTCTCCTGACATCCCTCGCCACGCTGTCCTGCACTTCTCCCTGTGCACGGGCCCAGTTTAGGATTATGCTGCTGCTGCTGCTGTGCAGCTATTCCAAGCATCCTTTCAGCAGAATGCGTATTCCATGCAGGATTAGAGAATGGTTTGTCTGATGCCCACTGGACAGGCGGTGTGGAGCAGGGTCAAGGCAAGCATGCAGCAGAGCTCTGAAATTTCCTTTTTGATCAAGCAAGGAGTGAGCATATGTTGGCAGATGGAATGTGTGCTCAGCTTACTTTGGTGGAGTTTCAGCACTGACCTTTTGCTGCATTCCTCCAGCAGCAGTAAAATGGTTCTGCTTAAGTAAACTGACATAGACCACGTGCAAACCCAGCTGTCTTCTCCAGCCCACCATTTCTCCTACTGTTACAAGAAGCCCAGAGGCATCGGAATGTTGTAATTTAATGTGTAATAACCTCTCATGGAAATAATGTTGTGAAAATTAATGGTGCTCATGGCACAATAATCTCCACCTCAAGGAGCCAGTTTAAGGACTGGCCACAGGAGTGCATGTTAATAGGTCCTGGGTTGCTGTACTTTATATTAAAGTCTTCCTGACACAAAAAGTTAAAGGCTCTTACACCATTCCCAGCTTGGCCCATCCTTCCCTCTCTTTAACTGCTTTATGTTTTCCATCCTTTGTTTCTCTAAGTGTCTGGCAGGTCTGACTGTGTATGACTATAAAAATTAAGGTGGATTAAGCAGAAGCAGGTGATTCAGCAGGCCAGTTATTAGTGGGCAGAATGCTTCTCTAAGGAGCTACTTGTGACAGCATCATGACTAAAAAGAAAATACAAAAAAACATGGCTCCAGTATGTATTGTACAGAGCTTGCCCTTCCAGATTCTTGATGCCTTTTTCATGGAATCATAGAATCATTCAGGCTGGAAGTGACCTTTAAAGGCCATGTAGCCCAAGCCCCCTGCAATGAGCAGGGACATCTTCAACAGATCAGGTTGCTCAGAGCCCTGCTCAGCCTGACCTTGAATGTTTCCAGGGATGGGGCATCCTCCACCTCTCTGGGCAATCTCTGATCACCTTGATGTCCCTCCTCTGGACTGGCTCCAGCAGCTCCATGTCCTTCCTGTGCTAGGCCCCCAGAGCTGGGACTTCTTAAGCTTGTCCAGGTCCCTCTGGATGGCATCCTGTCCTTCAGGTGTGTCACTGCACCCTCAGCTTGGTGTCATCTGCAAGCCTGCTGAGTGTGCAATCGATCCCACCGTCCATGTCATTGATGAAGACATCAACAATGGCATGGTCCTGTTACAGACCCCTGGGGGACACCACTTCTCAGCCGTCAGGACGTGCTGACTCACCTGCTGGATCTCCCAGGCAAGGGGGCAGATTGTCCTCATCCATAAGTATCTACCTGCCGTAAAATAATCATGGGGAGAAGAAAAACTAGAAAATGTTGTTGTCCTCTTGCAGCAAAAGATTTCCTACTGTAAGCAAAAATAAGATATAAATGTGATGTGTGCCATTTTGCATGTAGCAACATCAGTTTGCATGACTTGCCCATAATTTATGGACTGCTTGAAAGAAAGAACCACTTCCAATGGGCAGGGAGAAGTGCCCAAAATGGCTAAAAACACATCCAAGATAACAACTGGTGGTCAGGCAGCGGTTTCCGAACAACAACTCAACAGAAGCACTCACATCCTCTTGTGTAGCTGGTCAAGTTTGGGGCCAAGCTCCTGCCAATGACCCGCTGCAATTTCCATCTTTGATTGGCGAGCGGGGAGAGAGATTCATTTCTCAAAAAGGGAGGCTTGGCTGGCCTGTGCTGGTAGGATTTCCGCTGTGGGAATAGGCACGGAGCACTCTGATAACTTGGGTGCTGCACACACGAGGAGTGGCGGAAGGAAGCAGCCCCTGTTTGTGGGGTCAGACTATTTCCGCTGGGATTTAAAAGTGCTCTTTGGAACAGAGTTGAAACAGTCACTATAAATGACTTGCATGAGAGAGTGCAGAGCATTTCGGAGGATTATAATTTATGCCAGGATAAACCATAACAGGAGCTGTTATGGTTCAGTTTAAGGAGCTTAAAATAAGACTTCTGGGAGACAACCAAACCAGCTTCAACTCTGGTAACTCCCCAGTTCAAGATACTCCTAAATTGATATGTACAGACTCTGTTCCTGCCTGGGGGCCAAGGGCCTTGAATTCCTCTTGAAACCACTGGATCTCAAAGATGCTCTGATGATATTTGGCACTGTTAAGAGGGAGCCAATGCCCATTAGGAAAGAGCTGATAGTGCCTTGGAGCATATGATTCTCTTTACTCCTCATCTAAACCTGAATTAATTTAACTTAAGGATTTCTTCCCCCAAGGCTTTGTCTTTCATGGAAAGCATCTCTCGCAGGAATGTAGAATTTTTCTCTGTGGGATCTTCCTTTCTGCAGATTTAAAATCAATCAACTTATTAAGCCAACTGGAGATAAACCACATGTGTCTGGACCCAGATGGTTATCCATGTGCTTCCCAAAGATGGAACACAAGGGGAGAGAAATCAATCCATTTCAGCTGACCAAACAGAAAGGCAGACATGAAGCCCTGTCTTGCCATCTCCCAGGCAGCTTAAGAGTACTTTATAACACAAAGGCATTAGCTGTATCCTCCTGTTAATCTTGGAAATCACACAGTGGGTATCAGTCCATTCTCAGAGAAATGTTTGTACACTATGACTGATTTCTAAGTTTTTGGTAAATATTGCTTTTGTAAATCTTCCCTATTTTCCTTAGTTAGTTTTATCCCTGTTAGTTAAATTGAAACTCTTATTGGAACATGCAGTCCAAACCCGCCTCCTCTTTAGTCTTTGCATCCTTTAAATATTCACAGATGGTTTTCATATTCCCCTTCAGTTGCCATTTAGCCAGTGTTGCTCTGTGTGTATCTCTTCAAAGTTAGCACCCTTGGAAGGGCACACAAGGCCAAATTCTGCTCTCAGTTACATCTCCGTAACTTTGGAGTAACTCAGCAAGCTTGGTAGAGACTGAATTGACACGAGCAACACACAGAGCAGAAAGTGAATGCCAAAATAAAAACCAGGAAGACAACCAAAACTGACATCACATCCTGCGGGCCACAGACTGCACAAGGTTGATGCCTTTTCTATGGTATTTTTTGCTGCATTCCCAGTGACTGGAGTGAAGATTAAGAAGCTGTGAACTGCAACAGCCATCAGGAACATGCCTGTACCTACCATGGCTCCTCTGAGAAGGGGATAGAGCACACCATTGTGTGCTGGTCCATGCAGAGTGCTTGCATGATTTAACACTGCCAGATTTTATGGGGTTTTTCTATGTTACATAGAATATTTGATACTAGATACTTCATATTTCTATGTCTGTGTTACAAACATGAGACAGTAACCTTGCTTTGTTCAGTGACTTTTTCTGCCTATGGATATTGATAATTACTCCAGCAGAGAACATTTCTTTACCTTTTCTCAGCCCTGCAGAGAGCTGGTTGAAAATAACTGCTCTGTTTGTTGTGAAGGCAGAGAAACTGGCCAATGAGACCAGAACTGAGCATCACATACTGAAGTCCACAGTCCATTTCCCAACTTAAAAAATGTCATGTGGAAAGTGCGTGCCCAGAGGAAGTTTTGCTTGCTCAAGCTCTCATCTTCTCCAAGCTGCACTTGGCAGAGCTTGCAACACTGACTTCACATCCTAAGTTGACTCATTTCCATGGCTTTTCTCTTTTGGAGCCTTTATTATCAAGGGTGAACCTTGTTTTTCTCCTTTTGCAGGTTATTCTGACGGAAGTGTGAATGGAAATAAAGAACTATGAACCACCATTCTTTACCCAGAATCTGGCCTAACCTCCAAGAAATAATCTTCAAAAGAACTTGCTTCTAAATGTTGGGGTAAGATTACACCTTAGTGTTTAAATGCTATTATATAATGATGCCAAGCCCTTCAAATTATACAAACAGAAATAAAGCTGTTTGTACTTATAAATAATAATAATAATATATTCTTCTAATTCTGTGGTCCCATAGGACAACAGTCCTGTGGTTGCTACTGACTTCTACCACATCCAGTATATAGTATGAAGTAATAAATTTATTTTTATGCAGCACTGATGGTCTGTCCTGAGAGCTCCATGAGGCAAAGATACAAGAAGAGGACAGGCATCTCTTTACACAGCTGACCTGGTGTGAATACCAGGGAATAGCTCTGTATTTTTGGGTATAGCACTGGCAAAAAATAACAGTAAATGAGGCATGAAAGACTAATGCTCAAAATACTACACAAGCATGAATTAAACTTTCCTCTAATGAGGGGCAAATGAGGCACAGATGCAATAAACTGATCAATTTTTAAGCTCACAGAAATACCAGAACTGGGTTAGAACGTGCAATCTCAATCCTGACAGATGGAACTGGATGTTCTTTAAGGCCCCTTCCAACCCAAACTATTCCATGATAATTTCCTCCTTTACATTATACCCCCTCTCCATAATCACCTTCTGTGGCTTCATTCACCTCTCATACAACAGGAAAAGTTACAAAATAACTCTTTCATCATTAAGATTTTGCTGTCCAGAGTGAACTGTTGCAGAAGAAAAGACCTCGGGTACGATTCCCACCTGTCCGGGCAGTGCCACCTTCTAACAGTGACATTTCTGGCACTACAGCAGGGTAGAGGCACCTGGCCAGGACAAGGTCTGTCCATGTGTTTAACTGCCTGCATTCTTCTCCTGTTTGTCACCAGTTCCCACAGAAGCAAACAGACACAGGTCGTAGAGCTGGTGACAAGAGGCGAAGGGCACGAAGTTTTATCCTTGACAAATCCAGTCTCCTGGCATTTTTTTCCTTGCAATAACCTCAGTTCAGGCTCTGTAAAGGGCACCTGAAGTTTACAGTGGTCACCATGAGCACGTTAAAAAAGCTAAACAACGGCATTTGCTCCTCACCTCTCCCAGTGGCAAGAATTTTTCATTCAATTCAAGCCACGCGTATAATTTTACACGACATTTTCAAGGCATTGAATGCTGTCACCCTTCCAAGGAATCTCCACTGCATATACAAATAGAAAACCTCATGCCCATTAAGTCATTTTCCTCTTAATCTTGAATAGCTTTTCATGACCGAAACAGGATTTCTAAGGTGACTTCTCACCATAAACTGTAGCCTGGATTCTACAGCTGCCAGGGACAGACCAAACAGAAAGTACAGCTTAGGTCAGCCCATCCCTATATTCTTTTTTTCTCCAAAGACAGCTAAAAATCTGCTGTTAGCACCACTTCCTTGAGAACAGATATGAAAAATGGGAATATTAAATGCTCTGTCACGGATCCTCCAGAAAAAGATTCCCTTTGGCAGGCTTATTCAGCGTTTACAAGGGTTACACTTCAGCAAGCAGAATTAATAGTTTTCCCATACCATTCCTTCCACTTTGACTTTCCAAAACCTCATCACTAGAGCTTGTTTGTTCATTTCAGTATCAAAGACCAACTGGTTCTTCTGATGACAAGTTTAGATGCAATCTGCTGAAGACTGAAAACAAACATTCCAAAAATGAAAGGCAAAAAGCTGAGTTATTTTCCTAGAAATTAGTGGCAGTTTCACACAAGTGCTACTAAATTAAATAGAGTCTTCATGCTTTGGCAAAAATTCCAGGTATAATTTTTATTACCAAAGAGTCTAGAAGTATAAGCAAGATATTTGCTCACGATATTTGTTGGTGTTCCTTGTTGGTAGATTTACTGACTGAAGGAAAATATAAAACTAATATAAGTAGGTAACACAGACCTTTTTCACATACAGATAAGCCTTACAGCTTCTAAAAAGGAATAGTTCTGCCACCACACCTTTCCCAGACAGAATAATGTTAGAGCACTTGCTTTTCTGGGACCAGAGTTTGATTTCAGTTTAAGGCCAGCAATGTAAAATGAGCTGTAACAGGATTAAACCAGCTCCTTCTAGAGGAATTTACATCCTTCTTTTCTAGAACACCAAATTAGGTCACGTTACTTGGATGATTCTTCTTTAGAAGCTGCTGGCAGAGGAAAAGAAAGTATTTGACAGTTCAGCAAGAGATGTTTGCTGGGTCACTTACATGGCTTCTTGCAGCATGCAAGACTTGATAAAAATACTAAGCTGAGTCTGGTAATTACACAGTGACTTTATAATCATCCTGAAATGGTGAATATTCCTTTGAATATTCTCCGTGAGAACTTTAAATTATGCACCTTTCCCAAAGCAGAGCTTTTCAATCTTCACATTTATTAAGCTAAATAACATTTTAAAAAAATCACGATGACGACAGAAAATAATTTGGGTTTTAATTGGCTTTCAGGTTCTCCAGCTTCCAAGTGCAGAATTTCAGTAGTACATAGGAAGAAGTTTCTGATTCAAAGCCAGCTCTGCCAGGATCCCCATGATTCCCACACAGCAGAACTGTGGATTTGGAAATCCCACTACCTGGAGCCCTCAACCCCACAGCTGCTTTGCTGTAAGCCCAGTGGCAATCCCAGTTCCAGACAGGACTTTCCCTGTGGCCATGGAAGGGCTGTTTCCAGCTCCTGAGGCTACAGCCAAGTTCCAAGACTGTCCATGATGAGGAAAAAGCAGTTCCCACTGTCCCCCTTATCCCCTATCACTGGGATGCCGGGGTGGTTTGGTTGGAGTTTTTTTGACTGGATTCAAGTTTGTCCCAAGAAATTTCATAGCTGCATCTTGAGCTGTCTCCCTGGCATTTCTGATTAGTCATAAAATGTTAATAATTAGTAAGCAGCAAATTTTATCTGTACAACAGGGTCCAGAACACTTTACTGTTCCTATGAAGTTGTTCATATGATGAACTTGTCAACATGAAGTCTGGAAATAAAGCAAAAAGTAAACATAGCAAAAAAAAAAAAAAAAAGGGAGAAATAATACTTAAAAAATTCTGATTATTGTCACAAGTGTATATTTGATTGTAATTTGCTTTTTGTTTTAAACACTTCCATGATCTACAAAATGCAACACAGTAAATGTTTGATTCAAGTCTTTCATTTTGTAGCAGTAAAATGAGGCAGTAATACAATTTATTCCATGGTCACTGTGACAAATTCCATTGGTTATTCTAAGGAGACACCTGATGTGTTCCATATTATTTTAAAAGTCACTGAGAAAATTCAGAAAATGTTTGTAGAAGCCAGAAGACCCTGTTCCTACCATAAGCTCTTATTCCTACCATCTGTGTATTAGAATTACCTATCTATTTCTGTAGATTTCATACAAGTTATATTGAATGTCTTTCAGATAAAGGTGAGGAATTCAACATCAATCCTGTGCTGAAACAAAGCAAGAGGCAAAAATCAGCTGCTACCACCCAAGTACAGACAGCATTTATCTTTTATTACGACAACACGATTCTTGAAATTGCAACAAATGCCACTTTGGGGTTATCAATCCACAGGAAAGAGACATCCTAGTCCAGAATCTCCTTAATTTCATCCTCTGCCAACAGGATACAGGTTAGTGCTCCTCGGAAATCAGTGCTTGGAGGTCAGAGTCAGTGTGGAGGATACTCTGAAGATCTGTGGCAGCATGTTACTCAGCTGGTAAAACATTTCCTCAGAAATTGTCTGGAAAAAACCCAACACACAGGTAAGATTTGGCTTTTTGCTGTAGTTTGGAAGAACTAAGTCTCTCTCAACTTTGTTTCTTGGTATTTAAGAGAATTGCTGCTGTTCAGAAGACAACAAAAATAATTTTCAAACTGTGTGTTATAATTCTACTGAATCCAGTTAAAAGGAAAAGATTGACCTAAAAAAATACTGTCTGTGTATTTATGTGACATATCCACATATCTGTTTCCAGTAGATTTCTTGTTCCAGGGATTGATTATTTCTGCCAAGCATAAGCAGGACAATGCTGCTCGTTATCTACAGGACTCCCGCTCTCTGCATTCCAGGATTAGATTCAACTTTGGAACTTACTTGTGGCTTCCTTCTTGCTCAGCAGCTTTCTACTTTGTCAAGAAATAAATGTTCCTCCTTTCCTAACATAACTCTCCTTTTACTGCTTTTTAAAACAAACCTAGTGCTGACCACCTTTGGAAAACTTCCTGTTGCTAAAGATCAGCTAGAATTCCAAATTAAATAATTTCAGAATCTAAATTAGAACTAACTTCAAATAACTGGAGCAATTAATGTTTTTGTGGAGGCATGACTGAACTTTCTGCATTGCAGCTTTCCATGTTGTTAGACAATGACTAATAAACACCTCAAGTTATGTAATGCAAGGTTAGCTCATCTCTTCTGAGTAATTAACAGCAAAAAAGTCTCTTTTTCAAAGGTGATGCATTCACCATTTGTAAAGGTGAACTTCCCAGTTTGAAATTTTAGCATCCTTTCAGAAAACACACTGGGTATTCAAAAATATAAACCCTCCCCTACTCCTCTTTTATAGGCAAGGAAACAAAACCAGATTAATTAATTTAAACTCACTCAAAAGGGCCAGGGAATAGCAAAAAAATCAAAACTACATCTGCTGACATATGACTTTTTAGCAGCAGTCTCCTAGGCTGGAAATTACTTTGGTTTCTCCTACCTGTGGTACCAGGAATTGTACAGTCCGAGAAATTCCTCCATCCCACGAGGCCATTTCCATCATGAAACCTAAAAAACCAGCATTGACACTGTCTGGATTACCTGTGCAATACTCCCCAGCAGTTACAGCATGAGCATGCAGTGAGGGAGTTTTCAGACACAAGTAGGGTTTAAACTGCCTTAATTAGGGATGTCCTCAATTACCTTTAAATCAGACTTGGGCAATCTGAATGAAATGTAGAAAATCTAATGAGGAGTTCTGCAGAATATCAACACAGAGGACAGAATAATGAGTCCTACTGTGCAGCACAGTGATACCCAGCAGAAGTGAGGGCTTCTCAAAACAGTGTGTCAGGAGTTCCTCCCATGGCTTCCTTTCACTGAGAAAAAGGGATGACCTCACTGTGGCCCCCCAGTGCCTGAAGGGAGCCCACAGGAAAGATGGAGAGAGACTCTTGACAAGGGCCTGGAGTGACAGGACAAGGGGCAATGGCTTCACACTGACAGAGAGGAGGGTTAGATTGGATATGAGGAAGAAATTGTTCCCTGTGAGGGTGGTGAGGCCCTGGCATAGGTTGCCCAGAGAAGCTGTGGCTGCGCCATCCCTGGCAGTGTCCAAGGCCAGGCTGGATGGGGCTCTGAGCAACCTGGGATAGTGGAAGGAGTCCCTGCCCATGGGAGGGGGTTGGAATCTTTAAGGTGCCTTCCAACTCAAACAATTCTATGATTCTATGATGATTCTTTAAGGAAAAAGCTCAGCACTCACTTATTGCTCAAGTGATGAACTACCAAAGGCCACAGGAATCCTCTTGTGGCTAGTAAGGACACTCAGAAGAATACTTGTTTAATAGAAGTGGATGACATAGATGACACATGCATTATGAACTATTAAAAGTCAATTACAATAGGAAGAGGTTCCTAAGCACGTGGCTGAAAGTGACTGGCTCAACTATTTAAGTGCAGCACACAAAATGCAGAAAGGAATACCACCACATGGAAAGACAGAACACCAGCTGAGTCATGAGAACTATTTCTTCCTAATATCCAATCTAAACCTGCTGTCAGTGTGAAGCCATTGTCCCTTGTCCTGTCACTCCAGGCCCTTGTCAAGAGTCTCTCTCCATCTTTCCTGTGGGCTCCCTTCAGGCACTGCAAGACCACAATGAGGTCAGCCCAGAGCCTTCTTTTCGCTGCTCCATCCCTCTGATCCCCTTGGTGTCCCTGCTCTGGACTGGCTCCCCAGATCCCACTGGAGCCTCCATTCCCATACCTTTGACGCACTTGAACACGAGCTCTGCCCTCTTCAGGCACCATGGAATGGTCATCTCCTAAAATGAAGAAATGAAAAGCCTCAATGCCCCATAGATCTAACCAGCAAGAGTAGCAGGGAAATCATTAAAAGCAATACATTTTTTGCCCTAGAACATCATTTTCAAGCAGCATTAGGGACCCAGTTTTCAGAACATTCTAGGCAGGTGTACACACCTTACAGGTGACCGTAAAAGCACTGCCACACCTTATTGCTAGGACAGCCAGTGTCAGAATAGTATTATACATTTTTAAGCTGAGATGTTGAATAAAAATGCTGTTGAGCCCACTGGAAACTGGGCTATCCAATTCCCCTGTGGAGCTCCAGAAAAGTCTAATATTCAACTGATAATTGTCAGGTTCATGCTTCAGCAAATCAAAGGCAGGCTCCTGACCACATCTTAACAGCATCATGATGACTCCTATCTGTTCTTGATTTTGTTTAAGGTTTCTTGTCATACCCACAACCTTCAGTAAAACCTTCTCTCTAATACTGGAACTGGAAGAAGTCTTTCTTCCCTAAAGATGCATTTATGGTAAGAGCGAGAACAAACAAAATTCATCTTCATCTGATGAAGGAGTTTCAGATATCAACAGGCAGCAAATCCTTACCTAAAGTTAAATAGCAAAACATGACATGAAAACCACAGTGGTTTAAGATATGGCTACAAGCACTGGGCTAAATAATTTAAGTTTAAATTTCATTAAACATTTTTTGGCTGTATGCTGCAAAGCCAATAACATCATGATGTAATTCTGTCAGATACAGAATGACTCACTGCAAACACTTCTCAGAAAGAAGAAAACAGTATCTGTTTGTTTCTGCTGTACTCTTCAACATGAAGATGGGCACTTTCTACTCTGAACACAGGAATATAGACATGGAAACCAATTTATCATTCTTGGTACCTTTTCAAATTTAAGCTTTACATAATTTTCTATTCACTAAAGCCAGTCTCTGTTTTGCAATGCCAAACACACAGTGCAATCTGTTCTTATCAAAGAGCTTAATTTCAGGATTAAAGAAAGTTATTTGAGAGGCAAGGTGACCTAAGAATGCCCACTGATAACACAACTGATAACTGAATGTGTGCCTTCATTAAACAACTACTGAAAGCCAAAGTTCCTCCTTAGGTGTGAGGATCTCCTGCCATTCCCCAAAAATACACTGTATGTTAAAAACAGGGTAAGTTTGAAACATCTTTTCATAAAGCTTTCATTATGTAAATCACTGCATCCCTATGTGCTGCTTTTAGGGTATATACCACATTAATCAGACAGAAGAGTGCTGGACATGTTTAGGTTTGTCCTTCTTTGTTGTTGTGGTTGCTTTTTGGCTTTTTTAATTTTTAAGCATTCTGGAAGCAGCACTTGGTGTTTATTATAACTCATCTGACCATGTGTACTTTCTGTCACAAGTAATGTGTTTATTGTTGGTTTTGATCACTGCTTTGGCTTAGTAAAAAACAAGTGACTAAGAAGAAAAGTTCTCTCTTGGGAGCACCTTGAGCAATCAGTGATGGGAACTGAGCCTTACAAGGACTGATCAACACAGCAGGATATGACACCATTCCTTGGACTATTTTAGAGGAACAGAGAGGTTAAATTTTGTGGCCACTCAGGGAAATAACAGAATGTTGCTCCATGCAAGCCACAAGAACTGAAAATGATGTAGCAGTGATTCAATTCTAATCCATCTTCACAAATATAAGTTCTCATTAATTCACCATGTTACCAGGACTTTTCTCTGTTGTGCAAATGACGAAGGATCAGCGAAGCACCAATTCAAAATACAGAGAAGGACATAAAACAAAAAAGAAAACAGCCAACCTCCTAGAGTGAGTTTTGGATAATAGCATTCAAGAAAGTAAAAAAAAAATCCACCTGGAACTTTGGGTGTTTTTCACTAGCAGAGACACTTCACCCTGTTTTAGGATGCAATCATTTTGTCAAATTAAGAATTCTTCTACTCATTTAGAAAAAAAAAGGGGGGGAGGGGAGACCAGCTTCACTGATTAGAAAGATATACTGCAACCCTTTTGATTTTATTTTCATTTAATTTGTAACAGGCTTGCTACATGGTGCTGCTTAGGGCTTGGGCCTCATAATCAGGTAATGAAAACAGTAAAGTCCATACACATCATGTGGGAAAAAGATTTCAACCCAAATTTCAATGGGTCATTCAGTAAGAATTAGCAAGGTGTTTAACTCACAGTGCATCTGTGCAAATCCTAAACATTGGATGAGCAGATATAAAGGCAAGTAACTCAGATGAGAAACATTCGAGATCAATACAGCTGTCAATAACCTCTATACGGACATGAACTATGTTCATAAATATTCGTTACACAGCTTGCACTCCTTTCATTTCTACTTTTTTAAAAAACGATTCTGTCTTAAATTATGGTAATAGAGACAACTGGACTGAGATCACTGAAGAGTCACATTTTTGTCACTGTTGCTGTGTGGACAACAGCAATGGCTCCTATGTTGAACCTACCAAGGGAGGGTGCCAGCTCTGGAATTTTTAGCCATGCCTTGCTGTTAGAGCCATTTCATTCCCCAGTTTATAGCAGATTCCAGTGATCAGGCAGTAACACCTCACTTGTCCTGAATTCAAACTTTCCTGCTTTTGCCTTCCTTAGGCATCAAATCCAGTTTCTTTCCTTCATTTAAATTAATGATCAGATCAGAGAGATCTGTTTTGGTTGTTCTTGCCATAAGAAAAACAAAGGAAAACTGAATTCCTGATTTTTTTTTTTCACAGAAATAATAATGAAATCTAATGGCTTCATTGAGATCAATACGGTCAAACTGACAAGAGAGCAGGTTTAGATTGGATATGAGGAAGAAATTGTTCCCTGTGAGGGTGCTGAGGCCCTGGCACAGGTTGCCCAGAGAAGCTGTGGCTGCCCCATCCTTGGAAATACTTCAGGAAAATTGGATGCGGCTCAGAGCAACCTGGGATAATAGTGGAAGGTGTCCCTGCCTATGGCAGGGGATGGGACTGGGTGAGCTTTAAGGTCCCTTCCAACCCAAAGCAGTCTGTGATACTGTGATTATTTTGTGAGGTTATAAACACCACTCTTCCATCTGCAGAAGGAGAAAACCGTCGGGAAAAGCACAGAGAACACTGCTAATGAATGCCTGTCCCAGGGCAGCATAGAAACATCTCTGCAGCTGGGCTCCTGGTTAACCACCTCACAAAAATGTTCTTCTGTAGGTGGTAAATGCAGAGTCAGAACTGTGGCTGCCAAAGGCACCGAGTTCAGGGTAACTTTCAGAAATCTGTCATTATTCACTTTTCTCTCAACAAGGAGTTACAGATTTATGTGTTTCAAAGCAGGTTAGCCAGCTGCCAAGCACTGTAATAAGCAACCTGCTAATGCAAGTCACACAAAGCAGTTGTGCCTAAACACACACTTATCATCCAGTTCACCTTCTGCTTACTCTGCAAAGACTTACAACTGAATACAAAAGGTAAATTGTTTTACCAGGACCTTTTAAGAATCCAGCACTAGACAAGAAGATAATTCTTCAGTTTCACACATCTCAAGGCATGCTGAACACTTGGTCGTGTGCTTCATTTGTAGTTTAAAATACAGATATGCAAACAGAAGCTAAAACTAACCAGGTTTAAAGGAAACAAAAACCAGAAGAAGAATATAATCAGGTGGCAACTTGACTAAGAAAAAGGTCAATATATTTAATAAACTTCTGAAACACAGCAACTGGGTCCCACAAGTGACCCAGGCTACTGTCCTGCATGTTGATTACTAGCATTTGTGCCCAAAAAAAGGTGTCAGTACAAGAGATGAAAGATTTCAGAAATAATCTCACTTGCTCCTAAAAGTATACTTTTATGTACGGAAATAAATCCTTTAGAAGCTTCATTATTGGGTGTTTTTACCTTTTTCATTGCTTGCTTTCAATAGAATCTGATCCTGCAAAAGAGGATCACTTCTACTTTGTGTTCCAGTCAAATTCTGTTATAAAACCAGCCACTGTTAAAGGTAATACACTGGTGAGCCTTTTCCTTGCTGTAGTCAGCCACTTTCCATGAAGGAAAGGCAATATTGAATTTACAAGTGAAAAATCAAAGGGTTATTTAAAAAAAAGCCCCTCCAACAGACTGCAGTTATTACTGATAGCCTTGCATGGATGACAGATTTATCTTCTTTTTCTCATTTCTTTAGGTTTACAGACATTCCAGCTCTTCAGGATATGAGGCATATGGCTGTACTCCCTGACCATCACTTCTTTCCCTGCCTTCCCACCCTCTTTTCTTCTCTGTGAGCCAGGTGTGCAAGAGAAAGGAGGCTGCCAATAGTTTTAAATTGCTTTGCACTGAGAAGTGTTATAGCTGATTGAGAGACAAGCTCTACATCAGAGTCCCACTACAGAAGAGAACACAAAACTCAGCACAGTAAGTAACACAAAGAGCATCAGCAATATGCCTCTTGCCCAGCCAGTATCTGGGGGGACTTAGAGAAGAAACAGGGACAGAAATTAGGCAGTGAAGGAGAAGACAATTCAAAGTAAAGGTGAAATTTGGTTGCTACTGTGTAGGGTTGAGGTGGTAGAGGATGGTGTTTAGATTTACAGAACTCTAAGCCAAGCTTTGCCAGTTCTGCTGCTCCCAAAACTTAGTTTTAATGTTTTATAGCTAATGACAATTAAAAGTGGGGATCTGGTATCACTACTGCATCAGCAACTCTGAAGGTAGCATTTCTAAGCAAGAGCTTCCAATTGTGTAGTCCCATCTTTTCTTAATACTTGTACAACTGCAGTAAGCAGGATCCAGGAACTGAATTGTCTAAAAGAAGGGGTGGGAATAAACACTTTGAGTGATTCAGCTGGCTGAGATGTTTTTAATTGGTCTACCTCCTTAATTTTGGTCACCATGTAGATACAAGTGCCATGTGGTGTGGCAGAAGCCTGTGAGTGAGAAAAAACATCCCATTTCGCCTAAATCAGCATGAAACACACCCTTTGCAAAAATCCAAGAACATAAAACCAGCCCAAATGTTTCCATTTACTTACTTCTGACATTTCATGCACCAGCAGGAGGGGAATGCTGATGGTGGTGATGTCGTGTGTGCAGCAGACCTTGAGGATGTTCCTGAGCCCCATGATGGCTGGGTCCCGGGCGGTCACGTTCACAGACCTGACATTGTCATCCACGCACAGGTGAAAGGCAACGTGGATTTCTGAGAGGTTGGAGTGCCGTGTGATGTAGAACTCTCCTGCACAATAAGGCAAACCAGGAAGGTGAGAAATCAGGTAGTGATCTGTACTAAAATCCAATTGTTTGGCAATATAAGAAAGAGGCAAATATAAATATACAGCAGAGATGAGGACATACACAGGAGATCCAAAATCTCTTGGACTATCACTGTTTTACATCCATCCCACACTCCCTCCACTGCTTTGATGGGTTCCACTGGCATCATGGCCACATGGTGTAATAAATCATAACAGTGCCAGTACAGGATATGATCTCTATATAGCACAAAACAGAAAAACAAACCCAGAGGAGGTTCAATACTCAAAATACACAATGCAAGCATGGAATTGCAGACAGATGTGGGAGGCGGAAAGGCCAAAAAAGGATGGGTTCAAGAAAAGGATGCACAGAGCCTGTGGAAAAAGATAGTGGGTTATGTAACAACTGAGATATGGCACTGGAACACAAAGGGATCAGTGACCATTAGAATTTAAAATAATTTAGAGTAGTGGGAAGGTGAGTTACAGAGTTGTTTGAAAAAAGTAACCAAGACATCTTGTTGGGGGTATTTTTAGACTTGATATTCATTTATCAAAGGTGAGGGGCAGTGAAATTCAGGTCTCTCCATCGCTCCTCTGCGATTTAAAGTCTGGAGATTTAAAGTCTACAGTACAGTCAAGGGAAAAGTAGGTGTGCAATGCCCCAACTGTTTCAGTCAACAAATAAACATCTTCCTTCAAACCTATTCCCACTGGCCACTGAAGTTAAGATCTTTTCTCTGAACTGGAACAGCTAGAGAATGGGTCTGTACTCCTTCCGGATGACTGCTAAGGAGGCAGGAATCCCTAGCAGTGACTATCTACGAGCAGTAACAGACAGGCCACTGCTGCAAGACACACCTGGATTTATCTGGTCCAAGTTGATTTACAATCCACTCCCACTAACAATATTTAAGAGAGTCATGAAATCAATTTTAAGAAGCCCTCATTCAACCATGGGTTGTATGGACTTAATTCCTCCCCCCTCCAACTGCATATTCATCTTCAAATTCCACACCAGCTTTCCTTACTAAACACCACAATATACACAGAAGATACTTTCCCTGAGAGAGGGATTTCGCAAAGTTAAAAAATCCACTCAAAAATGCTTTTCCATATCACAACAGTGACGTACATATAGCTATTTTCCAAAATAAAATTAGCTGCTAGTATTGAAGTTTCACCTTTTCCCCAAGATGCTCATAGATCTTTTTTTCACACTCAAATTCCAAAAGGAAATTTTAGGCAAAGAGAAATGATTTGCCCCATGCCATGTGATACAGTGGCAAAGCTGGGAATAGAAACCAGATGTCCTGACACCCAGGTGTCAGGACATCCTCTGCCTCAGCCACAGGAACATCCTTCTCCTCTGATTGAGGTCAGCTCGGGTTCAGTTTGTAATTTATGTTCTGACTTTAGAGCTAAAAATGTGCATGTATGAAACACAATTTGCTTCAAGAAGAGGGGGTCAATGCCACACAACTCACCTGGCAAAATGTTCGACTGGTTTCGTTCGATATTCTTTAATTTCTCTTCATTCCCACTGATTTTGTTTTCTGTGGATGAACACATGGAACAAATATTAATCATATCCTCTATTAATTACACTTGGGCGTGAAAAGGTTCATATACTGATATCTGGCTTGAATTTTGACCATGAAGTTACCATAAAGTCCCCAAAAAGCAGGGGGATGGGTAGAAGTGTTTTTGCTGTCTTCAACACACTCCAAACTGAATCCTACCTCAAATCACTGTCTTTCTTACTTGCCATCCCATGGTATTTCTTCATTTGGACAAAAGCAAACACAATATTCTCAGACATAATATGAAACTTTGGAAATTGCCCCCACAACCACACAGTATCTTGCTATTACTCTTTCAATAATGTAATAAATGAAAACAAATTTGTTCCTAAGAGATTTACATAAATCAGCAACATAAAACCAGCTTTCACCATTTCCCTCGAGATGCAGCAATATGCAGGTTCTCAAGGAAACTTGTTTTTTCTGTGTACTCGTATTTGTTCGTGTTCCTGATGCATTTAAATCACGTCAGTAGCTCTTTGCAAGGAAAACAAAGTTTCATAATGTAGAATTGCACTGCCTTAATGTGGTCAGAGCACTTCCCAGCCATCTGTAAACACAACTGCTAGGAAAACCATTCACAAAACTAAATACACATGTAGGCAGTTTGGTATTCAGTTTTCAGCACTCACTTTAAAGGAAGGGGAAAAAGACATAAACTCCTTTTCTGCAGTTTTGGAAGATTTACATGTATATGGCAATTAATAGGTAAAGACAGATAAAGTCTGTGCTGCTACAGGCAGTTTAGGAAAACAGAATGGCCTGATGTACTTCCCATGCTGTTAAAATGTGACTTTTATATGTTGGTTTATTTTAAATGTGTCTGTTATGGCAGCAAAGACACCACCTGAACATCACAGTCTCTCTGTGAATTTCATTCAGAGTTTCTTGATGAACCCAAACATTCCATTTTACAGATGAAATAACTGCAGAAGAGTGGCATCAACTCGCCCCTGCCCACAAACATCCAGCTGACCACTGTTCTATTTCAAGGAGGGCAATTTTGTTTGTCACTGACCATGGTGTCGTTTTGTCTTGCTGCTACGCTGTGCTCTGGCCTTAAGTACAACCTTCTGGACAATTTCAAGTTGTTCTTGGATTCCAGGAAAATGGAAATCCGTGCATTCTTGGCAAACGGTTGCGAAATCTAGGAAAAAAAATAAGATTGAAATGCACGTCCTGAGCTTGTGCTCAGTAACATTATGTAATTCTACTCTACCTATCAAGTAAATCCAGCTATAAAGGCAAACTCTCCAGAAGCAGATAAAAGCCTTGCTGGACTCCTCTTTCAAAATTTATTGAGGATTATATTTGACAGATTGTGACATGGTCCCATCCTTTACCCTCTACTGTGGCTGAAAGATCTAGCTGGTGGATAGAAGGTGCAATTTTGTGTTTATGTCTGTCTTCTCTCATTACCTAAAATTTAGCATAAAACCAGATCTTCTCCTTTTGTTATTCATTTAAATATTTAAGCAGTTAAAAAAGTAACTGCAAAATAAGTACAAGTACAAAATAATACTGTTACAATTAAACAACTTGGAAACTATCAGCAGAACAAATGCAACTGCAGTTTTTCCTGGTACACTTCCCTCTCCTTCTTGCTAGAAGCCTGATTCCAACTGCTTCCAGGAAATCTTGACCACCTCAGTATATTTTTTTTATGGCATGCAACGGTAATGACAAGTAATAGTCATGTCAAAAAAAGACATTCTAAGTGTGATATTTTGGTATTAAACTTCAGGATGGAGATGGGAAGGTCAAACAGGAATAAACACAAGTTTCAGTGGTTAACCTTGATAGAAAACACCATCATAGTGCCCACTTACTCAAAAGACTTAATTGCACTTAAAATGGCTATTAATCAAACTTTCCAGGAGTAGGGAAGTCATATTCCTATTTTTCATTTTTAATGGAATTCACAGTATCAAAAGCACATGGTATTTTTATACATTTACCTATCACTTTAAAATCTGGGCATATTTCTTCTTCGTTTTTGCAAATAGGTTTCAGTGTAATAATCTCGTATTACAGAGTTAGAAACTCCTATAATAAATTTGTCTAAGCCAGCAAAATCAATATTGAAGGACCCCCTTCAATATGTTTGTTACTTAAGACACAAAATGTAGGGAAGAGATGAGAGATAACAGCCCAACACTGTCCCCCTACCCTCACCCATATCTCTTTTTGCATTTGTTACCCTTTTGCAATAACATATCCAAAACATGAGTGTCTCCACTGAATTTTAGTATTACAAAGAATGTTTTTCTGCGAGAGAAGACAGTGAGATTTTATTCTGACATGACACATCCCTTTAGAGGGCTCACCTCTTTTGATTCCACTGTATGAGCTGATCCTGTTATCCACCAGTAACACCAGGCCACAGAGGGATGTTGAGTAGAGGGACATTGCAGTCTGAAGCCTGTGGAGTTTCACCCCACTGCGGTGATTGCGCTTGTGTTTGCAGAAATCCAACATATCAGCTCTCAGCAGCCTCAGGTTGTGCATGGTCTTCAACTGAGCTCCTGCACAAAGCACACGTGGCTTAATCCCAGTGGACGACTAACTCAGGACTGGGATTGAAATGCACGGGCACAAAGCGCTTCCCTAAAGACCCGTAAGGGAGCTGTAACCAGTAACACCCAGAGGAAGTTCTTAGCCACATATTCAGTTTTACAGACACATCAGCGATTTGCAAAGTAGCAATAAAAACGCAGTGTTTTCACAAAGTGAGGCTTGTCCATGCCGGGAATGAGCCTTGTTCCCATTGCAGAATCACAGAATTATTAAGGTTGGAAAAGACTTCCAAAATCAAGTCCAAGCTGTGCCCGATCCCCACCTTGTCACCAGCCCAGAGCACTGAGTGCCGCGGCCAGGCATTCCTTGGACACCTCCAGGGATGGGGACTCCAAACCTCCCTAGGCAGCCCCTTCCAACCATTTCTGTGAAGAAATTCTACCTGAGGAATACTAGAGGGCTAGGGATGAAATACTGATGTGCGGTGGTGTATCCTTCCCCACCCTCCCCAGAACCACTCCACAAGCTCAGGAACTCCTGCTAGGCCTTGGCATTTGTGCAATGAGTTGGGTGGTGAGACATCCCTTGGCCATCCCAGGCACTGCTGCACGGCTGAAGTGGGAGCAGCATGGAAGGGAAGGGATCATCAGTCAGCCCCTGACAGCCTCAAAACATCCCCTCCCTGACCCATAGCCTGAGGGGAACAGTACCATTGCTGCTGGAGTTTTGGAAACTCCAGCAATTCAACCTGAGGATGAACATTTTCCAAATGACTCAAGCCAATCCTCTTATGGACCTATGGACAGTGGTTGTAAGGGATGTCCTTGGAGCTTTCCTGCACCATAGCAGGCTGCACCAGCATCTTCCTCTGACAGAGATGCCTCTCAGAGCTTGCAAACTCCCAAGTCTGTGATACGGGAGGATTGTCGCTGCCCATCTCTGCCTAAATCATTTTAGATTTGATTATAATCCAATTTTCCTCTGTGTGTTTTATCTATATAGGAATAGAGTGAACCTTGCCTTTGAACTTTTCTGCTCTTTTGCAAATTTGTATCAAACCTGCTTTGGCTGATGCCTTTGCTGGTGATTTTTTAAGTGACCTAAACCACTCCTTCACAACATAACACGGTCAAAACAGCACAAGAAGACTCCACTGCACAAACAAAAAATACAAATTGCAAGTATCTATTCTGCTGCCAACTGTTCGTGGGAAGTGAATTTAGTAAACACGTTTTTCTACCAAACGTAAGAAAAGTTGAAGTATCATTTTTAGGCAATATGTTTTGCTGTTGCTGTGCTTTTTCACATGAGTCACCCCACCAAAATGGATGAAAATTTGCTTCTAGAATGTTTTCCATTAAGCCTATTTCACATACTGCTTGATACAGTTTATGCTGTTCTCTCACACATGTGAAAAACAAATACAAACCAATTCCAAACTGTGTATTATACACACTGACAGTTAAATACTGTAAATAATACATGCCTTGGATACATTATTTATTACCAGCTGTTATTATGTTTGGTTTCCTCCACTTACCTAAGTGAATAGTAAAGCTTTCTTCTAACAGCCTTTGCTCTTCATAGATTCTCCCATTTCCTTCCACAGATTCCCTTAGCTGGCTGGGCTGAACTTTAATTTCATCACTAAAATAACGAGACAAGTACCGAAAAGTTATCCTGTTTTTTGTTCAAGACCAGCAACTTTGGGAAAGTTATCCCAAATCTTCTTTTCCCAAGCTGGTCTGCGGAAACCAGGAGACTAAACCTATGAGCATGAGCTCTACTTGTGAGGTTTCACCTTTACTTTCCTGGCAGCAGGAAGAGGAGACTCCACTGTTAGATTTACATTACTTGGCTCATTTGTAAAGCATTCCAAGACTGAGAAATAAAAATAAGTCACAATACCTAGTTATAACATAATAAGAATGTAGGAAAAAAGGAAAACAAAAAGAATTGTCCTCAGCCTATTTACAGCAGCCAAAACCTTATTTATGAAATAAGCATTTCATAAATTCATATTTATTCATATTTATGAATAAAGCATTTCTTTTCTTCTTCCCACACAAAATGGGAGGTTAAAAACCACCTTATCAAATGTTCCCCAGTGTTCAGACTACCAGGAAACATTTCAGATATCAGTTTTAATTTTTTCCCTAAATTCAACTGTCTGGTAGTGATACAACAGCTACTGCTCCTAATACATGAAACAACCTCAGCATCTCTCCAATTTGTTTCTGCATTAGTGAGAACTTTCTCTGTTTTCAAAGTGCCTCACCTCCAAAAATCTTTCATAAACTTGCAAGCAATTCTACTGATTGCAAATGCTGAGTAGCAATGTACTAGTGATGAAGAATAAGGATCCTACCCAATTTACAAATTCTAATTTCCCTGCCATTTCCTCAAACAGAAAGCTTTTCATTCAACACTCTCCACAAGTGTTCACACGAAAAAAATTCCATTTTTTTAGCTGTCTGGTGATAGGCACTTAGAAAAAAAAATTGTAACCGTTTATTAAGGTACCATTATTCTCCAGAACACGCTTAGGTGGTAACAGAAAGCCCTGTGAAACAGGGAAAGACAGAAATAGGAAATAAAAGCAAAATAGGAGGAAATTCCACTCAACTCAAGCTGTACTTTAGTGCATTACAACACTTTCTGGTACAGAGAGCTTGTAACATCACACAATGAAGAAACTCCTAAAATTATACATATGTAATTATGATGGTCTATTTGCCTTTGATTTGCTTTGATTATCCTATTTAAATTATCTATAGATATTATCATATTCCTAATAAATAGGACCATAGTATCCTATTTAAAGGATTATGTAAATGTAAATCCATTGAACTATTACAGCTGGAATTAAGCATCACAGAGGAATTAAATACCTGACTGAGCTGTTGTTGGGATTCTTTAGGTCCTGATGAAGCTTTATCACCCACTCCTGATACTCCTGCTTCTGGATAGCAGTAGTCTGTTTTAGTTCATTGGTCCATTTGTTCTCCAGATCCTGACAGGAGAGCAGTGATAATCTGAGTGGTGTGGATGTTCTTTTTAAGGTGACTATGTGCATGACAGATTCTAGTTACCTGCTGAGACTCAAAATGCTGTGCTGCTAAGGAATTCACATCCTGGTCAGTCAGTGATTTCCCAAGCTCCTGCATCACCTTATCCATTTCAGCTCCTTGCCTGAAAGAGAAGCAAACACAGATTTCAAAAGACTGGCAGCAGAACACCCTTTGTTGTGATACAACAACAAACTTGGCTGTTTGTTACTGAGCACAGATTTAACAATGAATATCCACAAAACAAATTGGAATTAAGGGTCAGGGACTCAAGTCAGCTCCCATGTAAACAGAACACCACTTACTCTAATTTGGGACAGTCTCAGCTGCCACCAACGTCAATTCCAACAGAGACATGATAAATTCCATCAGAGTCAATACACAGCTAAGTCATGCCTGAGCTCTACAACAATACTGCTCTTTCTTCTGTATGCACACTTGAGAAGAGCCAATGAGCAGCAAAAAGATTTGCTAACACCCTACTGGCAACATCTAACCCCAAATTAGAAATATGCACAATTCAGTCTGATATGCACTGTGTAATGTGAGCTTAAACACACACAGCTCAAGAGGAATATTGCACTCAGAATGCTAAACCAGACCTACTGAAATTGCTCTGGCACAAAAAGAAAAATCCACATTCAGTGTGTTCCCTCTTGTGGATGAAGGAGTCACCTGCAGCTATCCAAGCTTATTCCAGAACACAAGATTCAAACCCATCACTTTCTGGAAATCAAAACTTATATTCTCTGCAATCACTGAAAATAATAAAAGGCCATCAAAGTAATATAATGATATCATAGATTTATGGAATGGTTTGGGCTGGAAAGGACATGAATGTTCATTTCATTCCAAGTCCTGCCACGGGCAGGGACACCTGTCACCAGACCAGGTTGCTCAGAGCCCCGTCCAACCTGGCCTTGGACACTGCCAGGGATGGGGCAGCCACAGCTTCTCTGGGCAACCTGTGCCAGGGCCTCACCACCCCAAGTAAAGAATTTTTTCCTAATATCCAATCTCAATTTCCACTCTTTCAGTTTGAAGCCATTCCCCCTTGCCCCATCTCTACACGCTCTTGTGCTAGCCAAGTGTTGTATGACTTTGGGTTTACACAGACAAATACAAGCTACACACTTTCTCCTATGAGTTTACACACCCAGTGGCAGGCACCCCTATTTAATAAGAGAGAGGAAAACCTAAATAATAAAAGCCAGGAATACCTTTCCCGTAGTTTTTTCAGTTCCACATCCCTTTCACTTATTAATTCTGAGATGCTGACAAAATAATTGTGTTCCAGGTTTAACAGCATTTCAGAAGCTGGAGAATGGATCAGATCATGATAAACATCTGCAAAATCTTCATCCCAGCTGGTTTCTTCAGGTTTGGCATGTTCTAACGTTGTCTAAAGAAAATGTAAGAGATTTTAAAGTATAAGGTACCCCTTGGGACATATAAGGATCCCGCATAATGGTGGGGTAAAACCATGGGGGCCCACACACAGCCTTTACCATACATAAATTATCTTCCCTAATTTAAGCTTTCTGTATTCTACTTCAGCTTTCAATTTTCTCCTCTCCCTTTCTTCCTCTTTCAAAGCAACTAAAGTCAGGATCATTAAGGTTTGGACTACAATGAGGAATTACCAGTTTTCACACAACACCAGCTTGGAAAGAACAGCAATAGCCACAATAATATTTACACCTGATGAATTTTAGATAAGGCCCAAAACAGCAGCTGTGCAAACAAAAATGCTTTGCTAGTAAGGATGACTAACCTCTGATGTCACTAAGAATATAACAAACAACACTGATTTAAGAAAAGCTATTTTTATTGAACAAAGAATGGCCCAAGAACGCCAGTTTTGCAAGCTCTTTATATAATTTTTCACATTTTCCTATATTCCATGAGAAGCAAATTCCATTCCTATAATCTCTTCCTCAAAGATGCAGGTTTGTTGTTCTTTTTTTCTCTTCACTAGGACTCCTTCAGTTCTTTTGCACTCCACTATTTTAAGAAACCCATACAAAACTGGAGACATTATTCCAGCTAAAGCCTCATCCTTCCTAAATAATGTGAAATAGTCATATGAACTCAAAAAATGAACTGGAAAGTCTCTCTCAACTGTACACTTTCTCCTTCTAGCCTTAATTGCTATAACTGAGATTTAGGATAGGAGTATCACTTTATTACCTCTTGCTTTATATCTAAGGCACTATAAGCCTTATGTCTATTTTTTGTTTGAGTATCAACTGTTGAATGAACAAACTATTTGCCTCTCCATTTTCTATCTTTTTACACTATTAAATTCAAGAAGAAATTGACTAAGAACTTGTGGGATGAAGACTTGATGCTCACTTTCAGATAAAAAGAAAAACTGTAAGAATTGATCAGTAAAAATGAATTTTAGTGTAATTTTTCATCTTCACAACTGTGGTTGTACACACACACACACTCTCGCTAAGCAAGCCCTGAATATTAACTTTCCAGCCTTAATCTTACCTCTTTATAAGCTTTAGCCCAAGTATCTGCCAGCTGGTTGATGTCTACTTTTCCTGATTTCACTGCTTCCAGAGCCACTTCAGCTTCTCTGTCATAATCTTTTATAGTTTCCTCTTCTACAAACTTGCTAAGAGATTGCTTCAGGTCTATTAAAACAAGAAGAAAATGGTCCGTCAACAGAACACATCAGTAATCACCCAGGTAACCTGTAAGTAAGGTTTTTCACCTGAAAACCTTTTCCTTGATAGCACTTGCTAGCACTGACAACAATTTTCTCTGATGTTTTGCTGTTTAAAAACCAAATTTTTAAACACTGTTCTAGTAAAACACCCTTCTTTTGGTTTCTTAGAGCAAGCTGTAAGACACTTGTGGACAAGGATACACGAGATTAATTTAAGAAATCAATTCATACCATTTTCTATAAAGCATGGCAGGTTGTGCAGAAACATCAGGCGTCCGTGCAAATGACTGATATTCTCTTGCACAGGGAATTTGAGAGGCACAGTAAGCACCAAATGTTCATTTCCAGCACTGAATTTGTACACATAGTCTCTCTCCCTAGTGAAAGTCTTTCCTTTATTAGGCTTCATCCTCTTGAGTTTGTTTCCTGCAGTGGAAATGAAAGTAACAAGAATTACATTCTTGTAAAATCAGAAGTAAAAAATGGTAATGAAAATCCATGGCTTTGTTAATAATTAACAGCCAAGAATACTTAATCCCCCAAATTTTCACAGATACTCAGTTTTGACTTCTAAACACATGCAGTTGGAACCCAAGCATAAATACCAGTTTCCAAAATATCAAATGCTTTTGAAATGTATTTGAGCGTTTCAATATATGAATTTGGGTAATTACTCTTAAAAATTACAGCATAAATCTCCTGACTTAAAAGCAGAACCAGGGCAGATAGGAACCCTGATAAACAGAAAAGTACCTGAAACACCCTGACTTCTGCCACGGATGCCTCAAAAGCTGAAATCCTTCACAGTGCATAGAGATTTTATTTCCTCCTTTCTGCAGGTGCTAGGCCTGGGGAGTGGGGGAGCAGATGTTTGCAACGCTTTTTAGAAAGAGCTGATTTTGTCATGCTGTAACTCGTATTAAAAATAAGCCAAAAGAGATGCAAGGGGGCTGTGTAAAGCATGAAAACACAGGCTGGAAGCACATACCTGTGCTGGTGTTTTTACCCTCCACTGGGCTCCTCCGCTCATTCACATCCCTCTGTTTTGGATAGCACCTGCAAAGCTGGACACAGCGCTTCAGCTGAACCCTCCCCCATGCTGAACACCACAGCCCAGGGAGAAAAGAACCCAATAAAAATAAAAAATTCTACAGCGAATTCATGGGTTTAGGGTTTGTGGGGCTTTTGGGTGAGTTTTCTGTGAACAAACCTACGTGTTGGACACCGATGAAACAAGGCAGTCTCAAAAAAGATCATCTCAGGACAACCAATATTGATGCGAGGCGGTGTCCCGGCCTCTCTGGAAGTGGGATTCAAAGGGAAATCCTGGGAAATACAAACCCGACAACGCTCTGCTGCTCCCCGATGCAGCGAGGAGGTGGGGAGGAAGGTGATGGAGAGGAAGAGGGGGGCAAACCCCCTGTTCCAAAGCGGCACCTCCTGCTCCTGAAAACGCAGGCTCAAAGCCGGCAGGACACGGCCTGCGGGATCCCATCCGCCCCCTTCCCGCCCCGGGGAGCTCCCGGTGTCCGCGTTCCCTCCGCTGGAAGCGGCAGCGCCCGCGGGCACAGGGAACCTCCCGGCCGTGCCCGGCCCGTCCCGGCTCACCTGGCTCCGGGCGGGCAGCCGCGGGTTAACCGGGCCGCGGGGAAGGGGGAGCCGGGATGTTCCGCCTCCCCCGTCATCGCAGCTGCGCGTCCGCAGCGGCACATTCGGCGCTGCTCCCGTGGCGAACGTGCCGAGCGGAGCCGGCGGCGGCGGGGATGGCGCGGCCGGCCAGGAGGTGCGTGTGCCAGGGCTGAGGGACGAGGGGCTCCCCCGATCCCCTTGGGGCCTCTGGGGGATTCCAGGGTGGCCCCTTTCCCTTCCAGCTGAGCGGTCGTGATCAGTGGCACAGGGCCGTGTTGGGGGCCTGGCACTAGTGGTGTCCCTCGGGATTCTGTCGTAGAATGGTTTGGGTTGGAGGGGACCTTAAAAACCATCAGGTTCCAACCCCCCTGCCATGGGCAAGGACACCTTCCACTATGCCAGGTTGCTCAGAGCCCCGTCCAACCTGGCCTGGAATGCTCCAGGGATGGGGCAGCCATAGCTTCTCTGGACAACCTGTGCCAGGGCCTCAGCACCCTCACAGGGAACAATTTCTTCCTCATATCCTATCTAACCCTCCTCTCTGTCAGTGTGAAGCCATTGCCCCTTGTCCTGTCACTCCAGGCCCTTGTCAAGAGTCTCTCTCCATCTTTCCTGTGGGCTCCCTTCAGGCACTGCAAGGCCACAATGAGGTCACCCCAAAGCCTTCTCTTCTCCAGGCTGAACAATCCCAATTCCCTCAGCCTTTCCTCACAGCAGAACTGCTCCATCCCTCTGATGCCCTTGGTGTCCTTGCTCTGGACTGGCTCCAGCAGCTCCCTGTCCTTCCTGTGCTGGGCCCAGGGCTGGATGCAGCCCTGCAGGTGGGGTAATACTCGGCCCAGTGTTGTTTAAATTGCTCATCCCTGATTTGGATGAAGGGGTCGATGTCTCCTCAGCAGTTCACTGATGACACAAAGCAGGGAGGAGTGGCT
>VXAZ01001749.1:1437557-1600126 GCA_013399875.1 Gymnorhina tibicen | reverse complement strand
ATATATTTGTGCCGATTTGGGCCAAATTCAGGGAAACATCCAAAGGAACGTCTCCTCAAAGGAAGGCAGGTTATAGCTGCCCTTCCCCCACCAGGTTCGGGAAAAAAAAAATTTTCCTCAGAGAAAAGTGAAGGAAAAAAACCCCAAAACCCAAAAACCTATTTATTTAAGAAACACACAGGAAAAGAATAATAATAATGCTAAATAATAAAATCTCTTGCTGTGGAGAGAAAACCTGAAAGACTTTAGAGTCCTTCTGTGGGTGTGGTCTCTCACCTCCTCCTTGGAGCTGGGTCAGCGTGGGCCCCCTCCGGGCCTAAGGTGGAAATTTTCCCAGTGAGTTCTGGTGTTCTGATGTTCTGAACAAGTCCAGAAGAGAAGGGAAAAGCTGAAGTCCCAGAAAGAATAACGCTCAGTCTTGTCTCTCTCTCTCTGGAGAAACAGAGCCAAAAAGCTGAGAGAAACGGAAAGGGTGCTTCCTTCGCTCCTCAGTAGCAGCAGCAGCTAATCTCCGTGTCCTTGAAGCACAAACTGTTTTGAAAAGTTTGCTCAGGTTTTTTCTCTCTCTCTTGCACCTGGTTTTAGAGGCACAGAAAGGCTCAGGATCATATCTGGGCATAGAACTGTGATAGGGGATACAACAGCATAAAGTCACCCCAAGACAAAAACTAAGTCCTATAATGTTTCTGTATGAACAAAACAGAGAAATTTTAATATAGAATGAATGTAATCTACTTTTGTAGTTTCTGAATCAAGTTATGAATTCTGTCTTTATGTTGGAGAAAAGTAAATTGTGCTACCTTAGACAAAACAGCCAAGAACATTGGACACAGATATTGTAATAAACTTTAACTGACGTAGGTTAAGCAGCAGCACATCCCAGTAACTTAAACAGCACAGGATAATTTGTCGTAGTTTTCTTTTATAATAATGAAACCATTTAGAATCATATTCAGCAAGCAGGAAACTAAACCACTATGTACACAAATTAAGAAGTGTTGTATGCTATAATCATGGCCTATGTTATTCCCTTTCTCTTTAATTGGGCTGAGTTCTCTGTTCATAATTACAGTGATAACACAGATAACCACACAAAACACTTCTCTTTCCAGCACCTGCTTGCACAAAGTAATGTTTCATAGAGAGGTCAGGAAACTGCAGTGCCTTAAAAAATAAATTTAAAAACACAAATGTATATTACAACACTATGAGGTCTTATAGCAGTACAAGAAAGATTATTTGGTTTGCCATTTGCTTCACGTGCCTGCCAGGACAGAACCACTCATGTCCCACATAATGACTTTTCCAAAGACTCATGACTTGGATTTGCTGTCGCACGATTGGGTTTGTGTGTGGTAAGCAGAACGTGGCACAGCACAACACCTTTCCATCATAGCACCATATGCAACAGTCTTTTTGAAACAAACACATGGACACAAAACTACCCGTTTGGACCACAGAGGCACAATAATGTTCAGAATTAAGGGATAAAAATGTTCAAGAAAAAAAAACTTGCAACAACAAATACTTCACACAAATGTAGTATTTTCCATGTTGAAGTACCAGCTATTCCCAGTCTTGCTAGTGCTGTAGTAATTAGGTAGCAGTTACTTCATGCTGTCGAGTGGAAAACTGCCCATTGGGACCCAATCTCCACCTGTCTTGCCCAGGCAGGGAGGGTGCAGGGAGGATGCTCACAGCCAACTGTGATCAAACAGCTTCAGCCTCATTTCCCAGAGAGTAAATTTGGTCCAGCCTCACCTAAGTTACCCAAGACACATCTATGTCAGTCATCAAGGCTTCTTCCAGAACCAAGGGAGTGAAACAAGAAGCTACAAAGAGCATCTATCCCTTAAATCTATAAATCTAAGGTATAAATCTATACCTTAGAAAAAAAAGGTGTTTGCAGATTTTCTTTTTTTTAACTCAACCAAAATGCAGTCAGCTGCAGTTACTGTAGTTGGCTCTGTAGTAAAATTTTCAAACTCTTATATGTCCAAGACAAAGCATGGAAGAGATTTAACCTTGATCTGTCCTAAGCCCATAGACACGTAAGAAGAATAGAAATAATTTATGTAATTTATAATGGCATTAATCAACTCAGTTCTATCTACTGGCAGCGCCTTGCTGCTTGACACAATGCACAGTACACCGCAATTTCCAAACTTACTCCAAGCACCCAGTTCCCCTGTGATTTCACAAGAGAAAAACTGCCACAGTCCACCATTAGTATGTGCCATCCAGGGAATGCACAAAGGAATTGTCTTGTGCAAAAACTGCTCTGAAAGGATTGTGATACTACAGGGAACACAGAGGCCACAACAACCCAAAGGATCGGCCACGAGCCGCGCAGCAAGAAAACCTGCAGCATGACAAGTAGGAAATACCTTGAACATACATATATATAAAACAGCATTTGTTAGTAACACAAAAAAAATCATTAAAGCCACTTGTATTAGCCTTCACTTCTAAAAACTCTCAACCGAATAAATGACCATTTTTAAATGCTGGAGCATTAGTGTTAAATTTCTCCCACTATATGCAGCAACAGCGTAATGCCTGTAGAACTATACAGACTTTCCATCAAAGTTAAAACAAGAAAGAATATATATTATTGTGAGAATACCAAAAGACATAATTTAAAATCACACTGGATTTATATTTCCAAGCCAAAGGCCAGGAAACTACTTTTATCTTAAAAAGGAAAGCTACATTCCTGTACAGTCATTTGGCTATTCAGAAGTGAGAGGCTGCAAAACACAGGGATCAAGATCATCACGTAAGGGCACTGGTTCTAGTGAAAGAGATGAAAATACTTATCCAGTAAATCTAGACAAGGGGCAGTAGTCAGGTGCTGAACTTCCAGATACAGACCAAAACAAACAAACAAAAAACCCAAAAAACCCTAAACCTCACAAAAAATTACTGTGAAGAATTTGGACATAACTAGGCAGAGAATAGAAAATTAAAGGAATTTTTAAATGGTATTTTCTCCCTCATTTTAATACTATTTGGGATAATCAGTAAGAAGATAAAAAGGCTTTGTATTTAATATCAAATTAGTTCTTACAGGACACATCTATAGCCGAGCAGCCTGTGGCTGTTTCCCCTCTTTCTCCAAGACTGCAACCTTAAGAACGCACAATTTCTTTTCCAGAAACAAAATGATTAAGAAGTGTCAGAATAGAGCAGTGAAGAGGTCTCCAATTTCTGCTGTACCTTCTCTGTCAACCTCTTTGCAGACTCCAATTCCTCTATAAATCTCAACCCTACACAATCCCTTGTGGAGTTCAGTGGCTCATGGCCAACACAGTCCACATTACCCAGAGAACACAACAGATACATTCTTCACCCTCTCAATGCACTTGGGTGCCCAGTAATTTGGCCAAAGGCAGGCCTGCATTTATCCAACTTCTCAAGCAACTCCTTGTCATTTTGGCACACGGACTTTACAACTCAATTTACAAGAAAAGTGACAGTTTCATTTCAGCTGCAAAGCTTCAAGAGTAATATTAGGAAAATACAAACCATATTTCACCTTTTATTGGCAGGGCAGACACAACAATTCATTAGTTTACTTAGCATCCAGGAACTGCATGTGTGGATGGATCAGTTCTTTGATCAAGCTTTCACTTATTTAAAAAAGGCCTCCGTAGATCAGTCTTCTAGCACTGACCAAAGGCAGACATGGAAATAAATAAAAGCCCAGAAAACGCAGGGGAGAAAAAAAAAAAAAGAAACAGGCAATCACTTATTTACACTTAATTAAGCATAAACTAACTCCCCTCCTCCTTTGGGAAGGATATAGATAAAATACAAATGGAAATAAAAGAGTGGATGAGTAATCACTGCAGTCCAAACAATATTTCACAAACAAAACAAGTGTGATAAGATTCAGTAGCCTGTGGCAGACATTTGTTTCAGTGAACAACAAGACCATATTTTCATACTTTTGGCCATCTCTGTAGTCTGAGGCAAACTGCCAATTCTTACTCTACTGTCAACCCCCAGACCTAATGGAGATGAAAGGCAAAATATAGCTCCATTCCAACTGCATTATTAATTCCAGCAGGGCCACATTTGGGCTGACAGGGCTGAGGTCATGATTTAGCCATTAGCACTAGGAACAGCAGGATTTGTCCGCCCAGAACTGCAGGACTATGGGCCGTGCTTTCCCTTTTATGTCCAATCAATATTGCATTTCACGTTGTCTTGCCAGGCTAATGGAGGAACGGTCACAGCACTGGTTTGAAGAACACTTCTAGCAAAAGACAAAATTCTCCTTACAGACTATCAGCAGCCCCACTTTTGTTTTTCTGCTAGAATACCCTGGTCACATTAAGCTCTGTTTTCTTTCTACAAAGATGCAAAAGGAACATACAATATGATTTTAAAAAACTGTGCTGGCAAGTGCAGCTCTGCCTACACCTTGGGGTTTTCATACGTCTGCAGTGTTGCAGGCAGCTTCTCCTAACTAAATATGAAAAACCTCAAATATAAAATACTTATAACCCAAAATAAGCCCTACTGCAAGTACAATTTATCACATGATCCTGCCATTTTTTACTTGCCTGTGGGCAGCCAGAAGTGTTTCCCACAAGAAGCTGTGGAGCAAAAGGCCTGCAAATCCAACCTCATTGATTTCCTTCTGGAGCTACATTTACCTTCTCATGTTTTCCAACATTTCCATGATGGCAATTAATGTCTAAATCCAAGCTACTACAAAAGAATTTCCATCCCTGCTTAAATGAGTCTTCCTTGACAGGATGTCCACTGGAGGTGGGAACATGGGACAATCAGTTCTTGCATCCATACACTCTTTGCCCCCCACCCTTGGGCATCAATTCTTCTAAAGACTGCTACATGTACTGAACAGGACTGAATTAAGGAAACTCAGTTTTACACTTCTACAGACTGCAAGATGATAGGTGGAAGGATGAAAGCTGTATCTTCTTCACACTCAACTTACAAAGACTTCAGACTTTTCAATTTTCTTCTGCAATTTCTCTGAGGACCTTTCATTTCCCTCCCCAACCTTTTTAGATCCAGTCAGCTTTCACCAGCTTAGTTAGAGCCTGTAAGCAGGAAGAGCTGAAGATTTTAAACATCTCTGTATCACTGGTTATTTTAATTTGGTCTTGTTTTTAAAATAACAGTATAGAACGACCATCATTCTCCTGACTTTAAAATTGGCTGCTGTAGTTCATTGATTTTAATTATCTGATGAAGAGAGAGATCCCTAAATGACAGCTGCTGATATATGGTAGGGCTTTATTAAATGCTGAAATATTTAACTGAATTCAGTGACTCAGAAAAATTCAGAGTGTTAATTTTATAGATTAAACAGCAGCCTTAAGGCCCCGAATTATTTTAAAACAAATTTTATCTACTTTTTTGGAACACTTTGAATTTAAATGTTACTGTCAGCTCCACATAAGCTCATTTCTGCAAAGGTTTCTCACGTACTACGGTACCAACTTAAATTCTAATCCATTTGCATTAAACTGGTAGATATCCTGATAGGTTATAAATGAGAGTGAATGAACTTAAATGTGTTCCATTTTACTTAATTTGCAACAATACAATCTGCTTTTACCTAAAAGAGGTGGGGCAGAACTAACATATCAAAATAAACACACGTTCACATAGCATGTTAAGTTGATGCAACCCTGTTTTAAAAAAGGAGAGAAACAGTGGTAATAATTGGACAGGTTTTCCATAGAAGGAAATTGACACTGAAGGGATTCCCACTCAGGACAGATACTCAAATCTTAATTTATCTAGGAAAAAAAAGTTTAAAATTTATCTGTGGTTAAGTTAAAAATAAAAAAGCCTGATAACCAGCAGCTCTTGACTCCTGTCTTACACCAAAAATTACTTCAAAGAGGTGTATCAGGATGTCACAGCACTGCTCAATAAATAGCAGATGAAATTCAATGATAATCAATGCAGAATCAAAGCTAATTATGTATACAATGATGGACTTGAAATTAGCAGTTAATATTCAGGGAAGACTTCAGAGTAATCACATAGGCTGGCAGTTCTCTCTGTGTCACCTCCATGCTCCACAGCAGTCTGAAGGCAAACAGAACCCAAGGAATTACTATTAAAGAATTAGAGAAGAGTGAAACACCATCACAGCCATTTTATGAACTCGCCTTCTGAGCATTGAGAGCATTTCTGCTTGCTCCTCTCCAAAAGGATGGAAAAGCGTGATCAGGAAAGGCATGAAGGACGAGCATGGGCATGCAATGGTTTCTGTTTCAAATAGGATAAATAAAAAATCCAAGCCTGGAAAAGAGATGATTCAGGGTAGACAGAGAGCCTACCCTGACCCAGACAGATACCAGCAGTCTTTAAAAATCTGAAGTGGCATGAAGGAGATGAACACAGTACCAGCATTCACACTTTGTGCCAGCACAAGAGCTCCAGAGTATCAAGTGGATGCTCCTTCCTTTAGCTAATGCATATGTTGCCACAGGACATTGCAGAGGCCAAAAATATTTAAATGGTACGAGAAATCAGTTAGGAAAAGGCATGAGAGAAAATCCAGTCAAGGGCTGTTAAAAGCAATTATGCAGATACAAGCTCAGGCTGAAGAGGTCCCTCAGCCCCAGAGCATCGCTGCCTGGCAGGGCCGGTCCCACACACTTTGCCTTCCCCTCTTGCCCTCATCAGCAGCCCAGCTTACTGAGCTACCAAAACCCACAAAATACTGGACTAAACAGACCTCTGTGGCCATTTCAGTATTTTCCTATGAAAAGCCATGAAGCTGAGACACATTTAATTGTGGTGCAATGGGATCACGCACTAAAAATAGTGATCTTCAAAGTTCTATCACCTGCATAGGAATAAGCAGAAAATGTGAAGAGCCACTCTGAGGCAATGCATAATTCATGCAAATTTTGCCATCTAAGCTCTTTAGGCTTTTCTTAAATAAACAAATAATTCATCCTCTGCATCCTCTGCAGTCTGAAGCTCGTACTGATTATGTTGATACCCTGGTAGAATTTAGAGCCCAGCTGAGCACAGGATCCCATTGTGTCCTCTGCAAACAGAGGAAGAGAGAGTTCTTGCCTCACAGAGCCAGCAATATTAAAAAAGCATAACACAAGAATCACAGAAGACTAGAAACAGAGATGAGGCAGCTCCAAACCAGAGCCTCAGGAACAGAATTCAATTTTTTTAAGTTAATGTCTGTGCACTTCTCCCAGACTGTCTCAAAAAGAGATGAGTGGATCTTTCCAGATGGGCAAACTAAGTACTGTGAAAAAGCATTTGAGAATTTCATGCAGATATTGTGCCACAACTGAAGAAACATGATCCACAGAAACATTTTAGTTATTTCACATATGCATAAACCATGATGGACTCCAAGAGTAACCTTACTGTATCTTTCAGGTAATTTAAATGGAAACCATGTCCAGTACTTGGGCTAGTTCTGTGAAATCTCAAGGGTTAGGAAGCACAAGTCACTACAAAGAAATACAAGATATGTACATAAAGACATCTGGTACAACTTTCTGAAATTCTAGACTTCAGCACTGTCAGTAATGAACACAGTAAAAGAAACCTTTTCTTGAGGGGTCTGATTCTTCACTGGTTTTTTTAATCACAGAATTTCTACTGTCCCAAGTCTATCACAAAGCACATGATAAAGAAACACATTGCCTGCTCTGTTACTCAAAAAAAAAAAATCAGACTTCTGAAAGAACAAAATATCCAAACTCAGAGAAAAATAATAGGGTCCACAGACACGTCAGTTGGTTTTTGAGAGGCTTTTTTCTTCACATTAGCTTGTATTTACACAGCTATCTTACTCCTAAAGCAACAGGCAACACAGACAAGGTCCCAAAGGTATAAACCAGCATGAGTCTGCATAGAATCGCATCCAACTCCACAAACATACCAGCTGGCTTTTGATATTTTTCACAAAGTTTTGGTACAGCCTTTGACATCCAGTTTCAAACAGTCTAGAGGCAGCATGAAGTAGCACTATTCGTATTCTAATCTGAAAAAACCCAGAAATATGAGATCTATCACAATAATGCAGTCTAGCAGTGCTTAATTTGGGTGACAGTATGAATGAGTCACAGCTAATTGTCAGGTAACAGGACGAACACAACTGCCTTCAGTCAGCACCAGAGTCCCTCTGCAGGCATCGGAAATAGTTTTTTGCAGTGGGAAAACAACTCAGGGAAGCAGAACAGAGATAATCAGAGTCAAGGAACATACAACTGAAAGTATTTAATGAAAGGATTTCATTATTACAAATAAATCACAGTCATATTCACTGTAAGGGTTCCTATTCTCCAAATTAAGAATCTGTATTTTGCAATTAACACAAACAAAAATGGATATATACTTCTCCTTAGAAAAAATATTACCTTTCCCTGCTCAAGGCAGTGCTGAGTACACACTGGTTTTGCCCCACTTTGCTCTGAAAAATCATCTAGTATATAGATCTATTTCTGAGCAAGGTGTGAAGTCCAACTTCTGGCATCTGGTAGAAAGATACAGCAGTATCTCTTTAAATATTTAGTTTCCTGCCTAAAATTAATACTGGAATATCAAAAAGAACCTTGTGACACCTCCAGTGAAAATTCTCTCATATGAGAATCCCAATTTTAACAACAGAGATCTCAGGAACTACTTCTCTCACTTAATGAGCCTTGGCAGCCATTCAAATTAAACACTCTATTGTGCAAGGAGCTAATTATGCTGAGATTAAACCCAGAGAATGATAGGGACATTTACTGTACTTCTGGCAATTATAAGAGCTCTCAGTATTGGAGAATACAGCTTGTATTTCATAATTCTGAAAGACATCCCTGCTAATCCAATAAAAAAATTGCATGCGCGTGCTCACACATACAAGATTAATTAAATTTTTAAAACATTTTTCAACTATTTCTGACGCACATACATTCACAAATTATTATTTGTTTTGCCCTATTTCTCCTATATCTCAATGTTCATCCTGTATCTCATATATCCATTTGTCATAATCCTCCACCATTTCTCTGATAGGCAATTAATGTTATCTCTTTCCCTAGGAAAGCTGAAGTAATGACAGTAAAATATTTGCTCATTTAGTATTCTAATTAATTTTTCCAGTATCTTCCCTGATAGTGCCCTTTTCTTTCCCAGAAAACCCAGTGGTCAGTTATCTCTGTCACTGCTACCCAAAGACAATGCATGTAAATAGAGGGAGATTTCCTTACTTGGCACACGCAGGCAGGAGCACTTCTGAAATTCCATTAATAAAACTCACCACAGGATGATTTCTCACTTCCTCTCCACTAATGTCTACTTGGAAGAGGTTTGATTATGCAACATAAAACCCTCTAAATCCCCATAAGGGCCTGGGGAGACCAAAGACAAGTGATCAGACTCTTCTGCAGCAAAACGTGTTCAACATTTCACAGGAACGGACTCTTGCGCACACGATGGGAAGCTGGGTAGTGAAGTAATGGGACCTGGATTTGTGATGGATTTTGCATCTTGTGGTTAGCTCCACCAGTATCTAACAGCGTGTGTAATCTGATTTAAGGTTCCCCCATCCCAAAGTCCAGGCACTCACAGCAGCTGCTTCCCCAGGGGATTTGCTGGTGTCTAATGAAAGCACAGTTCCTG
Source organism: Gymnorhina tibicen (assembly GCA_013399875.1). Classification (NCBI taxonomy): domain Eukaryota; kingdom Metazoa; phylum Chordata; class Aves; order Passeriformes; family Artamidae; genus Gymnorhina; species Gymnorhina tibicen. The sequence goes on along the minus strand of VXAZ01001749.1, from coordinate 1,590,490 downwards.
CAGCACCATTCCTTTGAGGGCAAGGCATCAGCAGAGCTGTGCTTCTCTACCCTGCCTTTGATTTTCATGAAATTTGTCAAACCGCAATGTATTGCACACTCCTAACCCTGCTTTTCCCGTCCCATGACATTCAGGAACCATGCCAGCAGATGCAAAGATTTTTGTGAGGATAGACAGGTGGACAGAATCACCAGCCTGAGAAATTAAGCAAGCTGATCTGTGCTTCAGGTTGTAAATTGGTCAAAAGCAGCTTTTCAAGTTTTCAGCCAAACTGGATCACCTAGCAGAAGGAAAGTAGTCCCTATCATCTTGAGGCAGCAGTGTTCCCCTTGAGGAAAACTCTCCAGAAGCTGTGAGGCAAAGCCCTTGTTCCCATGAGCAGCCTTCACACACAAATTCTGCAGTATTTCATTTCCATATTCTATCAACGTATTGTTTTGCTTAAAATGGAAAAAAACAAACGTGAAAGGCCTGACCTCTCTGGGGCTGATGGGTGTGAATCAAGGCACAGATGAGCTGTATCTGCAAGTAATGATTACTGAAACAAGTAATGATTACTCTGGAAGACTAGAGGCAAAGCAAGGTTAGTATTATTAAATGTAGCTCACTGTAAAACAAGATAAATCAGAAAGAGTTACAGGTAATTATCTGTATGTTGTCATTGGTCAGTCAACAAACTGCATTTAAGAATCTGCGATAAAGTGATTTCCTAATTAACTGCTCATCATGAGCACTTTTGGAGAGAATAGTGGGACTGAGCTAACTGTTGCAGTAAAAGCAGAAGATAAATTATAAGTTTCTTTAAACAAATTAAAGAAAAAGGCAGCAGAGCAATGCACTGAAGGAATGCACTTCCTAAGCTTGTACTTTGCTCTGTTCTTTCTATAGTTTTGTTTCTGCTGCAAAGCAGGCACACTAATGTCACGCACCCACTAAATGTCGTGCCATTTATGACAAACATCCACACTCGGCAGCATTCCAGAAGCAGTCTCTGCATTCCCCCCGATGGTATTCTAACATTTCACATTAACTTTTACTTTCCCTCACATCACCTCCTGCAGCCCCGCCGGTTCCTGCATTTCTGATAGCACAAGGTGTGGGGAACAGAGCAGGGACAGCTGACCCCAGGCAGCACAACCTCAAGTGCAATCCCACCTCTCCTTCCAGGCTGGCTCTGTTATAAGAGCATCAGTAATTACAGAAACAGCATTAAGCCTATTACACTATGGGACAATCTCCTATTTTAAACTTATACCTTTTAAATTCTGGAACAGCCATATGCAAGCAGGTGCAAAGCCTTTGCAGATGCCCCTCCCACTCCAGCAGCCCTTCCAGAACATGCATTTTAGACCCCTTGCTCCTCTTATAATCCTGATCTTATCAATATCACCTGGAAAACTCTGGCCACAAATCTCTCTCAGCTGAATACACAGGTTTTGCTAGTTTCTCCCCACTAAGGTTTTAAATGATTGCTTTTAAAATAAATATAAATGAAAAATGTGTACCTTGCTGAAGACAAGTATCTTAACAGGTTGGTTTTCTGAAGTCTTTGTTGTATTTTAAAAAAGGCAAAGATTGCATAACACCACCCCTCTGGAAAACTTTCCTCTCAATTATGTAGTCAAAAGCCTTCAAAAAAGTAATGAATTTAGTGAATTAAAAATTTATCTAACTCTTTATATCTCACCATTCCCAACAGTTGTTTTTTGCTGCCAGGATGCAGTATCTGTGTTTGAAAACCCTTATGTAACTTCTGAATTTTTCCATCTAGCTCCAGCAAGCTGACATAATCTAGCAACTGAGTCTTCTGTGTCCCTGTGCACATACTGGCAGTGAAGTATGAATGCATGGGAATAGTTTAAAATATTTCTTTAATATTTTATCATAACTTTAGTTGATGTTCATTTGTGTTCCCTCCAATCTCAGGTGCTGGCAGATGGAGTTTTTTCCTTCTTAACTAGCAGGACATGGAATTTTCTGGTTTGTTTTCCCCTACAGCAGATGTATGCACATCTCAATATATTTCAGTAATTTTTCTATTCCTCAGCTCTTCCTTGGAGATTGACTGCTTACTTGTATAGTATTTTTAAAATAATGATGTTTTATTTTTTTCTCCTTGGATAGACAGACAGGTTCTAACATTTTTTTATTTAACTATTACATGTAATTTGATAATTCCTAGTAAGAGATAGGTAATTCTCCTTATAAGTATGTGGATTGCCAAATTTTATTTTTTAAAATGTCAAATACATTAGGAAAAAAAAAAACCAAATTTAGGTAAAGAACCAATATTCTCTCAAGGCCATATGCCAATAAAACTCATCTCCATTTATTCTCCAGTCTGCAGCAATTGAAGCACAGTTTCCCAGATTAATAGATCCAGTATCACTATTTAATCCTCTCCTCAGTGACACGGTATAATGATCTGATGAACATGCCACTTAATGGACTATCTGGAAGTGTTCAAAAACCATGGTGATGAGCACAGGCTAGAAAACTATAGAAAATACCCTAGAATAGAATGAGAACTGAGAAATAAATCAGCCTGTAAGGGACAAGATTTATTCAGGGATGTATGGGGCCTTTTCCTTCCCATAAGCATTTCCATTTTTAGTTCCTTTATTAATATTTTTACTGTTTCCTCACTTCATGTGAATGCACTGGAATCGTACAAGGTCTAATCTAAATTATCTTGCAGAGCAAGGTTGATAACCTCCCACAAATTAACATTAGCTCAGTAACTTGCCAGTTTGTCTATATAAATTACCAAAGATACACGGCACCTCCCTGCTTCTGTATATATATAATTTACCACGGATTTATTACTAATATTACAATACACAGTCACTCTGTAGCAATTATTTATTTGTTTTTAATTTTAATAGGGCAGAAGTCAATTTGTCAGCCATACAAGCTCCTTGCTCAATAGCTGACCAGGGGACTCTGAGAGCTCCTGGAACACATCCAGCACATGCCAGCCCAGAGTGGCTGGGAAGAAATCAGCTTCACCTGGCAGCCAGGGGAATTACCAACCTACTGTCAGGTCAGCCTGTGTTTATGCCAAGGACAAACATTAGCAAGGACTTCTTGGCATTGCAAATACTGCAGAGACTTCTATACCTATCCTACACAGGGACTCAGACTATACAACACTTCCAGTATCCCTGGAATTTATATGAATAGGAAGATATTGGGATCCAGTCCCTTATGCAACAACGCAGTTCTGTAGAATTCACTACACAACCGCTCACAACTATACAGTCCAGAATGCCAAGACCCCCCAAAAGCTTTAAAATGTTACATAGCTTCCTGCATATCTCACAGTAAACATAGTCAGATCTATGTGGATCTTGTCACTTACTTGCATAAATCAAAATCAATTTATCCAAAGAAAAAAAGAAAAAAGCCCCCATAGACATAAGATTCAACTTCTTGGAATGACTGTAAAATGCCAACATAAACCAAACCTCCAAAACTTTACTGTTCCGGAGACGGAAACACTGAATTAACCAACATCTTTACATCTCAGTCAAGTACCAAGTTAACTTTGTTTTTAATTACCAATCAAATTAAGACCATCAGGACTGATTTATTATACAAACAGTGCAGAATTCTTTTAGGCTTTGGTTGTTTCTATATAAAATTATAAAAGGACATATAAAATAAAGTCTTTACATCCACACATTAATCAAAAGCAGAAGAGAATTTATGTAATAAACATTTTGTAAACAGCATATCACATAAAAAGCCATTTTTTAACACGTTCCCAATTAGACTGTCAGTATACAAGCACACACACACTACCGTGCAGAACTCCTACCAAGGACTGTTGTGTCTCTTACCTTCCAATTCAACCTCTTTTTAACTACATCCCATGTCTTGCCCACTCTCTTAATTTTAACTTCGTCCTTCCCTGCTTAGTTGAATGCATTTAAAGGCAGCATTTTAGCAGAGTTCATTAACAGAATAAAAAATTCTTTGCAATTTGTCTTTTTATTTTAGTAACTAGAACATATAATTATGCTAATTCACTTGAAAAATAAAAGGAAACCATAGTAGTTTTAAAATATTTTTCTTATTAAAAATACCATAATCACTTCACTGCTTTACTTAAAAAGTCATTTTTTTATAAATAATGGGTTTAATTTATTTTATAGATATATAGCCAGTGATAAGCCACTCAAACATAGCCCTGGATATAAGGTTATAAGAAAGCTACTGTCAATAAAATATCCGTAATATGACTCAATATGCACAGTCATGCTATTTGCAAATGGACAGAGGGCAGAAATTAAAACTGTACATCTGGTGTGGCATACAATTCAGCAATGATTAACAGCAAATGCATGGTGTTGAACAGCAGTGTGACTACACACAATTCCTCTCATGTTCAGTGTCTGTGTTACAGCTGAAGTTGCAGCAACAGAGACGTGTCCTAATGCAGAAACAGAAGATGCCTTATCATGAAGATGTTTAGAGACACGAGCATTGCTTTTTGTCAGCTCATACATTCTGACAAGTGACAATAATGATAACCCCAAGTTTTATTTCCAATAACAGATGCAGCCTGAGGGCAACAGTACAAGTTGTGTCTTATGTCTTTCTATCTCCGTCACCAGTCTCCACACTGAATTCCATCTGCTTGGCCCTTCCTTTAAGGCTCTCTTTGGATTTTAATTTGTGCCTTTCAGCCAAGCTTCTGACCAGAAGTAACAGAGAAGGTAACTGGTAAACAGAGTATGAACATCCCAGATACTACCATTGGTTCAGGACCTAAGAATTGATTCCCACCAGGCAGACAGCTCATGTGTCCAGGTTGGATAACACTGGTTCATAAAGAGGCTCATTACCTCAGCAGATTCACAAATGATCCTGAACAGCAACTTGCTCCCTAAGCCTGAAAAGTGCTAGAAAGGGACACTCAGCTCTGTTGTACATGAATTGGCTCATGTTGTACATGAAAGGTAACTTTGCAAACTGCTCCCGCGTTCCTCCATGCCAGGTTCTCTTGGCACACAGCCATGCTTCAGTGCATCCATCAGCAAAAAGAGCACCCAGAACCCTGACAAAGCTGCTCCTGAAGAGATGGCATCAGAACTTGGGAACATGAGAAATGCTCAGGCCAGTGGTCCATGGTTTTGCATATTTTTTATTTGTGAGACTTTAGCATGCTAGTTTTCCTTCCTCCTCTCATGGATCAATAGGCCTGAGGTGTTTCCTCCCTGAAGAGCTGTGTTAATGAGAAGTTACTGCCTGCTCCTTTGGAAAGGGGGCTAAAACATCACCCTGTTTCACATAAGTCACTGAAAACACCAGAATGGCATAGTTAATATCAAGGCTAAGATTAAACCAGTGAGATAAAGACAAGAAATAAGTGACTCCCATACAAAGAAAGAAAACTCAAACAACCCTGTCATTACAGCCTACTGTAGGAGCATGTTTCATTCTGAAAAGTTTGAAAACATCAATACATAACAAATTACATTAAGGTAACACATTTCATACAACTCACATTTCCCATCTCAAAAAAAAATTATCTCTACCACAAACTCCTTTTGATCAAAGCACAATGGCTTGAACAGAAACAGCTTCCAGGGATGTTTGTCCACGCAATTAGAAGACCTATCTCAATTTTCAGTCAGCTGCATTTGATAAGAAAAGTTGTGTCCCTGGTTAGCCATTTAGTAACTCATACTATCTTCACAAAAATATTCTGAACAAAGGTTGCTAATATGTTAACCCACTCTGCAATATTTTATCTAATTGGTAACCCCGGTGGCTTTAGGTATGGCATGAGACTATCCTTTGAAATCAGTTTCCAGAGACGTGGAGATAATTGGGATTGATTACAGGACTCAAAACAGTAGGAACAAAGACTGACAAATTATAGTCTAAGAGACAGAATGGGAGCTTTTTTAGACTAAACCATCAAGTCACACAGAAATGGGAAAAACATATTCCGAATGGTCAAAGATCAGGATTTTGTTTAAGAAGCATTTTCTGTTGTACAACTGCATGACTGAGGTACAGCAGTATCATTTTGTACCTGTAACAGGGATGCTATTTATTATATTCTATTGACTTGAATTTTATTTCTCTTTACTCACACTGACTTTAAGCACAGCCAAGTCACTACAATGAGAAAACAAAAGTATATGCTGCTCTAGGTGATTCTGCAGGGCATGGAGCTGGTAACTCTGAGGCAGACAAGCCATGCTAAATGCCAAAGGTCATAAAATTCTGAGCAATTCAAAATTTAACCAATTTTGAAGAAAGAGTGGGCCAAGACAGACTCCTATATCTACTCTCTAATTTCAGTAGCATTTTTAGAATAACAATCTGCTCTGGAACATCAACCAGAAGATTTGTTCCACTGCATTAGAATTTAACTACATGCACAGGCTTTTCTCATCTCTCAAGAGTGAGCTAAGCTCAGTTTGACCTATGTTTGGTTAGGTGAAGAGCGTACCTTGTCTGCCTTGAGTGTAAGGCAAGGATAATTATTTCTTACAAACACTGTTCTATCCATATTCCCAAGTACCCGCTCTTTTGTTAAGTATTCCTGATCCCTTCTCAACTTCTTACAGGAACAGGTTCAACTGTAGAGCAAGCATAAAAAAACCAAGCCACAAATAAGCAGAACAAAGAATAAATCCATCTCTAGCCAGCTTCAACAGTCACCCTCCGGAGCAAAATTGTCTGTCAGTGAGAGGCCAACACTCCTTCCACACAGGTACAATCTTCCTCCTGACAAGTTAAATTCTTGAGTAGTAACACTTCAGCCAAGCTACAAAAAGGAGGATATTCTGAATTATAAGAGATTTGCAGCAGTTTAATTACAGCAGGATGATTACGACCAATAAACCTGCTGGCAATTTTTTTAAATTCACTTGGCAGCTTATGTTGCTTCAGCCATGCTACATGGCAGGAGTGACACATGATCAGAGAATTGCAACAACAACCCAAAGACTAAGAAAGAAACTAGTTCCCAAGTTCCTCCAGCAAACCTGTGAGAAATTCCTGTTTTCAAGGACTGTTTCAGCAGAAACAAGACAGAAATTTCAAGAAGGCACACGATCAGCTTAAGGATTTCATAAGTTGAGTAAGTCTAGCAGCAGATATCACCCCTCCTCTCCCCCTCTCGGGCTGCTGAACTGAGTACTTTCCCTTCAAGAATCAAACATCAGTGACCTACTTCTGACTTCAGAGATCAAAGATATCAGACACAGTTCATTGACACTACATTGCATTGAACGTGGCCCGAAATGAGAGAGTCTGGGAGAGGAAAAGTAACTTAGGTTTCTAATGCTGGATCAAACCAATGAACTTACTCCAGATTTACAACAGCACAACTACTGCTGATGGAACTGGACTTTTACCTCTGGTTTTACAGCCAGTGGAATGGTGTAGCAGGTACCAGGCCAGCTACCACAGACCATACTTGTTAGGGAGGGCTCCTTTTCTTCATAACCCATATGAACCAATTTCACTAGTCAGAAAATAATTACATGGTTTTTCAGACTTCAAAAGCCTGTGGAAAAATTATATGTTGGCTGTCAATTTAGAATTTGGGTCTATTGTTTTACTTTATTTTGCTCAGAGTATAAAGCCATTACATGACTAAAATTAAATAAAACTGTTTCCTAGAGAGCTGTTTAAAATATTCTGATGTATTTGTCTTAGAGCTTCATTAATCCATTTCTAATTCATTCTGCAGGTTTACTCAACAGCTGTGCCTGATGTAAACTACAAATCTGGATAAAATTAAAGCTGCTATGCCACTAAATCAGTTTATTTTCAAAGACTTAACAAAAATCTTCTTCTACTTCAGGTCACAATAGCTTATAGGTTTTTCTTCCTATAGGCAAAAAAGTACCTTTGCTGTAACATAAGAACAAACAAATACAAATACTAGAGGTTAAGAGTGAAATTCATTTAGATATCAAGCACAGAAAGTATTCTATCTTACGATCTCTACTTTTTTTACATTAGAGATCAGTTTTCATTTTTAAGCTTCCATGTGCAGTATTGAAACAAATCTGGAGCTACCACTTTATTGTTATTTATAGCATTGTAGCAGCTCTCACAACCTGCAGTTTTTCTTAAAAGAGACTGGATTTCAAAGAACAGTGAAAAGCAGCCGTAACTAAGTATTGTTTATGTCAAAGATGATTTACTGTAACAAACACCAATCCTCTTTCTGTTTAAGGAAAAATGTAATTAAGGAGCCTAGTTATATAACACCATCTAAATAAAAGGAAATGCTGCCTTTCCAGCATTTTTGGTGATTCCCAGCTCTGCAGCACCTACCATAGAAAATCGCTCTGGGCTCAGCACTCAGTGGTGTTTGGGGTGCCAGTGTCTAAGTAACGAGTTAAGGTGGTGCATTATGAATTGCATCCCTGCACCCTTCAGGCTTTGCTATAGTATAACTGTATGGCAGAGCTTCATTCCAATTTCGGAAATGTTACACTAATTGAGTTTGCAGGCACATGCTCTCTCCGTCTCTGATTAATTAGCACCACTCTAGCTCTTCACATCAATCTTGTGAAAACCACTGTGACTGATCTTGTCTCCCTTGGAGCTGAAAATTACTTTGCCAATAGTATAACATAATACCTTGGTATAAACAACAACAAAAAACGGGACTCTTTGGTGGCCTCAGGATCATTCTTTTCATAGTGCACATCTCTCTGGTGCTTTAGAAGACAAAGGACAGGACTTTTATTAGCAGCAGACAAATGCAAGGCAGAAAAATGAAGACAGCACACTGGAACTTCTGTATTTTTACAACAGTGTCTCTGATCAACAGCTATGTATTTTTTGCAACCTCAACACCACTTCAAAGGTCACTTTTGTCTCCACACACTTCCTTTTGATGAGGAAAAGGCCCATTTAGGAAAACATTCAGGAGCTTCAGGCATTCCAGAGCAACTCCTGGAGGATCACTGCTAAGGCTGAACACAGCCAGACTACACAGCATGACCCAGGGCCACTGTGCTGTGCTTCCCTTTCTTAAACTTTGGAAAAAGACTTTCTCTCCCTTGCCCAGCAGCCATTTTGAACAAACACAAAGGAACAACATGAATTGCAAAGTGTTTTTTCTCACGTTGTCTTTTGCTACTGATAAGTCAAACTGTTGAGCCAAGAAATGTCAGCAATACAGAGATGAAGGCTGATGATTTCAGGGCAGAAGTGAAGTTTTCAGGCAGAATTTCCCTACTGGACCAGGCTGCTTTCATCACGTGTATCTCAACTCCCAGGCTCGCCAAAGGCTGCGCAGCTGGCTCCACGCTCCTAGCCTGCTTCCAGCCCCATTGTTTTACACATTCTGCTTCCTTACAGTTATCAGCCCAGATTTCGCAGGCCATATTGTCTGTCTCTGAATTCACTCACCAGTTTTAACCCAGAATTTCCTAAGCTCCTCAAGCTTTACGTTCCAGACAAAACTGCAGGGAAGGTGTTGCAGCAAATACCAGCCTTTTTCCTGAGAGCCGCAGCCTTCCAGCTGAGCGTCCTTCTATTATGGGCTTGTGCTCCAACACACAAAACATAACAAGTCAAGGGAACTAAGATCTAGCCCTGTTCTTCCACCACCACATTTTAGCAAGACCACCAGGAATTTCTGCATGTCTCCCTGCACGGAGAGATGGGGAAGAGCAGCACAGCAGCGGGAACCACAGCAGTCCTCGCTGGGTGACTTCTGTGCCTCTAAGCCTTCTCGCTCCTCCCCTCAGTCCCAGTGGGAAGCAGCTCATGTTGAGGAGAGGATGTGCACTCTGCCCAAAGGGTTGCAAAAGCAAACACAGCTCCCTCCCAAAGAGGCGTCAGGATCTCAGTGAGGTTTGTCACTGCGATTCTATTTCTGCTTGTTTTGGCTGCCTCCCTTGCCCAGTGCTCCAAGGAAACGCCCTACCTTCCATTTAAAGCTGTATAAACTGGGTGAGAAACAGATTTGCCACTAAGTTGAAATTGGAAAGATTTTAAAACCAGCCATTTCCAGGTTTACAAAAGCTGAGATTTTGAAAGTGTCCCGAGGGAAGCAAAGAATGTCTCAGAAATTAATGGGAATTAAATGTCCAAAACCCACAGGCGATTCTGAAAATCCTATCAAAGTATCTAATACTTGTATCTGTCAAAGTCACTAACACTTAAAACAAAAGTGATTTTATCACCAGCTAAGAATCAGTTTTCAAGTGAAAGAATTGCAAAATATTAAACCAATTAGTCTGTTTGACAACCTGACATGATTCTTCACAGATGATGAGAAAGCTGCAGCATGGCAGAAAATAGCAAGATCATGACATAAAATGAGAAGTAACTTCCAAGAACTCTCAGAAATCTGTACGTCAGAGCTCAGACCTGTGCATGAAGAAATAAGCATTTCTTTGTATTTGGTGAGTATAACATGGGTATTTACCACCTAGGCATAAGATTTATGATCCCCTTAACTATCTCTTAACCTGCTTTGAAGTGCTTAGGGTTTAAAAATTCCTGATAGCTAATCACTTTTTTTGTGCTTCTATCTTCTTGCTTTGTCACCTAAACCACAGGTCTTGTATATGCAATATGGATATTTCAATGTAGCATGTACTGACCTTTTTCAGAGTCTTTTCTCATACTACCAGCTCCAGCAGATTACTCATTCGAGGCAGGGATACTTGTTCAGTTTGTGTAAAACAAAGCCATGCCAATGTGAATGGTAAAGGAAATTTAAATTTAAGCTTCATTTTACGTGGGGAAAAAAAAACCCCACCACATTTGAAAGCTATAAAAGTTCACAGCAGTAAACAACAGGGATTCAGAGACACAACTGCTAAATGCTCCCTATGCAACATAACAGCTCCTAAAAGAAAAGGAAAAATGGTGACATTAAGAAACACATTTCCTGCTACTTCAGACAGTATGGTTAAATTCAACCTCACATCCTTATTTGACCTATGACATTAAGCTATGTGTCTCCCAACTCACACACACACATTTTCATATAGTAAAGGTTTATATGAAAATGCCTCATTTGCTGTTAGGAGTGGCTTGTCTTCAGTTGGTTTCATGGGGACATAAAACAGGATCATCATCAGCCCAGCTCACCAATGAGAAAATGCCAAAGCAGCGTTTTACCACAATTCCCCAGACCTCTATTTTCAACTACTCTGACATTGTAAGAAAGAAGATTCAATTAAACAGATTCTTTAGGCTTACTCATCCAGCATTTTATGAACCATCTCACCTCTTATCAGGCTAAACCAGATATTTATTATAACAATAAGGAGATTTCATACTAATGTTTCACATTCACTGAAGCTAGAGATATTAAACAAGATCATTTACCACTGTCTGATGCCATTTTAAAAACTGCTTTCAGAAAACGTGAGCTGTTCAAAGGTTAATTTGGATTAATGTCAATGGATTTTGCTAACTTCTCCCAGTCCTTGACTCCTGTGCTTCCTTGAGACACAGGCCCCCTTCCAATTCATGTGGAAGAGAGCTTGGATGCTCAGAGAAAGGAATGGCTCTGCCCTCACTCCATGCTTTGATGCTCTCATGCAGCCCAGCCCACTCAGTCCTTACAAGCAGATTCTGAATAGCACCTGAATTTTCAAGACATTCAGGTATAATAAAGCAGCATAGACTTCTGGATTTCTTGATAAGTCCTCATCAGCTGGGTCAACCCAGAGGGCTCAGTCCAGGATTCATCACACCTGCTCTGAAGGGTTTAAATCACAGCTGTTGCTCCCCACTCCCTGCACTAAAGGAGGGTCACACAGCCTCAGCACAGGCATTTGCTATCACTGCCTTGTCCCTGCAGAGGAGAGTCACAAGGAAAGTTTCTGGACGCTTCCTTCACAGCTCCTGAAAATGAACAGGTGGCTACACACAGAGACCTACCCCAAGGCTGGCCCGTCTGCAGCTGCTGAACCTGAGCACAAGCCACAGGGAAAGCACACCTGTCCCTACTGCACAAAGGGTTAAAAACCCGCAAGTTTAGCCAGCAAGCAAAAACCAACACCCCAGACTTTCCTCCGCACTTAGCCAGCAACCATCCCCAGGCACTAACACAGTACAACGAGGCAGGACCAAGAAACATGTAAAGAAATACAAAAATCAACTAAAATCTAACTCCGAATAGGGAATTAATAACTACACTAAATTTAATAATTAATTTCTTTGTCTCCCCTTCTTTAGAGAAGACTAGACTAACAATATACAAATGGGCCAGATAATGAGAAAACCAGATGGCTGGATCTTGTGGAACTTGTAAACAAGATACAGGAGAAGCACACAGAGAGGGAAGAGCAATAGTATTTTAAAACCATTATGCTGCCAAAGACACATTTTAACATATTAAAAGCATATGCCTTTTCTTCCTAAAACAGTACCAGTTTCTAGGCCCCGGAATATAAATCATGCTATCCATGCTTTAAGTACTAGCTTGGCATCTATTGCTATAAAATAGCAAGTATCCATGCAATAAGAAGACAACTATTTTCATGTAAACCAATGTTACCTTTGCATTTATTTTCCTTTTGCTAAATCTTCTACTTTTCTCCTATCAAACAAAACAAATCACACACTCTCATTTGCTCCACTGTATCTTAGTCCGTAGCAGTGCTCCTGTTGCCACTGCAGTTATTTATGGGAAACACCACATTCTTTTTTCCTCTGGCTGCGCTCAGCCATAGTTCTGCAAACAGGCTGATGTAGGAAGGATGTTCTTCACCAAAGTCAGTTTCAGGTTAAAAATAAGCTGCACTTCAGTCCCAAAACACAGAACAGGTTTACAGTGGCATTAGCTACATTAGTATTAGTATTTAGTAACAAAGAGATGGTAGGTTTCTAAGCTGACACCTGAAATTAAGTACAAGTTTCTTCCATGGGAAATGTTCCGGGTCAAGCTGCCTATGTGGGAATGCAAGGTCATCGCCAGCACCATTTTATAGCTCCCAGTGTGCACTAAACTAATCATGACAGAGAGGGACCGAACACTCTCCCTGCTCCCAACACCCCCATGCTCCACAGCTGCTTCCCCAAGGAGAGGGAGATTGCTCCAAGAACGAAGGACACTTCTGCAGACAGCTCCGGGTTAAAAGCTGTTTCCAGAGACAACAAGTGTAGCTGGGGAGGAGGCTGAAGGAGGAAGGTGGGGCACTACACAAGGTTTGTGTTTTGTAGGGAGATCTGCACAGCAGGGTACAGGAAAGAGCACACTTGACTGCCCAGTGCATAAATTGCTTTGGTGGCTCCTAAAGTGCTTAAACTGTGTAAATGTCCTCAGACAGCAATGCAAATTACACTGGTATGCGAGGGCTGTCCCACTGTGGCAATTGCAGGAGAAATTCATGTTCAATGCCTCTCTCTGAGCTAGTGAGCAGTGAAACGAATCTCACTTTTGCAGGGAACGGAAAGTGGAAAGCAGGCACTTATCTGGCTAAGAGGATAATTCTACAGCACAGGAAACATAACGCAGATGTGGTAGCTTGGCATTAATATTATTAATGTACTGTGGCCTATATGGCTCCATTAGCATTGGGCTTCAGTGGGCCAGACGCTCTCCAAACACACAAGCGGAAAGCTCTGGTACAGCAGTGAACTCTGCAGAAGGAAGTGCCATGCAAGGCAATGTCTAAGCTATCACTCCTTTATTCAGTGGTGGTGTCTTTTAGAAGGCAAGAAATGAATGATGACTTCAGAAAGCATCTAAAACCCAAAGCAAAAACAGCTTCTCTTTTTCAAAGCCTCTGCCTTCCCCATTTACAAAGAGTGTTTTCTTCCCTCTTCTGCAGAAATCCCACATTATAAATCTATGGCAGCAAGACACATCTGGCCATCCGGGAATGGGCCCAGCCAGCAGAGCAGCTCAACCACCACATATTCCAACCCCATATTTTTCATTCTTAACTTAACCATCAAATACTTTCCAATGCCAGAGAGCATTTACTGCCAGAAAACTATTTTCTGCTTTGCACTCATCATTCACTCAAATAAACAAGAGAAGAAAAGGAAAGGAAGGGGAAAGGAGGTTAGCATTAGGTTCTGGAAATTCAGAAATCAGAAAAAAAATTATATGCTATTTTTAAAAACGTGTATCTGAGCATCATATAACACATTTCAGTGGTGGTGATGCTGGGATGTTTAATCTTCTTTTTTAAACTAACTGAAAGCAGGAACTATCCTTGACGAATGATCCATGGAATACGATGAACCAAGAACATGCTGGAGGCGAAGCTCACTTCCCCCAGAACTGGTTCTTAGTAAGAAGTTTCTGGCTGCCTTGGGCCCATATAGCTAACAGTCTCTGTTTAATAAAACAAAACAATTTCTTCTAAATCTGAAATCCTGAAAATTTACAATAACAGCACTTTTATCTTCAAATCATTCTCTGCATGTCTCGCAATCTTGACCTTATGCTGCATCATTGTGATTAAAATTGCCAAACTGGCAGATACTGGGAATTTGGTCAAATGCTGAATCACATTATTCTACTATAGGACAATGAAAAAGGTGTCACAAAATTATTTCACAACCTATTGGGCAAAGATGGAAGTTTTAGTCTCTGTCCCTGTCTAGTCATCCACAGCCGTGAACACCCAAAACAGCAAGAAGAACTACACGATCCTCTGTCCTTGCAATACCATGTGAATGTCCCCATGTATCAGTGTGCCCTACATGTACTTAGTACTTATTGTTCCTCAGACTAAAGGTTTTAGAAATTAGGTAGGCATATACATCCTTTCCCAGACCACACTGCATGATTCCACATGCAAAAATGCTTTGGTATTTTGTAAAGTTGTGGTTATGTTTAGTTTGCATTCCTGAAATAGTTTTATGACCTATACTCAGCAGCAGATACAAAATGAAAAGATTCAGGAGAAAGTTGAAGACATTTTTGTACAGCACAACTAAATATTCGTCCCTTTAATTCCATCATTTCTTTCCTTAAGGGCCCAGACAATCATCTCTAACTGAAGATCTGGCCTTCTTTTAGCCTATGCTTAAATCCGTTATTCTCAACACTGATTTAACACTGGGTCTACTCTCAGGCCCATTCCTTCAAATGTTTTTACATGAGCAGTTGGTGTCTTTGCCCTTCTTTGTTACAAAAAAACTTGCAAGTTCAAATACCATAAGTTCAGTAGCGAACTTCAAGTGGCACAGCGCACTAAACTCATTCATACAGAAAGGGTAAAAGGATAAAACAACTTACACATTACTATCATCATCTCAAACCATTAATTGTGCTAAGTAACTTAAAACAGGAAGCTTATCTGTCTTCATCTTGAAGAAATTTAGGAGAATACATGCTTTCCTGTTAAAGGGTGTTGTCCAAAACTGCTTAACAGAAGTCTGCAAAAATAATCTTTCTCCTTCTGTTTGAAAAGCAGTGCTTGGAGCTTTTCCCATTAAAAAAGGAAATGGGCTTGTCTGAAGTGAAAACCCTTCGTATTCTTCAAAGAATACAAACAACCAAACAACCTAAACCTGTTTTGGGGGAGTCAAGGGAAGAGAAAGGAAGAGCTTATAATGTGGGATGACTGGATTTTTATCTTGATGCCATAAGGAGACTCAAATATGCAGTCTGACTAATAATTGTTTTACTTAGCCTCACTAAAGTAATTAGTTTAATATATAAAATAGTTAGGTGACAAAGAGACAGGAATGTTCTGGTTTAAATACAATAATGAAATGAAACTTTCCCAAATACCTCCTAATCTTTAAAGATAAATCTGCTATCTAGGTTTACACTAGCAGAATACAAAATGGTTTCCTGAGATATTCTGGACAGTAACTATGTGTTATAAAAGAGCTGCTAGACAAGAGCCATTTTTTATTTTAAATTACCTCAGCCAGTCACCTCTCTGCATTCTGAGGTTTCTCTTGTTGCTATTCGTTCTCTGGTTTTAAATGTTCCGGGTGATTTTTATCATCCTGGTCTTGCTCTTCAGAAACATAGGATGCTGCAGCCAGGAATGGAAGATGACCCCAAGCTGGGAAAGGGGCCAGCACCCATATGGTCCTAGAGAAATCTGCTGCTTAAGCACAAAAGGCTGGGTCCGTGTACATGGGTGACACAGACCTGACTTCCACAGCAGGAGGCAGAGCAGAGGCTACACGTAGTGCAAAGGAAGACTCCTGAGGCACATCAGATTTCCCCTGAGCTGTTCCCCCCAGCTCGCACGTCCCTCTTTGCTAAGAATAAATGTACTCATTTTCTGCCAGCCACCCTTTCAGCCAAAGGGAACCCCAACACATTCCCACGACTACACAGGAGAGATCATGTCTTCTGCAAAAAAAAAAAAAACCCAAACAAACAGGAAAATCTCAGCAGAAGGAGACTACCTCTGTTGGGTGTAAAATGACTGAAAGAAAAGCTAATGAGTGCCCAGGAAGAGGGCCAGCCATAGCTGAGAAGTATAATCTGGAACTTGGAATCAGGGGTACTTTTGCTGCCAAACATGTCACGAGCTGTTCCAGTGACTGTCTGTCTGTTCTTCTCTAGGAGCCAGCTAAAGAAGGCCGTCAGGTCCCTGCAAACATTCTTTCAGTTTTGACCTAGAGACTGCAAAGCAAAGGGATTATTCCATTTGCATGAAGATTATGCTTGAGGCAGTTAGGAAAAACTGCAGCAATGAAATTCTAAGCTGTCAATGTATTTATAGCCAAAACATGGCTTGCAAATAAGAATTCCAAAACATTTTAGAAGAGTTTTGCAAACAGGAACAATTTCATACATTTCATATGATTTCATGAAGACACAGCACAATAAAAAATGAATCATAAAACCAGTGACAAAGACAACTGATTAGTTCATCATCTTCATTTCCTGCCATGGCAAATTTTTTCTCCAGAGTATATTTAAAAGCACATTCTAGACCTTAACAAAATTAGTTAACCCTACAACTATGTGTGACGTAGCAAGAATAAGTGGTTTGTTGCACTGAAATGGTCTAAAAATTAAGAAAGAAAAAAGGAAAAAAATTAAGATCTTCCTTGCCATGGATCTCTTTTTGCTACGAAATCCAAAAAATGCACAATTCTGGGGTACTGCAGCTGCTAGAAAGTCTTTTCAGGTTGCAGAGTCAGCCCATTTCACAATGTTATGAGAAGCATGACAGAGGACACTGAAACAGCAAAGGACTTTAAAGGACTCCAGTGAATGGGAAGTCTAAAATTTTTAGAGAGCAATATATTGATAATTATTTGGTTGAATCAACTGGTCTGACTTCTGCACTTAACTTTAACCCCTTACTCCTAACTGCTCACCAAAACAGCTCTTTAAACAACTTATAAAAATCCCTGCATTGTGTAGTTGTTCTTCCCGACCCCCTGGTCCACAGACATTAAAGGTTACAAGTCCACCTCTTCCACCCTTTTTATGTCACTGTCTTCATTTTGGGAGTGAGAGAAGGATCTAATACTTGGTGTATTTAATCACTTCACCAGCAAGCATCTTACTTGTACTCTTTGATTTGTTTCAACCTCCTCTACAATGCTGTGGAAGCAAGTGTTACCTGACAAATGGACTGAACAAGGTGTCTGCGCACAAGGGCGATGCAGGGCAGGTCTCCCCACCTTGCCCTCCAAATACCTGGAGTGCTGCTGCCCTTTCAGCAGGACCCATAAGATCAGTGAAACACAGTATGTACTCCATGGCTCCTTCACTGGGCAAAAGCTGTAAAGGAAAGGGCCAGGTTCTGCCTGATTTCAAGTCAATAGCAATGCAACTGCTTCACTGAGAGTGAAAAACCCACAGTGCCAGATCTTTTCTCCTCAGTGCATATTTGACAGCACTCTCATATATCTTTATTGAGTTTCCACCAGGCACAGAAGTGATTTGGAGTACCCTGGAAATCCTGTAAACAAAGTAGTTCTAAGATTTTGGCTTTTGTTGTGACAAAGAAAAGCCGGAAGACAGGCAGCTAAAAGAAGTTAAAGGTATTTTAAAAAGAGGTATGTCTAGGATATTTCTGTTGTCAGCTTTCATTTAAATCCCTAGACACTGTTAAATAGCAGGCATTCCAGTACGTGAAAAATACATACAGGATATGAATGTTTTTCCTAAGCATGTAAGGGGTTCACACTCTCTTTCTTAAAAAGAACATTCTTGCTGTCTTTGATGTTGTAAATCTTATTATGTAAAACAAACTGTTGTGTAAAATAAATGATGGCACATGATCCTGCAAGAATCCTTAGTACCCATAAGTCGTTTTAAAGCCAACAGGAGGAAAGGGCACTCTGCATCAAGCAAATTTCTACTGTGAACTTGTGCTAGACAGTTGCTGAACGAAGAACCTCCAGAGAGAATAAAATTCACTGTAAACACAACTCGCCCAAATCACAAGTTGGCATGCTTAAAAGAAAGCGTGAATGCAGGAAAAATTGCACAGATCTTTTAATTGCTCAGGAAGGGGCTGAGCTATGAAGAAGACTGTTCATCGTCAAAAGCAATGCAGTAAGAAACAGCTCACAATCAGCTTTGCACTGTAATCCTTAGAGACCCATGGAGAAGACATCTCACGAACAGAACTGTATGAAGTCATTGTCGTGAGGGGCTCACAAGGTGATTTCATTCACCAATATCAGCAGCTGTGTGATGACTAAAATGAAAGCTCTTTAACTCCAGAACCATGGATGCCAGTGGCAAAGCTTCCACTTGTGTACGGAGGACCAGGTTTAAGGAGAATGCTGTATTGCTTGTGAAAACTGATGGACTGATTTCTCTCTCAGCTGATGCTGAGCTTGGAAGGCAAGCTGTTGCATGACATTCTTGCCTCCAATGTGCTCATCATGTTTTGCTCAGAGTCAGGGATTTTCAGTGGCGTAATAGTAGTTAATCCTCTATGTTCTGCCAAACATTTCTCCTCTGTAGAGTATACAAAGAGGCACAATTAGAACAAGTTGCTCTATTAAGAACTGGAGTAGAGCCATCAATTAATTTTTACTGTCCTCACACTGATAACGGCTGTCCCCCTTCTGCTGCAGTTGGCCCAGTGTGGGAAGATGACTTGAACAAACTACCAAATTGTCCATCTTTTTCTCTTTCCTCTAACAGGACCCCAGACACTTTCTGAAAGGATAAATATTGTGAATCTTCACCTTTCAATCTGTGCCACAGCAGGAGATCACAACCCTGCCACAAGCAGTGAACTGGTATTTACCCTGCTCCATGGAAACAACTTATGCCAAGCAGATATTTATTTTTAGCTGGTCACTGGCATAAAAATGGTCACATCATGTTTATTTGCATTTTTAGCTTAATTACCTCTACCCTCCTGTTATACTGGAGGGAATTCTAATAAGATGTTCAGAGAGAAGCCATTCCCTACGTACATTGCCTCAGGTTAGTTTGATGCCCCATTAGCCCATCTAATGGTTTCTCATCTGAAAGCTGTGTGTGGGCATCCTGAAGTCAATGTAAAGAAAAGCACACAGGCTGAGGGAATAGAACTCGTCTTCCTGGACCTTATATATTCAGTCAGGCATTTTTAGCTAGTAACAATATTGTTGATCGGAGTTAAAATCTCACCCCAATTAAAATATTAATAGATACCACCTACTCAGAAAGATAAAGAATTTTTTTAATCATTGTTGATTTAGAGAAAAGTAGAAAACCAAAACATAATACATTACTTATCTTAGGAGACTAAGTTTTGCCATGGTGTTTTTACTAGGTGGTAGAAACTATCATGTTTTGCCATTTGAATTCTTACACAGCAACTTCATCGCATTGCTCTCAGATACAACAAAGGTACTTTTTTTTTCCTCTGCTTTCAGTAACGGAATCCTTTCTGGTTCTACTGTCGTAGCAGATCCCCTTCAGTGGTGCTTATGACCAAGACTAAGCTGCTTATAACTGATATTTCCCACAGAGAACCACAGCAGGAATTGACTTTGTTCCTCATCTATTCGCCTGGCTCTGTGAAATAACTAACCATCCCCACCACCTTCTCACATTTCACTGTACAGACCAAGTGGGAATAGCAGAAAACACGACATGTTTAATGTTCACTGTCCCATTGTTCAGCAATGAATAACTGAGCTCTTGAGCTCAGGTCAGGCAGGAGAGAGGAGGAGGAGGAGGTTCTTTGATCTGCAGCAGGCAGAGGACTGGAACATCCTCGCTACCAACCACCACAGTACCAAATTCAGAGCTGTGCTCTGAATGTTGTCCTTCTGCAAGGCTTAGGATGTTATTGCACTGTCCTTCAGCTTGATGCAGGAGGAAATGGCAAGATGGGCCAGAAGCCCAGTGCTCTGGGTCGTGACTTGGCTTGTGAATACAAACATGAACTACTGCTGCCAGTCAGAGCCCTCACACTACAGAGCAGCCAAGGACCAGTCCTGCTCCCTTCTTCCAGCTCTGGGGCAGCACCAACAGTCTCCAAGAGAGCAGAAGGGGTGACCATGCCTTCAGCTGTCATCTCCACGTTTAGGGAGGATATCTGGGCAATAGTCCACAAGTCAGAACAGTGAGAGCTGTGGTTTCCACCCTCTGCAATCACTCCAAAACTTCTCCTCTGCCACCTGACTATGAGAAAGGAGAGAGGAATGTGGCAGTGAGCAGGGGACAACTTTCTGAGGACAAGATCCAGTGGTATATATGTTCTCTGTATTCTGACAAGGGTGGTAACACCACTCTGCCTCCTAAATTATACAAATGACTATAAGTTCATTTCCTTATTTAAAAGCTCCCTTGATTTCAAACTATTTTAAAAATAACTGTGATCAAGAATGTGAAAATACAGTTCTAAATCTATTGAGGTGCTTGCCCTGCTTACAATGCACATCTTTCCAGAGAATTCAGCTTATTTACTAACGTGTTACAACAACAACAACAAAAAAAACCCAAAAAACAAGCAGGAACGTGGCAGTCCCATGTTCTTTAATTCATTTGAAACAAACCCACTTACATATTTAAGCATCACTTGTAGGACAACCCAATTCATCCACATAAAACACTTAATAACTGCTGTTAAGTCAACAAATTTATAGATTACCAGTTCATTATTTAGGCCAGTAGGAGAAAAATAACAAGATGCATTTAACAATCAAGATACATTATTCAAAGTATAATTGCACATGTAGGGTGTGACCTTCAGAATAAGGAGCACCTCTAGCACTAAGTGTTTGGGTGTGAACAGGCAACAGAATCACTAAACCCCAAACATTCCAATAAGCCAAACCACCAGCAGCATGGCTCCCTCCTGGCAAATAAGTATTTTTCCTGTTATAATTACTTATGAGGAAAGAAATAAATCACTCATTCCAATCATACTGAGGTTTGAAAATAAATTTTTCATCTTTATCACTTCAAATTACCTCTCCATCCTCCCACACCCTCAGATCCATCAATATAATGCTTTATGTTCTCCCACAAATCTTGCATGTTACTTTCTCCTGGGTAATTTCTGATGGGACCTAAAAAAAACTAGAATATTTTGCTTCATGCAAACCACCTCAAATACCCTGAGTAATGTTTTCATAAACTGCAACATGTACAATATTTCCATGACAAAACCTAGTAATACCAATATATTCCTATTTCTTCTTAATTCCCTATTTCTTTTGACTCAGAATTAAATGGAATGGTCTAGTAAGAGAAACACTTCCTAGACATCAATTCAAAATGTCATTGAACTGTTTTTGCACTGTTTTTGAAAACAAAAACATAGCAATGTTGAAAATAGAGACTAGCAACATTATCCAATGCTTTTACTGAAAAACAAGGCAAACATTATTTTCAAATAACAGTTACTCAAAGGAAAAGTAAGATAAACATTTAAAGTACACTCCAAAAAACAAACAATTTTAAGTTTCTCTTTCTTATCTAGCTTTCCTGGACATTTCTGCACTATTAGCAGTAATACAATTTAACTTTAAATATTGTAAATGGAAAATAATCAGGATTTTTTTTGACAAATGAATTAAAGAGGGCTCATTGGTGGATGGGATAAAAATTCAGGTGGGGACATTATAATACTATGATCTTCTGCAATATGTAGCACAGGATAGCTCTAAGTATAATACAAAAATCACCAGTTTAAATGGATGAATATAAAGCAGCAGATAGGTTGAGATTGGCAGAAATACATGTAAATGTAATGAGAGCCAAAATCTGCCTGTTTGGTTTCTGGGAGCTGGTCAGATATTTATGCTAATACAGAACAACCTTGGGTATGTGAATGTCACAGAGACACAGGATGTGTGTGGAGAGTTGAGGTTTTGGAGAACTGAGGTAATTGTCAGAGTAATTAACCAATGTCAGGGGACATGACCGTGTTCCAAATAACAGGGAAGGTTAAATAATCGAATGCTGCTGTCTTACCACATATCTTACTGAATATTGTAAAGGTTTTTATTGAAAAGCTTTTACTGAAAAGGGGTTCAAGATCAAATGAGAAGAAAGACCATTAATTTCACATGCGAAAAGCACTGCTACAAGGTATTTTGTGCCAAACCACATAGTGCTTGTCTGCCAGACAACAGAGAAGTGGTTTGTACCTTGAAAAGTGAATTCTTCCCTCTGGAGAATTTACCATGCACGTCCTCCCTTCAGCAGCAAGCGCTACAGCAGCACCTACCCAGCTCCCCAAATCCCAGAACAAGGTCCAAGAGTTAGAGCCCACCAGCTTTCCTTTGTATCGTCAAAACCAAGGCTTCCTACGTCACAAAAATGCTGAATTTGCTGGTCTCAGCCTCATATCCTCCTTCAGAAACACCCCACAGAGTCTGGAATTTTCTGGACCAAAGCTGTAAACGTTATTTAGAGTAACAAAAGCTGATCAGGAACAAGCTGGATGATAGAACTTTGCCAATAGGCAGGTAGTATAAAATTCATATCTGTTCTAACCGTGCACAAATTCAGCCCGGTCCAAGCATGATGCTGCAACTGCAAGCCTGGCCTTAAGGACAAAATTCTCTCACTCTCACTCCAATCCAATGCTCTGTGTTAAAAGAAGTGTAAGTGACTCCTGGGCCATGTTCCTACACTGGAGAAGACACTTCCAGCTGTGGCTTTACACATGGGAATGTTTTCTGTAGTTTTCAGCTCACATCACAGGGTGAGTGCTAGTGCTGCAGTCTTCCATCTCTCTCCACTTTTGTTCAGTTACCTCTCTTGTTCAGTATTCCTGAAACACTTGCAGCAATAGCAGCAGAACAGCACCAACACCATTGTGCCTATTTTATAAGGCAATAATCCACTTCCCTCCTTGAGATAAACTACATGGGGGAACAAGAGCTGGGTTATTGGCTTGTAAAGCAGTGTGATGATAGTATTATTGTCTAAATTAATGTCATTTAATGGTTTACACCCCAGTTGCAGAGGTCCCACCTCAAGCATTAATAATGCATTTTGCTTTTTAACGTGCCACATGGGAAAAGAAGAACTTCTGACATCCAAGGATTGCATCAGTAAAACATAACTAATTGGAGCAATCTGCAAGAACAAAATAGGAGACCTTGATTGTTCCCAAGAACAGTTTACTCACTTCACCCTCCCACCTCATCTTAGACCCTCCCCTGCCCTCCCAAACACAGTCTTTTTTGTTCTTTACATTATTAATTTCTGAACAGTATGAGGAGCTAAAAATGTAACTTCCTCGTATACCTTTTTATGCTAAAATGTATATGCATTACCTCTCCTGAGCTACCTTGTTCTCATTCATATGTTCTATCCCATCTATCAATGTAAGAAACTGAAGCTTTACAAAGGAATCACACACACACACACAAAAAAAAAAAAAAAAAAAAAAAAAAAAAAAAAAAAAGGAAGACATCAAATCAAGCCCTGCATTGTTAAGACACAGTAAACAGGTCCTTGGCTGATAAATTTGCTTATGACAATATTGGCAGTAATTTGATTCACATTCCAGCAAAGTCAATTTTGAAATATAGCAGCCAGGGACACAAAGTAGCTGCTTTTCTTAGCTGTTAACCCCATAAAAGCTGAATACTTTTTTGAACCATAACATAAGTCCAACACATTTCCCTGGTGGTGCAGCTTAAACCAGTGATCAGTGTAAGTGACGCATGATAAATTCCTACTGCACTACACCCCCATCAGCTGAAGTCTGCACAGGTCTAGCGGTGGAAACAGAAAGGTCATTCATTACTCTGTGTGAACAAACAGATGGCACATTTGTGATAAATAATAACTATTACAGAGCTACAATACACACGGAGCCTTTCTGCTCCGTGGCTTTGCATGACTTCCACTGCCTTACTCTTTTAAGTATCATTATTTAAAATTGGCTTCTGTGATAAAGACCCCCCTACCTCTCTGGATTAAATCTATAAACCCAAGTATGAATATATATGTGTGCATGTGTGTATCTACCCACACACGTAATTTTAAAACCATTTGTTTGGTTATGGCAAGCAGAGCACAAAGTAACTTGTCTCATCTACTAGAAAACAAACAGGATCCAAGTGGCATATTTGCTTTTATTTTTACTTCTCTCATCACTCACCATGTGGATCTCAGGATTGTAATAGTAATTAGTCAGCCAACCTCTGGTCAGGCAACTCCTAAGATGTCAGTTCTCACTGATTGTCTTAAAAACAATTTCAAACAAGGAAAACAACATCCACATGCAGTTTTCTTTCCCTCCCACCTCTTCCAGAAGGGCAGGGTATGCCAGTATAGTTTTCACTGATTAGCTGATCTTTGAAATAAAATGCAATTTCTTTTGAGTAGGAAAGGCTTTGCTGTTAGTTCAAACGTGGTAAGCAGGTGCTGAGTCATTCTGACATGGGGAACGGACAGATCATCCTAACTCTCACAATATGAGCAACTGAAAAAGCCATATAAGACTGAGACTTCTCATCACACTGAGAAACAGTCTACTTCCCAAGTGTTCCTAACAAAATAAAGGGATTTTCGAGACCTTGTTTGTGAAGTAAATCACAGCCACAAAAAGTTAATATACTAAAATACATTCTCTACTTATCAACCTTTCTCCAGCATCAAGCACTGGAAAGCATCTGCAGTGCCTTCTGCCTGCTCTCTCTTGCAGGGGCACAAAGAGAGAGACTCCCCTGTAATTATACCAATTTAATTTACAAATCCACCAGCTGTACTGACCCCTGAACACCTCACCTTGCTGAGCTTTTGCTATCTGTGCCACAATCTGAGCCTTTCATTGCAATGCAGGAGTCAAGGGGTTGGTGGGCAGTAAGTTTTTTCAAACCATACTAACAACTGAAGGATTTTTAGAAGTGTTTGGGATAAAATTGTTTTCTCTCACCAGCATACCTAGTTGCATGTGTTCAGTTTCACAATAGTGCTTATACTTAAGACTGGAGTCTGATCCTGCAGCCTCTGCTGGCTCCAAGCCCTGCACTGCTGTTTTCTTCCAGGGACAGCTCACCCTGCTCAGGAGGAGCAGCTCCAGCCACACACACACGGGAAATTAACTGGTCACCCCATGAATGCAAGGACATGAACGCTTGAGTGCATGAATCTGATCACAGGAAGAGAGTCCAAGCAGCGATGTGCTCCCATATTCAGCCGGAAATTAACTCTCCTGCATTTCCATCCCAGCTCCCTGCTGAATGTGCAGCAGCAGCAGCAATTAACTTTTACAGAGGTGGGGAGGGAGGAAAAAAGTGTAAAAGTTCTTAACTTTCACCAAACTTGGACCATTAATCACAATCTGTAAATTCAGGTGAAGAGACCACAGAAGCAATTAATTCCCTCTAATTTCAATTATTCATTTACATGGCAAACAGAAAACACAAGTTGTAACTCACAGCAACTGCAATGCAAACTATCAAATGAGTCCAATAGAGTATGTCATTGTGCAGCTTCAGAAACAAACAACAGCCAGCCATGAAGCCTCCTGAAAGTCAGAGATATTCAACTGAGCACACTACACAGTGTGCTGGGATGAGTGTGGTGATTATGGGGAGTAATGACATGAATAGCAAAATGATACAGAGCATTTATTTCAACCATGGAAATCAAGGAAGCCTGCAGCAATTTAAATTTCAGGCTTTGCAGCTAACGGCAAAGCAAGCTCTATTAAAAAAATTCCTAACACAAAGAAAAGCAGAGCTGCTTACTTTCTGATAGGTTTATATTTTTCTACTTCTATGTGGAAATGATACAGAAATTTGAAAAACAATGTGCAACTGCAAAACCTTCTGCTAGCTATATAAAACATTTTCTATTTATATGTAGAACATATACGTTAGATATACTGCTACAGCAGTAGAAACCTGACTCCATATCCACTGGAAAGAAAAGTCAAAACACGGCATTTTCTAGGACATACATACTACTGCAGTAAGAGCACAAATTATTTCTTGTTCTAGAAATGCCTCTCCCCTCCTGCCTTTCTTAAATCAAGCTGTACAAACATCAGGGGAAAAGCAACAAGCACAGGGGCTAAATTATTTTTGATGTGACTGGTCAGCCAGAAAAGGTTTTACCTGTCAGGAGAATTGAAGACTCCAAAAAAAAAAAAAAAAGACCATCAAATCTCCTTGACACCTGAAAGCTACAGACAAGTTAAACAAAACAAAACCAAAAAACTCCTGAAGTGTGAAAAATTCCTCCTCATTATTTAAGAGAAACAAATCTCTGGACCCAGCCCTAATGGCACTCAGACAATGCAGACTCTCACCTGGACTGTCTCCTTTCTTGTAAATGCCTGATTTATATTTCTTGTCTGATTGGACCCTGGAAAGATTCCTTGGAGGCTACAAAGAATCTTCCTTTCACTTGCTTAAAAAAATTATTTGCGGAAGTAATAAGATGCTGTTCTGAGAGTTTCTTTTTGGAAAGCTCTCAGAGGTGCAGTTTAGGGGTCAGAGCTGCAGCCCTGATCCACACTCTGCAATCACACTGATTGAAGTAACTGCAGTAACCTCAGGCACTAAGATGCAGGCAGCAGCCTGGACCTCAGGGTAGGGCTCTCATTTACATTAAGATAATTTCAAACCACTCCCAAAGGGCAAAGAGCAGCATAAATGGCTTCTGTGTGGGAGCAAATTACATGTGTACAAAAGACCAAACAATGCCAACAGCACGCATAGAAAGCAACACACTTATGCAGAATTTGAAATTACTTTAACCTGTACCTTGCTTAAAATTCCTCGTAACAGGCTTCTTTTTTTCCCCCCAAAGTAATTGTAGACATTCTCCTGCATAAACCCTTCTTTAATGCGTGTATTTAGTTGGTTTTCAGATGTTTGCTAAAAGAGGGAAGTTGAAACACCCATACAAATTCTGATGATTTTCTGGATCAAAAGAATAGTGTTCTAGAAAACTTCAGTTCAATCATCTTTAAGGATATTGTTGGGCAGCACAGCCAGAGGATGTTTATAGACTCCAAAATACTAATTTCATACCCAATTTCTACACACTCTTGTAAAGTGTCCAAGCTTTCACACTTCTTTTACAAATCTGTATTTTCAAGAGCTTGAACCTCTTGGTCACATTCTGCTTTAAAATAAACTGTTAAACATGAATCCTAATCGAATTACATTTACTCATTTAACTCAGTTTTTAGTTCTCTACATAGGCAAAGCTGAGAGGACCAATTCCTTCGTGCCCCAATGCAGAGAAATCCTTCCAAATACACGTTTTGACTAAGCAGCTCCCTTAGTTCAATGGGATTTACAATCACCACAAATACTCATTTATTCACGCCATTGAGGATGAGCCAGTTTATCCACTTGACAAGCCATGGCCAGAATGCCCAGGTGAGGCTCAGATAATACACTGGGATGAGGTTCTGGGCTATTACTCTGATCTGAATGACACAGTTACAGCAACACAAGCATAGAGTGGAGAAGTTAACAGAGAGACACAAAAAAATCCTGGGTGAAGGTGCATGCCACGAAATTTAAATGGGTTAGGTTTGCTTATTCCCAAATCCTTTCATTCAGCAATCAAAACCTGGAACAAAGAAGCTTTTTTGTTTGCCATTAGTGGGGCTGGTTTGTTTTAGGAGTAAAATAAATTACACTGAAGAACAGTGCTGGACCACAACTTGGCATAACACCAGGTTTTAATGGTACTCTGAATGGCTCACACACTTTCCTTTCAACCCAAGTCTCCTGATACTCTTTTGGATTTTGTTCGCAGATTTCTTTCCTTTAAAAAAAAAAAAAAATAAAAAAGAGGCCTGAGGATTTAAAAAGTTTGCTATCTGAGTCATCTCTACATGGTTTGGGTGAGTGAGTCTTTCATTTCCAGTCCTTTTTAGAAATAAAAACTACCTAACAACCTGGTTGAATCTGGAGTGGAATTTGCTGTTTGATGAAGTAAGGTGCAGAAGTATGGTCTACTGGCTAAAGCATGGGCTGGGGAGACAGGACTGCACCACTCAATTCCCAGCCTTGCCAATGACTCACTAAACCTGATTCTACAAAGCAGTTGCAAATGCTCAAGCTGTAGATAAAAATTATTGCACTCCCTGAAGAACCTCACCGGCTCCAAGCCTGGATGCTTTGTATTTGATTTAACTTCTCTATACCTCAGCCTGTGGTGTATGCAGTAATTAATTTAATCTGTAATATGTTTTGAGAGCCCTGAATAAATATGCAATCCTCATAAATATTAGTACTTTATTATTAAGTAAGTGCTTCTTGCTTGTGACTGACTAGTAAGTTCTGAAGTATCTGTTGCTGACATCACTGAGGAAATTTTTAAATTTATATGAAAACCTGTTAGCAAGTTCAAAAGGTATGAAAAATCCACTGCTTTGCTCCTTTTACAGCAAATTTTACTATACTGGTGCAAACCCCTGAAACATCCATTTTCCATGCTGCACTTTTTCTCAAACACTTTCAAACCTAATTCTAAAAACCCAAGACACAGAACAGTTCTGGCCCTCCAGACTGCTGACAAGTCTGATGAACAGCCAAATCTCTCGTGGCTCCTTGCTCTGTCCAACACTCCATGATATGCCAGGAATTAAAGGGCAGATGAAACGGACTGACAGTGTCTTTCATTCCCCTCGCTTCACGCAGATTTCCAGAGCAGCACAACACATTGGAGCAGCAGCTGGAGGGTTGCTGGACACATAACTGCACTTCATAAAATAGCATCTGACCTCCTGCACTCCTCACGCTAGAATACTCTTAATGAGCTGTAGCCTGGGAATGGCTGGAGATTCCTAAAATAGCCAGTTAATGAAGACTGACATGCACCAAACCATGACAGCAAGGGGAGCAATGGATGTGGCAGCCAGCTTGGGATTAATGCAGCACACATGGCCAGGGCTGCTGCCAAAGCTCCAACACTCTTCCTAAGCTATAAGGCCTCCATAAAACTAAAACAAACAAACACAAAACCCCTCCCACAATAAATTTTATTTCCTAAGATACTTTTGTGACGTTAACACTTCATGTCTAATGAGTCAGTGGGTACAATGAAATCATTTACAGCATCCATGTGTTTACATAACAGCCACTCTCAAAGCATGTTTATTGCCAGAGGTAACCAAGAACCTTTATCTCAGTATCTCTTACAAGAGGCAATGGATTTAAACAGTATCAGCATAATCCTCAATCATAAAGGCAAAAGTAAATAAATAAATGAAAATATTTTACAAAAAATAAAAATCAAGGGTCAGACAGACATATGTTGCTCAAAAGTCCCCACTGAGATTATTACAATTCAAGACATGATAGTGCATAAAAAGAAATACGTAATTTCAAAGTACTGCAGCTGCAAAGTAAGTTAGTTACAGGCACAGTAGATGAGAGAAAAAGAACTCTGTTATTAATCAGAATTCATATTTAAGAAACAGTCATTGTTAAGTAACTCCCCTGAATCCTAATCACAACCAGGAGGGTATCAATTATTCTGACTCTGTTACTATTCATTAATATCACACTGAAATCTTATTTGTTTCTACAAGCTGGGGTGGGAGATGAAGGAAATCAGCTTTGAGTGGGTTGCTCTTCTTTTTTTTGAAGTGCATCTGTACCTGAACCAACTGAACCCGCAGAGATCAGGTAGTCAGGACACAAACAAGAATCCACATTTGACTAATTGGAAGGTCAGGTAAACAAAGCTCCATTATCATAACAAGAAGATACGTTCTTCCTTGCAGTCTTGCGATTAGTTTTATGCATCTCTTACCCTGACAACAAATGAAACCTCTGCTGAAATGAAAGAAATATTATTATACCATTCCTTAAATATTACTTTCTGAAAGGCTTTGCCCTGTCCAAGACTGACCTAATGCTTCATTAAAGCTACACAGAGAAGCAGAGAAAGATCTAAAGCTCCAAGCCAGCAATGACTAGAAACTGTTAGATCTGATTTTCTGTATAATGATATTCTCTTATCAGCACAAGCAAAACAACAACAAACATGAGCGGTAATAATGGTCAAAATGTGTTAAAACATTTTGGGGAAGGCTTTTTAGTTTTGCTTTTAAGCCTCTGCCATTTTGGAAAGTAACCAAAGTATAATTCTGCTTCCCTTGGTTGACAAAGCCTGCTATACCTTTAATTAAATCTGTGACTGTATGACACCTTTTCAGTAAGGATAAGGAATTAAAAATTTATTTTCTAGAGGAAGAACCCCTTCTCCCTACTGACAAACAGTATTATTTTTTTTATAAATATATATAGCATGATTAGCTGAGATCATGTGTATGGCATTTCAAGAATAAAACTAATCAGTGTTACATGCGCTCCATCACTACTCTATTTGCATTTTCTCTTGGAAGGCTTCCAAAGAAAGATGAAAATCTGCTTAGAAAGAGGCAAAATGCCCTGAATGTCTACCCCTGAGCAGGGCATCTAGCAGAAAACCACACAGCCAGAGCCTGCTAGACCTGACTATTTTCACTGCAGTATCACTGGACATCATGACCCACAGAGCACATGCAGTGATGGCAGATCCAGCCAGACTCCTGCAGCCATGGAGGCAGAAATAGAGCAGATTGACAGCTCACCCCAGCCCTCAGTTCACACAACACTGACCCTCTCCCTCTTGAGACTGCATCCATGGAGGAGCTCACCAAGAGTATTGCAGAGTGCAGCTTCCCCACAAGATTTCGTCTGATGGCACCGTGTGCAAGACAGCAGCCACGGCCACACACTGACCACTTTAGAAGAGATGCAGACTTTTGATAACTCCTCTTCAGGCTTGTAACAGTCAAATGAAACTTCAGAAGGTAATGCCTCCCACATTTTGGATATTCAGTTGCCATATATGTGCCTGCATCTGGGGTCTTATGGTTACGGGAGGATCTTATCAACTTCCAGTCAGAAAATGGGCATGGGAAAGAAAAGTCAATCCTTCCAGGTTTCACAGAAGAGCTAAATAAATGCCACCCAAAAAGAATTAAGAGAACAACCCAAAAGAAAAAAGCAGAGGATTATTTTTCTTCCTTCCTCTCCATAGTGTGGGTTTTAATATCAATCTCCTGACAGACTGAGCTTTTCAAGGATTAGGGCTGAGAGAACTGCCTGAATCTGAATACTTCCAGCCTCACTGGAGAGATGAGCAAGATACCAGAAGGAGAAGGGAAAGTTTTCAGGCATCTTTCACCTTCATTATGGGATTATCAGGTCTGCAAAGATCCCTCTATTTCCATGAGTACCTCAGGGAACAGACAAGCTAAGGACAGGGCAGGAGACTCCAGTGCTATCTAAATTGTCTCAGAAGAGAACACAAGAGACTTAGTCCCAAGCAGCAGTGAAGGTCACTTAGGAAACAGAGTGAGGGCTCATTGTGCCTCTGCTTTGACTGGTCTTCCAGAAGACTACACTGCAGCCTCAAAGTGAGCATCTTTGAGGGCAGAATTCCAAGGTTTAGGGAAAAATACTCATCTGCAGGCCCATCACAGAGGAGAATGGGACAAAGTTCAGTGCTTCAGCCATGTCCTGACAGAAAACATTTCCTCCTACAAGCAATGACAAGCAGTTGTCAAATGACAAATATGTCATGAGTATCAAATGTCAGATTCAAAGGGTGTGAAACAACCCTGACATCAGCTTTAAGTATAAAGCTCCCTAAGGCATGTTTGGGGGGAGATCTTGTAAGCATTATTTGCTGAATTTTGAACAAACAAAATGCTGTGGGAAGCTTTAGAGGGTGCGTAGAATACAACTTGTACATGCAAAACTGTTCTCACTGAACAGCAACTACATTTCTGCATAATACAGAAGGCAGGATTCAAAATCAAGCTCATACAAAGTGAGCCTTTGTGATTTAAACATTAAGTGCCATTCCTCTTTGTCAAAAGAGGCAGAATAAAGTAACATTTATTAACCTATCCCTATCATGAACTTTGCTATTGCAGCTCATCACTGTAGGATCTGGGAGCTTTTCAACAGAACCAAACTGCTGCAGAGAAGTCGACAGGAGACTTCAAAAGCTTTTTCCCTGTTCAACTTTCAACTCTGTCTGAAATAGAATTATCTTGACCAGGGAAGAAGGAAAGGTCTGATGTAACTGCTTTCTTGCTAATGGCAAAAATATTTGAAAAAAGACGTTTAAAGAAGATGCTAAGCATGGCTGGACTTCAGGTTTTCCAACCTCCTCAAGTTTATAAATAACAAGGTACATATTGAGCTGCTATAACCAAGAGGCTCTTGTGATAACTGCAGGGAGCTTAAACACATCAAGCTCTAAACTAGTTAAATAAAAATACGGTTTATCTGAGAAACTTACTACTTGGCAGCTGAACAGAAAAAGCATCCTCACACCATTTTGGAGGTAGAAGGTGTGCTAGTTTGAAAGCAAACTAGTGAGAGAGTCCAAGTCAGAAATGCAATTTAATAGGAAAAAATAAAATAAATGCAGTAGCGCAAAAAAACCAACCCAGTGACAAGGTCAGAGCACAAACCTGACCCCCTGATAATCGGGGGTTGGTAAGAGTCTAGATAAATGGTGACTGCAGTCCTCCTGGAGTGACGGTTCTGTTGAAGGGTCTGGTCTTCCTCTGAAGGTCCAGCAGTGTTGTAGGAGGGTCTGGTCTTCCTTGGAAAATCCAGTGGTGTAGATCTTGTTCTCTGGGATCCCAGTAGGTAAGACGGCCTGTGCTGTTCCAGGCCCCAGATTTTATCCAGGTGGGAATGCTTGGCTCCTTCCCCCTGGACGGAGCATCTCACCATGGGATGGTGAGTCATGAGGCAAGGCATTGTTGGGCCCATTAACAGAAGACAGTCCAGAGGGAGGAGGCAAGGAACATCGCTACACCTGGTCTCAACAGCTCATGGTAATAGAATACACTGTAACCCAGGACAACAAGAAAGGGTATAGATCAGAGGGGGAGGACCACACACTGCATATATAATAATACATGAATTATGATCCAAAAATACAAGAAGAGTTGAATTCTTCCTAATTTTAAGATCTTGATGATCTTAAAGAAACTTCACTCATTAACTACAATGACCCTGAAAACTCAGAAGGATATAATCCTTTGTGTATAATCCTTTGTCTATAATATTACTTTTTTTTCCCTTAACAGATTGTTAATTCCTTATTTCCAGATATTATGCTAAATTACTCTTTTAATTCCTTGAGACACTTTTATTTTGATCTTCAGTGTAAAGCAAAGTCAATTATTTGTACTGCATTAGAAGTAATACAAACACACATGAATGAAGAAGCTAAAAAGAGGTAACCAAAATTAAAACTTAATCTGCACAAAGGATGCTCTCTAACAAATACTGACTTATATCCACTGGCCCTCCCCTGTTCATCAAGCTTAGCGTAGCTGTGCTGATCCCACTGAATTCCACAGCATCCTTTTGCCACAGTTCACCAGTGAATCATAAACATGGCTTATTTGCATCCCAGCAAGGCCAATTACCTGACTTCCTACAAGCCCCACTCATGGGAAGGGTTCGGCCATGGCACTAAAGATCTGTCACCTACATGAGGTACACAGAGGTAAGAGATGCCCCCAGTTACACAGGTCCCTGGCTGTGACAGCAGAGCCCTTTGGCATTCAGAACAGTCTCAAAGCAGCAGGAAACTTTATTCACATAATTCTCAAGTCAAAAGTATGTCAGATGTTGCCTAAAAACTAATAATCTGGATTTGCACATCTCCCTTCCTCCAGGAAGCAGCCACCACATTTTCTAAACAATCCAACAGTCCACTTTAATATTCAATCCAATATGCATAACATAATTAAATTCCCAGTCTACCCTCTGGGGTGTCTAAGCTCATCTACTGAAGCCTGCAATGATTTACAAACAGGACGTACTGAGTGCAGAAAGGCTACTAACAGAGTAGTTCTGGCAAGTGTTTTTTCCTGAAGATAAGGAGGTTGAGACCCCCGTTTCCACCCCTTCTCTGTACTGGCAGCTGTCATCCTCGAGCACTGCCTCCAAAAGATGTAGGGTACTGTCTAGACAGGTAATACACCAATCTAATAAGCAGCAATGACAAATACTAACTTGTTTTATTACCAAATTAATATTGCACATTTGTGCAGCTTAGTACACATCCTGCCACCATGTCAAAGCTATTTCTGTCAAGCTCAAAATGGTCAGAGCAGAGGCTCCACTGGTCAAAAGAACATAAAGGAGAGACACAACCAGCCCCAACATTCAGACTCCCCTATTACCACTGAACTTAATGAAGTTAATGTCAGGAATAAAGGAAACGGATTCAGATTTCCTATGTCTCGTTTTTCAAACACATGTGCATGTGCATAATGCTCTCAGCACAACTGACACCAGCAAGTTGTACAGACACTTGTGCAACTCCAGGATCAAGCTCTTAGTTAGCAACTTGACAAGATGAGATTTTATGTACTAGTTTTCAACATTTCCCCCTTTGTTCCACTTCTCTTCTGCAACCTACAAAATTTAATGAACAAAAGTATCTCTTCTTTCACTCTGCAACTCATCACTACAATGATCTGTTATAAGCACTGAGATTCTTCAAACAGCTAAAACTGCCTTTTTTCAAGGGGTTGGCAGGTTTTGATTTTTGAAATCAAACAATTAGGTTTCTACCAGAAGTTCTCTGCATGCAGGAAGGGAGCCAGCAGGTCGTTTCATTATTTATCTGACAGAGGTCTTTTAAGGTGACTCTTGAAATATCTGAGCATCTCCATTTGAGAAAGAATTGATTAAGACAAAGTCATTAACAAATGAATGTGTAACTGCAGGAAGAACCTTGGCAGGTCTGTAATGCACACTCAGGCATTCGAAAGAGCTCTAAAGAGTATTTTAAAGGAAGTAACCAAATCTATTTTTTAAAGTATTAGACATCTAAAATACAATAAAGTGGGGGGGGGGGGGGAAAGCGTTGTGCCTAAGATTTGTGACATAGAACTCCTTAAAGTCAGTCTAGACTAACTGCCAAGCATTACACATTATATGATTAATCACACTGAATGTTCTGAAATTTTCCTATGTGTATATGATTAGGTAACAATATTTTTTCTGTAATTAACTGAGAGCAGTCTCCTTTCTATTTCGTTAAAGGTAATGATGAATTAAATCAAGGATATCTTCAAAGATAGATCTGAAATAAAAGCTAGGATACTGTTTTTCAGATTGGAAGATGTGGTTTCTCTAAATCTGAAAAATTTCTTTAATCTGGCACCACTTAAAACCAAAGCCCAGAGGCGAACCAAGGAAAAGGAAAATGTTCCAAAACAGGAAAAACACCAGTTACATTCATGAAGGTATTTAAACACTTAATTCTTGTTTACATATTAGTTGTTCAAATACAAAATGGACTTAGATTTCAGAGCCTGGGAAGGAGCTATCAGCTGCCTTCAATGAATAAATTTTCTTAAACATTCAAGAAAATGTTGTATTGAGTTCTATACAACTATTGGGCTGCTTTCTATAAATCATGAGCCTATTCTCATTTCTCAAGCTATAAAGTAAATGGTGTAACGGTGCTCTTTCACTGGTGACAGCATAGCCATGACCATGATAAAACCAAGAGAAAATGCAGGATTTATAAAAAATGTTGTGGAAACTTGACAACAGGCCAAGGGGAGAACATGTAAAGGAGTAGCAACTTTTCTGCCCAGACTCTCATCTGCATGTGAAAAGCGTATGAAGATGTGCTCAAAAGCACAAGTGCTTTGGGAAAATAATGGCCCAGACTTTGGAGGATATTGCAGAGGTGGAAACTTGGAGTTTACTAAAGCAAAACAAATATTTAATATGATGTTGTCTCTATCTTTCACATCTCAAACCTAACTTCTTTGCTTCTTTCGTGCCACTTCATCTGGTATATGACCTCCACCAGAAGAAACCTGCTGAACTCCCCTCCAGCCTGCCCCAGCAGCATCTGCAGATGAAGGACTGGATTCTGTGCTGTGACCTGTAACTCTCTGCAGCTCAGGTCAGGAAGGGATCCCTGTTTGTAACAGAACTTTCTTCTGCTGTTCCTTCATTTTGTGCTGCAATTTCCTGGCAATCAGAGCTCTTCCCTTCTTTGTTTTAAGCCTTTCCTATTGTGAAACAGGGACAGGTAGTGGGTGTGCTATGCATAGGAACCATGCAGGGTACCCACCCAGCAGCGGAGAGGCTTTTCATCAAGAATAAATCAAAATAACTGTCATATTTTGAAAGATCCTCCCTTTCCACCCTAACAGCTTCCTTTGCAGACAATGGACATTTAAAAAAAGAAGCTACATCTCTGAAACTCACTGAAGATTGCCAGAGTCTTAACTGCCCATGCAGATGCTCCAGGACAGGGTGCAGGACACTGCTTACAACCATGTATCTCTTGATGATTTTGCTCATGTTGTCACTCAACCAATTTACCAGCACATCCTGCAGCCATCTATTTTAGGAAGATGTATTACTGTCTATTGACACACAGAGGCAGCATATATAAAGGTTAGAGAAGGAGACAGAAAGTCACCACTGCTGGGCTCCACTGGCATCTTTCTGCGGCCTCGTTAGTGGTGGCTGGCTCAGGTATTTAAACCTGTGGTTTTAAATCCTGGTCAGGGGAACACCAATTGCAGAAGGAATGTTTGCTGGTTGATGTCCTGAGAAACTGGCTGGCCAAGTACTGCTGGCTCTCCTTGTTCCCACACATATATGTGGGATTTACTGCCAAGGCAAAGGCAAAAGGGCATCAGATATTTTCCTAATTATCCTCTGCATAAAGAGATATACTGTTGTTTGAAAGTGTCATGATATGGCAAATGAGTAACACCTGAAATATGGGAATTGTGAACTAATACATTCAGTCAGTGGGGAAAAGATTACAATTCTTCCTCTTAAATATTCCAAGCTTCAATTTATTTGTACAGAAAAAAGAGTACATTTCTGACATGCCTAATTGAAAGCTATCATTCTTAATTGAGTTCTGTTTGCTCTATGCTTTGAAAACCACAGGATCTGCAAAAAGAAAACAAGTGTTTTGTGACCATAAATGCCTTCCAAAAGCTGAACTAGGAAATAAAACAAAGGTTCGAGTAGAATTCTGCTGAGCTGATGTTACACAAGGGCTTATCTGTGCTGATGTACATCTATTGATTACATTGATTTTACCCAGCTAAGGGTTTGACCCACAGTCTCTGAGGAAGATCTAAAGCTAAACAACCTCTAACTAACTAACACCAAACAATAACTATCAAAGCAATAACTATCTTTAAGAAAATAAGAGGGATCAAAACCAATGACCATTCAATAACAGCAGCACAGGAATAAACAATACACATGCTAAGGCATACAGACAAGGGCCAAACCAGAATAGCTGCAAGTGAGAAGGAAATACAATATACTGAGAAAACATCAAAACTCTGAGGGACTAGGCGAGGCAAGAAAAAACAATTAAGAGACGTAAATGGCTAACCCTGATCCTGAACCAACACAAATTCATCAAATACTGAAGTACAACATACATCTTCATTATGTTTCTCATTCAAACGAGGAAATCAATACTAAGGGCCACAGTCTTCAAAATCCCCTTTTATACGTATTTTAAGTCACCAAACTTTCCACCTATCAAACCTTATGCCAGTAAGAGTACCAGCCCTCATAGTTTACAGACATGTCCGTATCCTTGTAGGGCTTTAGCCTAAGCAGCATCACCGCCTGTGCCCCACACAGCCCATTGCTCCAGGGGCTCACCCAGTCCTGCCTATGCTCAGGACTTGTCCAAGGCAGGTTCAACACTCCCAGTACTCATCTTGCAACAACAGCTTTGAGCTTTGCTGTTACTTCACTACCAGCAACTAACTGTGGCCTGAGGAGCTGCTGAACATGCAGCAATTTGGAGTGTTTCCTTATACATACACAGGCCAGTTTACATACACCTACAGCATAGATGTAATGCAATTGCAGCTTTACGTTTGCATGTAAGTGATTCTCCTTGCTCCTACTAACACGTAAATGTTACACTCCATACTACTATCCAGGAAAATAGCCACACACAAAAAAACCCCCCAAAATAACCCCAAACAACCCCCCTCAAAACATATCTATATTCACATTTAATCTCTCTGTAATATAGTAGAATTCCTCACAAAACATCTCTCCACAGAACCATTTTTTATTAGAGACAGTGCCATATGTATTTGTTCTGAGCTGAATGACTGATTGTACCCACATGCTGTCACACCTCTTCACAAAAAAGGCCTCTCAGTAGAATCAGCCTGTATTCTATGCTCCATCAGGATGAAATGACACTGCCGGACACATTTGCTGACCATACAACTATATCTTCAAAATTACTGAGATGACATAGATGATCAAAGCAGCCTAATGTTCAAATATAAGTTACTCCCTGCTGTTTGGTCTCATTTGGCTTTGGTCAAATTTTACGTGACTGGGTTCCAGCACAACACTGTTTAACGGGCTGTAGGGACAGAGGGGGTGTCCTGGTGGGTCAGAGAGATGCCCAGCCAGCCTACACTTCTCTCTCCTGCAGCAGCAGCTTAAGGACCTGTTTAGGAAGTGCACAAAAGTGAGTGAGGAATGTTAAAAGGTGCATCCCCTTTAACACTTGTTCACAGGTGGGTTCTTTCAGTTAGTGCCATGCCTTTCTTGAAGTGCAAATACCGGAACTGTACAGAGCACTCAAGATTCAGGAAAACCAAGGTTCTATGTATAGAAGAATACAGCAATATAAAGTAAACATACTGATAAGCCCTTCAGAGAACTCCTAGTTTTGCCATACTTCACTGTCAGGAGATTATAATTACATATACAGCATTACTATGGTACAATAACACCTATCAGCTCATGGCTCTATTGCCATCTGATGATTATTTCTGGTAAAAAGAACATTAACCAACTTAAGCGCATTGTATTGTTGCCTTTCCCTGGGGTTAGAATTAAAAGCCAAACATGGTTAGAGAGGAAAATCGGTTTTACCTCGGTATTTATTCAAGGATCCTCTGGTGCATCACATCCAGGTAGAAAGCACTCTTGAATGCACACCGAAAATTCACACCCGAAAGATGCACACCAGGATGCCCACCCCAAGAATGCACCAGGGTGCACCCCCTGAACAACGCACGCACACGATGATTCCTGTATACAATTATAGACCTTGCAAATCGGCATATCTATCACAGATTCCCCAATGAAAGGCTCAAGAGAAGCCCTCGTCTTGAGGAACCTTCCCTCTGGATGGGCCTATCTTAGTTTACAGAATGTGTTCTGGAGAGGACCTTGGTGTCTGGGGCTTTCTGACCCAACTGCGAGGTCCAGGACCAAAGATGTTTGGTCTCTTGGCGTAACAGAACTTTGGGTCTAAGTTAAGTTATCAGACTTAGGGAATTACAACTATGTGGGCTAAAAGCACTAAGATTCATGCAAAGCTGTATAAAAGGGTATATGAAAGGGTATATAAGAGGGGTATATAAAAAAGCAAAAAATCATCATGGCATCAGTATCAATCATATTTATCTTAAAGGGGCTCCAAGAGCAGTGTTTAGCAGCCCCACAGGACATCACTGCTGCAGATTCTGCCCATGAGCCAGATATTGAGGCATTGCCATTAAGGATGGCAGGAGCTCCAAAGGTGCTGTTCCAGTCCATAGTCTCAGTGATCTGGCATTAGAGAATTCCCAGACAGGCCTTAATATGAGCCTTTAATGAGCAAGTCACAGGCTGTTGTGTCATATCCTACTTGGGGACACTTTAGTTCACGGATCACTAAAGTGAAAGGCAGTAAAGGCAAACTCTTCAGAACTTCTATTAACCAGCCATCCATGCTCAAATGTCAGCTCCTTTAACCCTTACAGAATAATTTAAACCCCTCTCTGTTCTCACTACCCTTTTCCCACTGGTAGAAAGGAACCTGTATTACAAATGTAGCACCTCTTCCCCCATCCTCTTTTAGACACCAATAGATGACAAGAATGTAAAAATACCATTAATAACTAGTTTGCTCACTGTAATTAACACCTTTGCAGTCTCCTTTCCAGAGAGAAACTGGTATACTTAAAGACAGCTCAGCAAGGTGTTATTTACTTTAGAAAAAGGAAAACATTAAAGCTTTATGTGAAAGAAAATTATCTCTTCTCTCTCATGCTTCTCAAATACATTTTGCAGCAGTGACTTTCCAGCCTGCGGTTAAAATACCAGAAAGAACTTTTCTAAAAATCCATTAGGAGCTTAAAAGTATTATCTACCACTTTGCTATACTCTCCCTAATGCAACTGCCAACAATAAATTCACAAAATTGTTTTTGAGTTGCTTATTTATTTATTCATTCCTATGCTGGTGACAGAGAGGAAAAGCATCAGCCATACAGGATGTTTTTAATATGTCACACATGGTGTCAGCCTGGGGGAGTTCACAGCTGCCCTCCCAGGTATAGCAGCCCAGTTACAGGGCCAGGACACTCAGCCTCCACTGCAGGAAGGGGATGGCATTTGGGATGTGAAGAGTGCCATGGTGGGTGGGACATGGTCCTCTACCAGTGGGACAATGAGTCTCTAGCACTGTGGAGATCACCTCTGGACCACCAGAGAAGCTCTGGGAGAGCACCCCCAGGCTGGTCACACATGGAAGATGAACCTTAGACCATCTCGTTGTACCTAAAATACAGGACATTAAAATATTTTTTTACAAAACATTCATTCATTTTTTTACTAAATATTCATATCATACTAATAATCCATAGTAGTCTTGGTAATGGCATGAAAGACAGTGCCCCCCCCACCCTTTACTGGTGCACAATCACAAGTGACAGGCATTTGATCATTATTGCAACCACCTGTCAAGTATCACAATGAGTTTTCTCCCATTTCATGAGTTAAAAGGGCTTATAAACTGCAAAACTGTGCAAAATACAAAGTGCATTTAAAAAAAAAAATCAATATCTATTTAGGTATCTTCTTAAGGATGCTTACTTTTGATTAATTTTCTTGACACTTCAGAAATCTGGTAACAGGAACAGAGGAAGAACACTTGTATTTATAAATTAGTTTGTCTAACATGTTTGAAGATTTTTTTTTTTCTTCAGCTCTCATTTTGCATATAACTGCTTCTTCTCCTTTGCAAAAGCTCCTCTGGCATATGTTCATGTAAAAAGTGTTCTTTTGAAAGCCTGGAAATATAAATCATCTCATATTCAGGCAGTGGATTAGCTCTTACAGACTACCCTTTTTTGTCAAGATAGCAGAGGTGTCATGTTTCCAGGCTGGCAAAGACCTCACTAATGTGGTTGGCAATATACCTGTAAGAATGGTACATAGAGACATGGGATTTTAAAGGAACCTCAAGTCATCTCAAGTTCACTAAAAACAAACAGAAAGCCAAACATCCAACACTCAACAAAGAAAACCTTTAGCACAAGTTCAAATTTTGCCCGGAATATTTAGAAGCACACCAAGAGAGGGATATCAAATCCTGATCCCACCATATCCAACTCAGGAAAACACTACATTTCTCTCCCAAGAGATTTCAACTCTGCAGTTCAGACCTTTGCTTGTGATACCGAGTAAAGGACCATGTGCTCTTTTTGGAGCAGGACAGTATAAATGCACACAGAAGGTCCATCTGGCCAGCTGCAGGCTAAGTGTTTATCATTAATTCATGGGCTAAGTCTACTTGGTCAGAAATTCACTGGAGTTCGTAGATACATGCTGATTTTTTTATATTCTTCTCCAACTAAATGCAGTCCCTCTTCACTCTTTGTCTGGAAATCATGGGATCCAAACTGACCCTGTCCTGTAGTCTCATCTTATGCCTCTTTAGGGCAAGGCATGCTCCTTTTCTTAAAACCAAGGAGGCAGATCATTCTCATTTAAACAATGGGTAACAATTCATGAAATATATCACATCTTTTACTTTAGGATGACAAAGGATAACCAAGATTTTGAACACATTGAAAAATTCCCTAGGCAGGCAATACAGCTCTGAGATGACAGCGAGAGATAGCAGCCAATGAAGCAGTGTCCAAGAAATCCTTGCCAGCACAAACCTTGTAAAACTTGAAAATGTCAAAAATTAAAAAAGACATCGCTGCATGAATTTTTGCTTCTCAGACCTGGGACAGATCGAATGCTGACCTGTA
This sequence comes from Gymnorhina tibicen, assembly GCA_013399875.1. Taxonomy (NCBI): domain Eukaryota; kingdom Metazoa; phylum Chordata; class Aves; order Passeriformes; family Artamidae; genus Gymnorhina; species Gymnorhina tibicen. The sequence goes on along the minus strand of VXAZ01001749.1, from coordinate 1,548,048 downwards.
TTAGTCTGGTGTTTGGTGTTAGTGTATCCATATCTCATGCATCCTGTTTGACTTCGTCCATCCATATTGGAGAGCAGGAATAATTTTCAGTTCTTAGGCCACACTTTTGATTTGAGAACTAAGCCAGCTAGAAACACATCAGGTATTTTCCCCCTTCCCAGTTTAGTGCATTTTTAAAAAAACAAGTCATTAATCTGGAGCATAGAACCACCTGAAGGATGGTCCAGGTAATTCTACTGTGGCAAGTATTGACAGTGGTTAATGCTTAATACAGTTTGCTTTAGTCAGAAGAGACAAATGGTTTGTGTCCTATGAATTCTTCCAGGTGCCTCACTCAGTCCTGAATTTTCCTGTACATTGTTGGTATAATACCCTGTATCTTTCTCCCTTAGATATTTGTCAGCACACAAATGTACTTCTACCCTAGATAATCACGGCAGACAGGGACAACATATTGATATACAGCACAATTTTACACCAAGGTATGAATATTACATTAGCTGAGTTATCACTATGAGTTCTGACCTTCAACTATCCAATTTTAAATTTATTCATTTTCAAACTATTAAACTCTTCTGTCACATCACAGAAATAGACACTGTGATGGTAAATTTTCCTGACAATGTATTAGTCAAAACAAACTATGATGTATTAGTAAATTCGTAAAAACGTGTTTGTGCTATTAAAAATCTGGAAGGACTCTGTAGCCTATGGTCACAGCTTGACCCTGAGTAGTCAAGCAGAGAGAAGTGTCAAGTGAGTGATTGGTTCCTGTACTTCCTTCCTCCTTCTGATCCCTGATTGTGGGTCAGAAAGCTCAGCTATGCTGCCAAACACAGAAATGTGGGCTCCATTACCATTCACTCCTCCTCACTGAAAAGCCTCTAATGTGTGGATACTCCTGTTCTCAGGAGCAAGTCCCAAACAAAAGAACAAACCTGATTAAGAAGACCGCAAAAGGGAAAGGTTAAATGAAACTTTTTCCCAGCACATTAACTGGCAATCTGAGGTACCAACAAGGAGCTGAGAAAAGCCTTCTCCCTCAGTTTGCTTCCCTCAAATCTTCTAGCAAGTTCCCAACCTGGTAATGTATCTCAACATTCTCACTTCTCACCTAGGGCAAATTAATAGGCAGAGAAGTGATTTCTTACAGATAGTGATACACTCTTTTGGCAGTTAGCTAGAACTGGATATTTTATCTTTCTGAACTACAACACATGAATTTGAAATGAAAAAGCCAAACCAACGTCAGAGCTGCCCCTGAGCAATGCCAACTGCTTGCAAAGAGCAGCAGGGAAGTGTTCAGCTCCACTGCCTGTAACTGAGGGTTAAAGGGGAAAGGAGCAGCAGCATCACCACTTACTACAGGGGATCTGACAATAGAGCACTTAAATACAGATACACATTCCCTTGGCTTCCCAAGCCCTCCTACCTGTGCAGGCCACTGCAGATAATTGTATAATAACAGCAGGCTGTCACAGCAGTGTGGAGACATCCATAACAGGCTACACAGGAGGTGTGCACCAACATTTAGATGTCAATTAGAGACACTTTTTGCCAGGTTTTAAAACATGCTGAATACAGCCAGCACCTACATCTGTCAAGAGTTTAAACAGTGAAACCTTAGTAAAAAAATAAAATAAAATAAAATAAAATTGTATGCTCTTGAATTGAATTGAAACATGTGGCATAGAATGCTCTGATGAACATCAGAGCAGTACTGAGAGATTTGTTTGTTTCACTTCCAGAATGAAAAGGATTCAAAGATGCAAACTACAGGGAACAAGCCACAACTACTTTCAGCAGTTTCTACTGACCATAGATCTGATGACCGTTTCCCTCCATTCAATAAACAGTGCCTGAAAAGACAGAAATATCTCCACATGGGAACAGAAGCCATTATTTTATCAAATCGATTACTGCTGAAACCTTTGAGCTCTAAACAAGCCTTTGCTAAAGTCCTATTGGCATTTAGGTTAACAATTATCTTTTTACAAGTTCTGAAGACATGCTGAAAGTAACAGCACCCCCTGGTTAACAGAGAGCTAATTGATGACAGAAGGATAGGGGATGGGATTCTGGGATGTTACTATTAAAAACAAATCAGTCAATCAGTCTAACTTTGCTCTGAATGACAGCCTAAGAAAAGAGATTTTGAGGATTGTCTTGTAAAGAAGGTGCTGCATATGACAGCAGTGGGAAACCTCTTGAAATCCTAGACAGCCCAGTGAAGTGGGGAACCAAAACCAATGGAAACATCAGTCAATTATACCTATAAAAATAGAGAACATGAACTCAAGAAAGGGATTTCCCTTTAAGAATTCAGGCTCTAGGCATAACAGAGCTCTAGCTGTCACGTTTATGTGGGTAGCCACTTTAATCAACCTTTTTAGCATATATTTTGCGTGTCTCTATTAGAAATATGAATTCTTCCTACCTGCTTTCTGAAAAGCCATTTTAATTGAGACACTGCCTCCTCTGCAATGTCTTCTCTCAAGAGTCGAAATCAATGCCCTAGAATTACAGGAATCTAGACTAAAAAATCCTCTTCTACTTAATGCCTCTCCATAAACAAAGGAACTTCATCTCAGCTGAGAAAACAGCAATTCTTGAGCTTCAGTGTATGGCAACATAAATTTCTTACTCAGCTGAAGATTTATCAGCTCTTAAAACCAAAAAACCATCTTCCTCAATCCACTCCTTTGTTTCATCATCCTCAGACAACATGGCTTCTTCCAATTTTTATAACCTTTTTCTCAGGGGTCTTAATTTATGCCAAGAAAAACACTGTTAAATAGCGTCATTAGACTCACATGATTTCTTGTGGTGCATGTGAAGTTTTTGGTCTCCTGCATACTAAATTATCCTTACAGTGTAAAAGAAATTGGTATAAACAGCTGCTTTATTTTGTGCTCTGATAACTGAGGAAAAACAACCCTCAATGAAGAAGTCATCCTTCGGTTGGGGAAAGTAAATGGGCAAATAAGTACACGAATAAAATTAGCAGATCAAGCACTGATTTCTTCACCAAGGCACGTGTGGGCTGGAGCAAAGGTTTTCATAAGCAGAGTTCTGCCTTTTCTCATGGATTAATGCAAGATAAGGCTCTTCATCTCCTTTATTTCAATGCCACAAATACTTTGAAGATAAGAAAGAGGCAGCAGCATAAGGAAACACAGGTACAGATTTCTTTTTGGTTTCTGAATTCAGATAGAGGATGTGTTGACAGCAAGCTTCCATCCAGCCACAAAGTCACAGAAAATGGGACAAGATCTAGGTATCAACCATCTAGCAAACAGCTTGGTGATGACATCTATTTGCAGTCTGATAAACAGGTTCGTAAAGACCTGCAAGAAGTTTTCAGGCTTTAAATAAAAATACTGGGGAATCACTTCCATGCCTCACTACATTATCTATTTAGTGCCGGTGAGCAAACTGGAAAAAAAAGTAAAAGGGGAAAAAGTGAAAAGTGGGAGTACAAAAGAAGAAGTCAAATTATTACTTTCTGAGGAGACCAAAGATGACAGGCAAGGGAGAAAAAGTAGTGTTCTCTTTCCATCTCTTTTGAGCTAAGGGGCACACAAGAAATTACGGCAACAAACCCAAACTTACCTGAGCACACATAAGAAACACAAGAAATTAGGAGGATACACCGAAACATAGTTCCAATGCCCTGTTGCCAAGGAAGAATGTTTCTCATACACATCTAAACCTTTTTTTTTTGGCATGCTTTGGGTGTGATCCAAAAGCCTGACACAGCCACTAGGAATGGTTACTGGATTAAATTCTTAGACAGCATAGAAAATAGGAGGCTAAAGAATCTTAGCAGACTTTCCAAGAGTATTCATTCATCTCTGGCTTGGGAAAAGCTTGTGAAGTGTCAGACTGAAAGAGAATTTTGCCAGGAAAATCTGAGTTTGCACCACAAGAGCAGCTGCCTATAATAGTATTGCCCAGAGAGGTATTGAACAGGTGCTAGAACCAAAAAAAAAGATAAGTAAACAAAACAATAAACCAAAATTGCCTAGTGCCCTCTAAGTTTCTTCATCATGTGTAACAAAGCAACAACTCAGAGGAACTTCTGAAAGACATAAATGTCAACCCAGCACGCTGCTCAGGCTGACCTTTACAAAAGAGTTTTCATTTTCCCATTTTCCTATTTCTATAGCAATAGAGAACTCCTTTGAAAATCTCCTGTTGGAGACAGCTGGAGAAGCACAAGCCCTGGGAAAAGAACAAGATTGCCCAATAACCCCAGTACTCATGAATTCCCAGATCTGCCCTGTTACTTGCACGCTCTGCTAGTGGTTTGGGCAGGGAAAAGGAAGCCTCCCCCTGCTTGTTCACCTCTGCAGCTGTCCCAGCCTCCATATCTGCCAGGCATCTCGGCACGGCTGAGCAGTTACGCCCCAGGATGAATTTGCTCCAGTGAGTCCTGTTTCTCCACAATTGCTGGCAGAGGGGGAAACAAAGACAGCTTTCAAAATTCCCATGGCAACAGCTCCTTCTCTCTGCAAACTCCACTGGCAGCCTGAGCACTGCACAAAGCAGCAGCACACAGAGGGGATTTGCAGCCAGGTAGCAACTGCTTCTATTTCATAAAAAATTCACAAGCACAAACCACTGGCCACAGCTGGACAGTAACACTGAACTCAGGCACCTAATCATTGTTCCAGTATGGTTCCTTCTGTGTTCCTATCTTTGCAATAATGGGCTTACCTAAAATGTTGGGAATTAGGTCTTTAAGGTCAATGGGAGACCTTTAAAAGCCCTCCTAATAGAACCAAGGTCGTGACTACTTGTGGTCATTGACATTACAGCAATTTTTGTAAGTACAGAGGTATTAATCCCAGGAGCCTGACAATTTCAGTTTTAGTAATGACATTCTGTGCACCTAAAACTTTTAGTGAAGTTTAATATTCTTCACTCCATGTACTGATCTGTTCTGTGCTGTTCTTAAGCTGTTAAAGGGTTCTTTCATTTCACTGTGGAGTTGGCTGACCACATTTCAGCTGTGCATGGAGTGAACTCTGTATATTGTCGCAGCACTACTCTCAGGGGATCCTAGGTATGTGGAAAATGTTCTAATTTGATTTTGTTCTTTTTTTTTCTTTAAGGCAACTACATTTAGCAAAAGCAGCCAATTATTTCTCTCCCTGGAATGAATACAATAAAAAAAATTTATTACACCGTGCCATGATTAATTGAATTTTAAAATGGAAAAGGTCCACTATAAAAACATATGCTGTATCAGTAATGTTGTTACTTGGGTTGAATCAATAATCTTTAAACAAGCTTGAAGAAGATTACAACAGTACTTATTTATTTCATGCACAGTTGGATGTCAGTGCCCTGACATTATTAAGAGCATATATGCAGTGTAATTCATAATCGCCAGGTATAGTTTTACAGAATTACTGATATGAAGCAAATTTCATGATTGTTTAAGTGACTGCAAAAATGGAGCACTGGAATTTATTCCCTCTAAGTAGGATTTGAACCAAAATCTGGAGAAATTTTTCCAAATTGAAACGTTTCTGATCAGCAGCAAGAAACGTCTCCTCTGGGACACATATTTGGCTGAAAAAAGGTGTCCTCAGCACAGTTAACAGCATCAGCATGGGCATCTAATCTGTGTATCATGCTAAATATTTTCCTCTTTGAAGTGATAAAAATCCAACTGTCAAGCATTGCTTGATCTGACCCAGTGCCTGGGGAAAGCTAATCAAAAGTAAGCCTTATAGGTTCCCCCTGTTTAAATCCACCCACCCAAATAAGCACAAGTTAGAATTTTTATGAGGTAAAAGAGACTCTGCTGTCACAGTGCAGCGTTAATTGGCACAAAGGTTTGAGAATACCTTCGTTTTACTGAACTGCTTTGATTTCAAGACTTCTGAGCTGAATTTTCTTGCTTCTTTATAATCCTGTCTTAACTATCACTGAGTTTGAAGTGAGAAAGAAGCTTAGACAGATCTATATCAGTGTTCATTCATGCCAGACTGTTGCATTTTCATCTGAAACACGGTTTGAAAAAAATTACAATTGAGGGCAGGAGTAGCCGGGGGAACACAGGGAATGCTAATCCCCCGCTCAGCTCTTGTGGGAGCAACAGGTGATAATTAGTCATTGGCCACCATGTCAACGGCCTCTTATTTTCTTCTCTGACTGGAAAAAAAACCCCATAAAAATAATTCTCGCCCCTTTCCCCTCCATGTCTGGGTTTGTGCAGGTGATGCAATGATTCAGGCAGTGTGCACCTGAGGCCTCTGCAGGAGCACCTTCCAGGACACTCACGTCCCAGCTGCTATGGGAAGTAGGCACATTCAAAATTCAGCAGAGAAATAAACCTCAGATGATAAAAGAAGACGCAGCTTGGGTTTATTTCCATCCTCCAGTTTTACTCCACATCACTTCAAAGACCTGGATGTCCTCCGTATTCACCAGGTGAAAACATTATCATCAAGACAGTAGAATGGAAGCCACCATGGGGCTCCAGCTCTACTGAAAAACAAAACCCAGGATGTAGAAACACACCAAACCCCAAATTAATATTGCACTACAATATGGGCAGGAAGAAATGTTGCTGAAAACCAACACAGTATTTGCAGATTACCTGGAAAACTGTCACAGATGGACAAAGCAGCATACTTCACATGTAGCACTCAGTTTCAAGAGTTATCTTGTTTTTCTCGTCTACATTTTCAGTCTCATATACACATTTTACTTTATAAAATTCCCTCTGCAATTAAAAACAAGCTAATGACACTTCACCTGATCCTCATACCTATGACTAATCAATGCAAGACTGAAACCATCTCAACGACTAAGAATAGGATTTCTAATTTTCATAAAATTACTTCCAGTGGGATTTCTATTTTTTTTTTAACTTGAAGTATTTGATGAAAGGAGTTTAGGGGTTCACACTTTATACCATTTACCGTCTAGCTTTCAGTTAGTTCCTCTTTTTATTTATGTGCTGAAAGGGATAGATTTTCTTCCTCCTTATTTTATAGAACTGTCTTTACTGACAAAAATGTAAGATCCCCATTCTGCTGGCCTTGCTTATCAGATTAGAGCCAAGTGTAATAAAATGGCTGTTTGACAAAGATTTTAACAAGGTACCCAAACACAGTCATTTTCAAAGTCTTATACTCCACTAATACGTTTCTCCCAATATTGTCTCAAAAACTTATTTAAGCCATAAAGCCTTGCAAAGATCACCCACATTTTACAACATGCAGTACACAAACTTGAATATTATTTTACATTTTTCTTTGTAAGTATTCATGCAGCTTGCAGCGTCTAGTAAATCACAGTGTCTTGTCACAGATAACCAGCCATTCAGCTAATTGGAGATTTCTATTAAGATTTCTCTCAAATTCCCCTTTCCAGTAGCATTTTTTCATCCTAATTCATCTCCCTGAAAATGAAGTCCATTTTCTCTGTATTATCAATTTCTGTAGGAGATACTGGTATCATTTTGAATTGAACAAGCAAAAAAAAGCTTTAAGTCTGCAGAATTTATTTATACTGCAAGGTCTTGAAAGTGTCTTCTTAAGCCATTGAAGACAAAACTCTCAATCTATTTTAATGCTGTGGAATATATATTCCTCTTTTCCATCAGTTGGCTTTGCTTTAAGAGACATATTCAGGCAAAAAAACCCCCAACATGACTGGATGACTGAATATGAGGAGAGAAACCAACTATCAAAGGAAGAACTGCATTTAAATTAATTGATAACGCATTTCCTAGATATATTAAAAACCAGGTATTTAGTTCTTAATCAGAGCATTAAGCACAGAAAACCTCATTTCACATTCACACAGGTTTGTTCATAAGTCACCTGTACCACAAGAGATAATGTGAGCACACAACTAACCCAATGTGCTTCCACTGGCTCTCTATCTGGTGACTTCCATCCACTGCAGCAGTGCTACAGTATACCTGTGTCAATTCTATCAATGCTAATTAATCTAACAGCAACTTTCTCCTGAATCCATCCTTCACTATTTTTAAGGTAACCATTCTCTCATGAATCAAAATCTTTCTCTGATTGTCCTGGAGGTCTGCATGTAATAAAATTCCCCTTACAGAAGTTGCCTGTAGGAGGTGCTTTTTCCATTATCTGTCCTTTTTGTAAGAGAAGATGGACCCAGTTTCTGACAGTTCAATCTCTGTGCCATTTAAGTCTACAGCCTTAACAGTTTCATATGAACCATGTGGAGTTTCAACTCAGGGGTTTGGGTTTTTGCCCACCTTCACGTAGAGGAGGCAGTGAAATACTTCTAGAGCACATCTTAACATGGTCCTGCAGCCCAGCCTACCATAAAACAATCTCTATCAGCATACAGTGGCAGATTGCACAGATTTAAATCACACCAGGAAGCAGTGAGGACAGGTGGCTGAAAAAATATGGGCTTCCAGGGAGGCAAAACCTGACTTTTTCAAACTGGCTTATTTTAAGAAGCAAGCTTTTCCTGTCAGCCCCCAGGCACACAGCTTGCTTGAGAAACACCTCTCAGAGGCACTGGCTGGCAGGAAATGGTCAGATTGTTTCCAGCACTTTGGGTTTAAAACCATACAGGAATGGCATTTATATTTTCATTGACTAAAAATAATTTCCCTTTCATTTAGGAAGACAACGTGTATGCATCAAGATATAGAGTCTGAAAAAGTCAGCAATAGATCCCTTTGTGAAAGCAAGTCCTGTGGAGACAGGGCACAATTATTCAGAAAGTGTTTGTGGGAGAGACTGAACAGTGTAACTGGTTGGAGATCTCTGTCCTGCTATGGATGTTCAAGGAAGCAAGATGTGTGAAGGCCAGAAAATTGAGAACTGATGAGAAGAGATAATGAGACCAAAGTCTATCACCTCCAGCTTCAGCTGCACTGACCTGGACCAAAGAGAAGCAGAAAGCAGAACTGCCACAGTTGGGAAACAGATGTGATTCCCACAAACACTGTTTTTCTTCTTCCAGATTTGGCAAAAAAATGCTTCTTTTACCAAGTGCAAGAGTCTGAATGGGTGCTCCCTGCTCCACACCACCCCTGCTTCCCTAGTATGGGTAAGTTCTGCCAGCAGCACATTATCATAGGATTTATTCAGGCAAATACTCCACCAGCAAGAGGTCACAGAAGTCACAATCCCACAGAAATAATACAAGGCTGTGTCCATACATGGGCATTGCCATGAGAGGGTGTATTTGCTTTCCCCAGACAAGCTGGAGGATGTTGATAAGGGTACACGGCTTTCCACGGACAATAGAAGATTGTTATTTTTATTTTTTAAAGGCCTGAACTATACAAAACCTAAAGAGTGATTTAATAAACAGCAGGTTTCTAAGCAGTGCCCCAAAAATGCTTTTAGATAAACGTATTAAAGTTCAGTGATTTGCAAAATATGGATAGATTATTTAACCTGCACTTCTACAGTGGAGCTACAAAGTATTCTTGAGCTTAAAATTGAAAACATATACAATGTCTTAGGTTACAATGTAAGATGTAACAAAAAAGTATGTATTCTATTACCCTCTATGAAAGATAAGTGCGGCAGTGTTCTTTATCCTCTCCATGACTCATCCCTGATAACTCCCTCCGGGGGCTATCTCTGCTAATGGGCCATCAAGGTCTCACTGCATGACTTGTAAAATTACATTATCCCATTGTGAGATGCTCCGCCCAGGGGGAGGAACCAAGCATTCCTTCCTGGATATAATCTGAGTCCTGGAACACCAGAGGAGCATCTACCACCGGATTCCCAGAGGATAAGGGCTTGACAACCACCACTGGAGAAGGACCAGATCTCTCTACGGGATCACCACTTTGCCAGCACCACATCCATCACTCCAGCAAGGACTGCAGCCACCATTTAATTGGACTGCTACCACCACCCTGACCAACAGGGTGTCAGGTTATATTCTGACTCTGTCAGTGTTTCTGTACTACTGCATTTATTTTAATTTTCCTCTTAAATTGTAGTTCTGACTTGGAATCTCTCACTGGTTTGCCTTCAAACTAGTACACATATAAAACCAACAAAACACACCCAAAGATATTGAAACATCTTACTAAAAAAGCTAAGAGAGTTGTGACTGCAAAAGCATCCTGCCTTGCCTGCAGAACCACCCGAACTCTTCCAATTGCACAGACGCAACACTCACAGGCAGGTAGCATCCTCCTGCACTGCAAGAATAACCTGCTCCAGAGAGCTGGAGCCTTCCCAGTCAGAAAATAATACACCGGCGACCCTGCGTGGCTCAGACAGGTGTGCTACCACACACAGAGTGGGCTGTGTCTTGAAAGGGATGAAGGACATCTACAAACCCTGGTTTGGACCCTAGTCTCTGCTTCCTCAGTCTCCTGGATAGCTCAGGACAGATAATGGCTTTCTTTTCTCCCTTACAATGGTAGAGGGAGCAATAACCTCTGGCCTTACAAAGGTGCTACAAATAAGGACATCTTGGAGATTCCCTCAATGAAGACAAAGTTAAACATAACAAGTCACTGTCAGCTCAGTGTGTATTTTATGGCCCAGACCCTACTTCAAAATTCAATGGTAACAAACGAGGGGTTTTTTCTAGTGAAAAAGCAGACTAGAAACAGAAGTAATGGATGCACTAAAGATCTTTAAAACAGCATTATTGCTGTGTTCTGGGTTAATCAGACCCATATGGTTTGGTACAAAATTAATCATCTACGACTGTAATAGTAAAATCTCACTTGGAGGCTGCATCTCTGCTTGGCATGGGCCCAGGAATGCACACTATGTCAGACTGCTGAAAAACCACGGGGAAGAAACAGAAATAGTCATCTTCCCTACCCAGGTGCCTCAAGCGTTCTCTCCATCACACCAAACAAGGATGTTCAACATTTCCCATCAAAATTTCACTGGATTTACTGCAGGTACAAACAGTCCCCTGGGCTCTTTCAGTCATGTGGCAACTAAGAGTTTCATTACAATAATATATATACCATTGATAATAATATATCAGTTTTTTACAATTGGCTTTATTTGTTCTAAATTCTTGTTCCCCAAAAGACACATTAGATACTAAAACACATGACTGGGTCTAAAATAAATGGTTAATTCTAAATGACTGGATAATTTTCTCATTGACAGTGAAACAGATGCAAACTACATAAAGTTAAACAGTAATGACTCTTCTATAAAACTTCTAGTAGATGAATATAGATGCTGTTAACTGCTATTAATTCTAGCTTAGTTTTAATTTGTGGTATAGGCAGTTGCAGTACTTTTCACCAAAAATGCATCAAACTTAAGATATGCTCTGCTTCCTGTTAATGTCATCTCTGGCAGAGCGGGGGGCACACACAGACTAAAGGCATCTGTTACACTCTGAACAGGGCACTGTGTGCTCCTCCCTTCAGGAGCCAGGGCACAGGGGCAGGCTGCCGAGGGAGAAAAAACAGGTTTCGATCTCACTATGCCTCTTACCCCCTTTCAGCTCCACTGAGGATGCTGGAACACCTTTATTTTGCCTGTTGGGAATATCAGAAGAACAAGGCTCATGTCAGACTCTCATACTGGTAACAAAATATTTGGAAACAGAGGGGAGAGTATTCATGCCTTTTTCCTTTCTTCTTCTCATCATGAGCAGGACTAGACATAGGCTAGTCCCAGCTCTACACAGTAATTTAAAATCAATATAATCATAGTGAACTTTGTCACCTCTGCTTCAGCTGAGTAGGTTTTTCATTTGGGTTCCTTGCCATTTTTTTCCCTGAAAATAAGTTCTTCAGTTTCTAGTCTGCCTTGAAATGAAATAAAGCCATCCTTGGCTTCAACACAGCATGTGAGCAGTCTCTCAAGACATAAAGCAAACTTCCATCATCCGCACATTGCTACATTCAAACACAGTGACTTCCATTAAATATTTAGGACTCAAATATTTATATCCAGTCAATTACATTGAACATTACTTATTCTCCAGGGAATTCTTGCTCTCCCTCAGCACAGAAGAGAGGACCAAAGTGCATTTCCTGTACTTAATAATAATACAGTAACACCTATAAAGAAAATCCTTCCCACTAGATGCAAAGACCTTGGAAGCAAATATACACGTTTAGTATAAAAGAAAACAGAAGGATCTTTTTGGGAGCCAATATTAACAAATGCTCTTCTCAGCCCCAAGAAACCTGAAGTGTTGGCTCCAAGAGAGAGTAAAATGTGTGTGGTGGGGAAAAAGGTCAATGATGTAGGAGACCTTTTCCACAGCTGTACCTTCACTCTGGAATACAGGCAACTGGCAAGTCTGCCAGGCTGCCGAGTAATGTCCCAGGAATGGAACAGTCACTAGGACCAGAAGTTCCCACCAGCAGACCAGTGCTGTAGGTCCTAGTGGGAGGATTTACAGCTCACATTTTGTACCAAAGAAATCACCAGCTAGACTTTGCTAATCGTGTTATCATGCTCAGTAATTCATACAGCTCTCGCACAGCAAAACCTTTTTATTACAGAATTTTAAAAACCAATACTTGAATTTTAAACTTTAATATGAACTTACATTTTAAAACATTAAATTATCCAGCAAAGTGGACGTGAATGTGAAAAAAGGCCATTTCCTCCATCATTTCATTAAATTTGAAAGTACTTATTTATTTTAATAAGTCGAGATGTCCATATGCCAGGAAATTAACATCAAAGAATGTTAAATATGCCCAGTATCACTTAAAAGCCTATGGACCATTATGCAGAAATAGCATAACTCAGCAAAACTACTTTCCCAGAAGTTACTTTTTATTACAGTTTCCAATAGTACTTTGGGGAAAAAACTGAGAATGTTTACCATACTCTGCACTCCTGTTCATACTGAAATCATAAGATGTGATGTTGAATGACGCGTTCAGATGCCACACCACAACACCTTCCCTCATTTAAGGTCTTCTGCTAATGCCAAACAGATGGTTGCCGACAACTCTCTCTTTCCAAAGGCTCCTCTGCAGACCTCTTCCATTGGCATGTATGATCAGGAGTGTGGATGGCATCAAATGTAAAGGCTGGATTTGGACCATTTCCTTTGAACAGTTATACTTCACTTAGCACAACAGGATAGAATTATGACTAATATTTTGATCACTTGAACCACCCAGACATTTTTCAGCCTTCAGAACCTGCCAAACTCGCAGGGTTTTCCTCACAGAAGCAGAACTTTACTGGCACATGTTCTGAAAAGCTACTTGTGAGCACTTGCCATTTTGAATAGGGGCCCATCATGGATTAGCCTAATTTCCTAAGAAAATAGGCTTACGTATTTGAGCCTTCTACTGCATCTGGGCTACCAACTCCCCTTCCCTCCCACCACAACTTTCAAACTTGCTGGGTAACTCTGACCCTATCTGAGTGAAGGGGGTGACCTTACAGTACAGCACAGCCACTGGTTTGTGATGCACAAGCATCAACACAGGGAAGAGTGGCACAGAGCACAACTGGAGGCCAGGAAATAAGCTCAGAGCTTCTTAGGCACTGGAGAGTTTTCACAGGAATATGAAGCACTTAACTGCTCATAGAGCTGCACAGCTCTGGTGTTTTAATAGCAGAGAAAAGGAAGCTCTTAGTACCTTCTCCAGCTCATAGCCTTCACCTCATTACACTCTGCTTCAGCTATTGAGGGGTTTAACACCAAGTCACCTCTCAGATGACTTGCAGAATTTTAAGGTAGCGGTAACTTTCCTATGTTTGCACTGAGAGCAATTACGTCCTGCAGGCATCTGGGGAGCCCTTGTGCAATACAAGCAGTAACTGAACTACATACACTGAGGCCTTCTTCACAAAAGTCACATCCAATTCTCTGCAAACACCTTCATAGAGCAAATCCCCTTCCTCAGAGATCAGCACATGCTAATAGTGTATCATGAAGGTAAGTGTCTCAATTTCACGTCTCCAGCAACAGAAATATAAATTAAAAACATGATCTGAAGTGCCACAGAAACTTCCAAGTTGGAATCTGTCAGAAAAGTTCACGTCACCTCTGGTTAGGAGTAGACTAGCATCTGGCATGTAAAATGGCTTTTCATACCCCAAGGGGCCAGAAGGCTCCAGCAGCAGCCTGAGCTCAGCAGCCTGAGACACACCATCACACCTCGGGAACAAAAGACAGCATGTAAAACTGAACAGGAAGTGATCTAAACTCTCCATGACTTCACTGCTGTGCTACCTCAGGGTAAATCTTATTTCTGTACTTGGGAAATACATTCACACAAACACAAAGCAAATCACATAACATTCAATTCTTCATTCTGAGCGCATCCACTTAGCGGTTTGTTCATACAGGAGTTTGACACACAGGATGGATCCCAGTGCTCAAGGACCAGGTGAAGCGAAATACAGCAGAGAGGCCCTGTGAGGTCCCAAGCCACCACAGTGCAAAAGCAAATGATCAACATTTAAGGGACCTTTGTCACCTCAGCTCCAGCTGTGAGTGTTACTATGGGGAGTTGGGACGGAGACAGCAAACATTTGTTTCACTATTCCACATAAGGAAAGCAACAGAAACTTCAGTCACATACCAATACTCATTGCCTTCAGGCATTCAACTGCAGGGACTTTTCCTCTTTTGTTCACTTCTGAGGAAATTTATACACCAAGACAGTTGAGAAAACCTCGCAAGAGAGTCAGAAATCAAGAACCCCATGTGGAACAGCTCCTCTTGAAACTTTCTGCCAGCTGCACAACTTAGATGTTGGCCTGAATGCTTTAATTTACATCAAGGTAAAAAAAGCAGCATGGGCCAGCTTCAGAGACCTCAGTTCAGCCACACTGGGGTGATATGAGACTTGGCACCCAGCCTCCCTGTGCCCTCTTGGTCTTTACAGCTGTGATCACAGCATGAGCCTACCTCACAGCAGCTGTGCTAAGGAGAGATCTGCATCTGTGTACATGCCTGCAAGGCTGTAATCCTACAGCAGCGTGGAGAAAATGTGCATAGAGTGAGACTGCATTCAAACAGGAATGTAGGGGAGAGGGTTAACTTCAGCCATGGCCAAAACAGACTGGCTTAGGTTAAAGTCAGCAAGTACTGTTTGGAAGAAAACAGGCAGGATAGAGATGGAGGAAGATAGAAGGCCTAACACTCATGGCAGCAAAGACTCCTTTGGTGGAAGAGTTGCTTGCTGGTCAAGTCTTAGATATTTTTAAAGGAATTATTTGTTTCAAAAGTATTTCACCCTACTGAGGGTTCAACCACAAGGGCTCCATGGGTCAGCAATACCCACCAGCCCTTACTATGGCAGCTCAAGTTCCAATCTTTACATCTCTGCAACAGGGACAAAGGGTTCCTAATTCTTCATAAATGAAACTGCTCATCTCAGTAATTATCCTGAAAACATTATCAACCCACAGTCCCACTCACAACTGGGCAGTGTAAAGAGATGGGAGTGGGTGGGAACAGACACTTAGGAAACATTCATTCAGGCTTCAGTTGAATTAAACCCACTTGATTTCCCAGCTTTACAAAAACAGAAGCTTGATACTCAGGTTCTCAGTAAGGCTTGACATTATTTTTATACTCCAGAGCACCATACCTCTTCAATAAATCATTCCAGTGCCAATAGCTTCCCTCAGATAGAAAGGCTACAGAGATGACCCTTAAAAGTTTAGAGGAGAGTTGAAAACATTTCCACAAAATCACTCAAGTGCTGTTTAAAGATGTAATTTATATGCACAGCTCTGCACTCCATTGCAGGATTTCATATTTATTTAATTTGACAAGTTAAAAGTGTGCCTGTCCAACTCTTCGGGCACATGCAGCCTTTAAAAAAAACTTTGTAACTAAAAGCCAAATGTTCTGTGTATTGAATAGGAAAAGAATGTGATCTTCCTCAAACCCACTGGAAAAAACTGAAAGCATCAAACAGACTAAGAGCTTCAACAAACCACCAGCACAGGGAGAAATCAAGTTTGACGAAGGAAGAATTAAGTTCCAAAGCCTGATCACCTCCAGAAGACCTTTTGTTAGCTCAGGAGCTTTACAACACCTGTGCAACCAACATGGTCTCCCCCAAAAGAGGTAGTCTCCAAGGCAACCAGGGTCTCTTCAATTAGCATCTGATAAGGTGGGATGTGTGGCCTCAGAGACAGAGCACAGCACTGTGACTCAGACTGAATTTCCCACTCTGTTGTGCATGGCATGGGGTGTATTCAAGACTTACTTACATTGCCCTGTCCTTTGGGCCCCACCATGCAAACACATCCACCTCAGAGACACTGTAAGAATTAGAATTCCTTCCGCTGCTAAGCACTCATTCTGCAGTACCAAAGGATCTAGATGAGACTCTCTTTGATTCTTCCTGTCTCCAGTAGACATGTGAATGAGTAGACATGAGTAGACATGTGACACAGAATAAACACATGGCCCCTCTATCCCATGGCAGACCTGCCTGCCAGCAGCTGTCCAGGCTGGGGGAATGCCCAGCCCTGCCCCACTCACTCCTCTCCCTGCAAGGGATCCCAGAGTGACAGATCTGCAGGGGCTGCTTTTCAAGGATCATAATGATTAAAAAGTGTAAATCTGCAATGCCACATTCTGCAAAATGGAGACACTTTTCAGGAAAGGGGAGAGATGGGGCAGTTCCTGGAGCAGAGATACTGAAAAAAAATACAAAGAAGCCATCTGACATAACAAAAATAATGGAAATAATTCTACATCTATTGCATCAACTGCAGTACTGCCCTGGCTCAGCCATT
The DNA here is from genome assembly GCA_013399875.1 of Gymnorhina tibicen. Taxonomy (NCBI): domain Eukaryota; kingdom Metazoa; phylum Chordata; class Aves; order Passeriformes; family Artamidae; genus Gymnorhina; species Gymnorhina tibicen. The sequence goes on along the minus strand of VXAZ01001749.1, from coordinate 1,531,345 downwards.
TCATACAAAGACTCCACTTATATCCTGCAACTAGAATTCTGATTCATTCCTTGATTATTTCATGCTTGGACTATTGCAATAATGTTTGTGCCAAGCTATTTTTTTTTTTAATCCACACACTACAAGACTGTTCCTACAAGAGCTTCCCTGCTTGCTTTGTTTCTCACTGAAGTATCCTTGCTGTTCACATACTTTTTTCCTCACTATTACTCTCCTATATGTGTTCAGTTACATATGAAATCAAGATTGGAACTTCAGTGTATCACTGCAATAATTCAAGAACCTCAAAAACAGCAGACTCCAACCTTCTGAGTATTCTCCAGTCCATTTGCTGAGCTTGTATCACAGCTGCTACTCAAATACTCCATCTTTCTTTTGCATGCTTAAAAAATAGGCATTTCATGTGTTCTTATGTCTAAAGAGCTTGAAATATTTTATCCTGTTGCTTATTTCAATGCCTAGACATCAACTAAATTGACAACTTTTTGCTGCACTTCAGCACATTCTGTCTTTTGAAACAGTGCACTAGTTGTTGTAATTCCAGAGGTTTTCCACAAATGTCCCAGTGTTCACATTGAAAGAAAATGCAACAAAAAGCACAGTACATTTAAAGAAGTGAGAGGTCTTCCCTCCCCAGCTAAAGCAGCTCTTTGTGTTCCCTCATGAGGGGAGATCATGCGGGGAGATCGCCACATCTGTGATTGCAGCAGTGCAAAGTAAAACCACTTTTGATGCACTATTGGAACAACTGTATCTGAAGCTCTGAAGATTTCATCGAGCATCTGCTGCTTTTATTTTATACTTCTGTGCTGTGCTAGGGAAAAAATTTCATGAAAGAGTGAAAGTTGAGGGGACTGGTTCCTCGCACATCTTATATTTCAGCGTCTCAAAGCTGTTCATCTGCCAATGGCCTATCTGGTCAGAAACAGCAAAGAAAAAATTCCGAACACTCAAAAATCAGAGATTTCCTTTAATGTACTTAAACATTAAAACCAAACAAATTCTAGTGAGAACCTTGCCAAAAAAAAAAGAAAAAAGGGAATTTCACCATATCTGCATCCAACTTTTAAAAATCCAGTCAAGCATTTCCATACAGACTGGATACCAGGATTGGCTATGACAGTACTTGGAATAAACTGTTAGCGTGGCACACAAGAAAAGATGGCAAGAAGAGAAAGTAAACAGTATTAATGGTATTCAATAACAAAATCGTGTCTGTGTCTAAGTAGAAACTAAATTACTATCTGAGGTTTCCTTAGCAGATTATTTAGAAACTTGCCAATAGACAAACAAAGTAAATGACAAGACTCTCAATCAGAGCTGTGTTCCCCAGCAATACAGCTTAGTAAAAATGATACAGACTACTTGGGCTGCTTCTGGCAAGGCTGGCTCCCCTCAGGGAACTGATAATGGTAAATACGCAACACAAGTGTGATTGTGAATTCCTTATTATTATGCTAGCTTATGGTTAGGAAGATATGTCCTGTTCTCTGGGATAGGAAAGAGAAAACTCCTTTCTTCATACTCAGAACAGAAACAAAAGATACTTTTTTTGTACTGGTTCCTTCACAGAGGCAGAATAGCTAAGCAAAGATAAAAAGCATTCTCCTTGACATCCTCTGAGTACATGCACATTTAGATGCAGATTCTGCAGACACAGATGTGTCTTGTGCCCATCTGTACAGTGTCTTGTTCATGGACATGAAGACTCATGACCCAGTACCCTCAGAATACAAACAATCAAAATATACAGATGGTAATTCCTGTTTATTTGAGAGAACACACAGCACTTGCTTTAGCTGTGCACATTAAAAATCGGGGTTCATGCTCAGACAGTAGCAGAAAACTCTCAAGCTACAGTTTCCTGTATTCCCCTTATGAAAGAGTGTAGCATTGATTTCTGGAACAACTGTTCCTCTAATAAGATGCATATGGAAACGAACGCCTTGCAGCTGGTTCCAGCAGGGTTCACTGAAAACTACCATTCATCTCTGATGAATGCAGATAAAAATATTCAAAGCTCAGTTTACTGATCAGATCAGATATTAATGGGAATGTTTTTCCTACTTCTCTCAGCTTAGCTCCTCTTTAGAAAGTCAGCTGAAAAGAGTAAGAAAGCAAGAGAGCCAGAATCTGCTCATTTTGACCATCCTGCATTTAAGGGAGATGAGTACTTTTACAGGGGAATGATAACTGAGCACATGGTGTGCCAGAGTTTTGGTCAATATCAAGATTTATTATTCTGAGAGACTGAAAGAGTGAAATACTGACCAAGGCAAATAGCCCATTAGTTACCTCTCAGTTCAATAAGTCTTGATGCTTTACTTACTACGTGCTGATTATTTCCTGTCCAATTCACATTAGCAGCTTATTTAATGAGAACAATCTAAGCAAAGAAAGAAATTCACACATTTACAAAGGATATCACCAGAGTTACATTCCATCACAGTTAACAACATTTGCTGTTCTTTGAGGAAATAACCATTACCCATCATTTCTGTTTTAATGCCAGCAATTGCTTTTGAGAAGAACACTCTGTTCTTACATTCACCACCGGTTATATTTTAAATAATAGCATCCTTAAGGACAGCAGTAACTGCCTAAGTGTTGTAGGACAAAGCATTCATACACTGATAGTGTCCACTAGCTTGACAGCATGGCCAAAGTTCCTGTTCTTAATGGACACTTTTCCCCAGTCACGGTGTCATCTCTACTCTTGTAAAGCCTACTTTTCTTCTATTAACTTCTCCTAATGTTCATGGCAGTTGCACAGAATCTTGGAGAGAAAGGATTCAACATTTTAGACATCAGTAAGGACATGCACAAAGAACAGAAGCATCATAAGAAGTGCTAATAATTTCACATAGAATATGAGAGACTAAAGGTACAAAGAGGAAAGAGATGCCTTGAATGCACTGTAAGATTAAAGGGAAAAAACAACTGTATGAGTTTTTTACACAGGATTCTCTTTACAAAGCCACAGTTAGATAAACATCTAAAAAGAACACATCTACATCCTTGGCCAACATCTGTTTTTTGTTCTCTCTAAGCCCAAATGGTTTTGATTACTTAAAAGAGTATTTCTTGAATGAGTCAGCTCACAACACTGAAGCTGATCAGCAGAACAGTCATCAAGGGAGGCGGCACACCAGCCCTGCCAGTTCCAGCACCCCAGCTCAACTGGGAAACTCCAGTGACAAAAGCACCATCGTCTACAACATCCTGCCCCAGAACAGTGCAGACACATTTCATACCGTTAATCACACAAATTAACACTGGCAATAATTAGACATCATATCTTTCACCTGAAGACTCAAATAGGAGTTTCCTGATTTGGGTAAGCCCCTTGCTACTTCTGGTTTTCCACAATCTCATGCAATGATTGTCACATTAATTTTACACAACAGCTTTTCAGAAGAACAAGTATGAGTAAGTACAGGTCCTCCAGAGCTACCATCTCTTAAGGTACAAGCATCTGCATCTCACACTGTAATCTCCTCCTAAGGCCCTGAGCTACTAATTTTTTGGTCTACTGCAAGGCAAACTAGGGTCTGCTCAGATCACCAGCAAAGTGTTCTGAGCATTGACAGATGCAACGCTTGACACCGAGAGGCATCTTTAAATGTCTGGAATATTATGTTCCGGGAAGAAGCGTACATTACACGAGGGAGGGTCAGTCAGAAAGCCCTGGATCTAGTACATGTTTCAATTGCATATTTCTGTAGGCTTTTGTTTCAAGTTTTGTTTTTGTTTTTTGTTTAAAAACCATTTTACATGTTTACAAAAATATGTCCATACTGATAAAAAAGCACCTGAACTACTACTATCTGACACTGTGATGGGTTCTAGAAACATACTGAGTTCAGAGGCAATTATAAAGATGTGCTAAAAATAATTTCAAACCTGTCCATTCAGTGGTTAGCCTAACAGAAAAGATGACTTAGAAAAGCAAAGACTGCAATGAAACACATTCAGGATCCACACCTACTTCTTGTGACTGTGTTGTGCCTATTCCACATTTCTTTTGCACTACAAGTAATGTGGCCAGTCCCAGTTTAGAAGTCTTTGGCAAACTGTAAGACACAACATGGAATAAATACTTTGCCAAAACATACATGAATACACATGTACAGAGAATTCCCCCTAGAAATGCTTGAGCTTCTTAAAAATCCTAAAAAGAACATCTAGGCGATCTCAGTCTCTGTTCAGTCTTGCCGTTCCTACTTAAAGACAAGCTAGTCTTCTGTTTTCAGTGTTTGCTCACTTCTGAATTTGGTTTAAAGAGCTGCTAGCATAGACTTAATGAAGTTTCTTCTAAAGGGCTGATTGTGTTTCCTGCTGTCTTTTTGACAGAACCCATTCAAAATGGGCCTTCTTCATTTAATTATCTAGTCTTTATTTTTGCAAGTTTTATTTCTGAACTAGAACAAATGTTATAGTCAGAATTCTGTCTGTAGACAACAGGGTTATTTTACAAGGCTTTAAAATCCTTTCCTTTCCAACCCGTGAAAGGAGAAGTGTGGTGCAGCTTTGTGTAGGGAACATGCAGTACGAGCACAGGGCACTGGAGTTCACAGGTTCCTGTTGCAGGCAGCTTTAGGGATGTGGGTGCCTCATACAAATGTTATAGGTCCGAGGGTTGTTCAACACCTGATCAGTGACTGAAGTTTCTCCTCTCTAAGCTCTTGTGCCTGAGAGGATCAATATGACCAGGCAGCACAGGGTAATGCTATAGATCACTCATGAAACCAGGAAAATTCCTATCTCCAGAGTTTAAACCAGCTCCTGGACCATTCACCATCTGCAAGAGCTCAGAGCAGCGAAGGGTTTCCTACAGGCTACCGAGGAATTCATCTAAAAGCACAGTATAGAAGAGCTATATCCTGTAGAAGGTGGATATTTGAGGGCTCTCTGCAACACGGCTGTGCCCTTTTTCTACCCCTAAGCAGGAAAACCACAACTGGCTGCCTGCTTTTGGACCTCTCCACCCCCACCTCAGGATTTATTACAGAACTCTTAAGCCCAAAAATACAAAAGCTCTGCAAGCAGGCAGGCACAGCCATAAACAGAGAGAGGCATGTGCTGCTGTAAATCAGTTCTCAATTTTTATTGCTCAATTGAAATCAATATAAAGCCATGGCTCAGCCTGAAACACATGGTCTTTGCTGGGGCTCAGCAGAGACTGTCCTCTGATGGCTGTCAGGAGCTATCCTGGTCCTGTTTACTCCCACTGGCAAGTTCCCTTAGAAGAAACTCCAGCCTCACCAGCCCTCAGCCCAGCAAAGCCTCCTTCCTTGCCCATAATTGCTGGGGCTGGGCCAGCAGCTGTTGTACAAATAACTGGAGGGGAGCTGGCCTGACCCTCTGAGGATAGGGAAGGGAAGCAGACTACCAGATAATGTCTGTAAAAGAGCTTGGAAACCACTGACACAGGCTAATTGCTTACTGCAGAGTGAAGTTTCCCTTCTCTGTAGGCTCATTTGACGTAAACTTCCTAGTCATGTCCAAAACCTTCCCCACAGGACAAACGTTAGTACATAAACTGCTTAGCCAAGCCCTGCTCAGCATTTCAGGGAAATATTCTGGGGGATGAGGAAGCAAGGAGAAAGAAACAGATAACATGATCATCTTCTTCACTGTGCTTAGCTGGAAACAAAACATCTGTCTGGCATCTGGGTTCTGCCACCCACCATTTATTCCCACTTTCAACCTAAACACAGAAGCTCAGCATTTTTATTACCTCTGGTCTGCTCAGTGAGCAAATATGGACAAAATGGCATCAGATAAGAGAGGCTTGAACTGCCTGAAAATCAAAAGTGGTCATTTGTCCTACATTAGTAAAATGTTTAGATTAATTTTACTTCCTGACCCCATTTGCAAATGAGATAGCTTGTATTTTGAGATCTAATAGAGATAACTTGTGTATATTGATAGAAAGAACTTCTACACTTACCTATAATCATTCATTCCAAATGAAATAAATGGTCTGGACAAAAGAGGGGTGTTGGCAGTCAAAACGTAACAGCTGAATATTTATCTTTTATCAGCATTCAGACCTCTTAGAAAGTAGTATTTTAGATAGTAGTATTAGTAGTACTAGATAGTACTACTAGATAGTACTACTTAGATAGTAGTATTTTTCCTTCAGCTAAAACTAGCCCTGCACAACAACCCTCTTGGACAAGCAACAGATGTCTGAAATGTATCTCAGACCTTTCAGAAAAGCACATACAAGGTTCAATATAATGCTTGAAATCTTCATAAAAACTTTTCTGATACTAGGTATCTTCCACAGAGTCAGCATAGCTATTAAAACCATTTCTAGAACACAGCAACCAGCAAATCAAAGACATCATTCTGAAGTGTATTTTCATTGGTGGTATTTCAAAATTGTGGAGGTACATGAGCTCTTCCATAAGACTTTATGAAAGCAGTGGGACAAACAATAAAATACTCTTCCAGTATCCTATCTTTTCAGCATCACACACCCTGGCTTGTTGCACTGACAAGTCTCATTGTCATTATACACTACCACAAAAATACATGCACAGAAACAAATAATTGCAAAACTTCTGGGGTGTTGGTTTTTTGGGATTTTTTGTTGTTTGGTTTTTTTTTTTAAATCTGGATATATATATGGATGCTTACAGTCTTCCTAGAAGGCCCAAAATGGTAAGCAAATAGTGAGCTTGGGAATGTACTGATTGGACCAGAAGAGCAAAGAGAAGTTTGGGAGTATGCCTGACCAAGGGTATGTCAAGAAACTAAAACAAGATGGAGACAAGGAGCAGAATAATAGGCAAATCCAGCAGGTAAATGGCAGAAATGCAGAAAGGAGGGCATGTGTACAAGGGGAATTTGCAAGGAAGGCAGAAGAAGAAAATACACTGTAAAACTAATTTAAACTGAGCACAGTAGTAATAAAAAGCAAGTAAACAATTTGAGTCTGAAGACATTTCAAGTTTTAGTGCTCTGAAGAAGACAAGTCACTCACCTGAGTATGCCCAGTAAGGATCCCCTGAAGCCTTTCTCCTCCGGATCTGCACAGAACTCCCATGTCTGTTCTCATGCAGAGAGCCCACATAACCTTCAGTCAGAGCTGGGAAGAAAAGAAGCAGGAATCGTTAAGAAAGTGGTATTGGCTCCCTGGAGTTTACACAGCGAAGCTTAAATCTTTGCTGAGCAGAGACTACAAATTGGGTATTGCTTAAAAGAATTTAACAGGCGTGCTCCTGAAACCTCCCCCCATCCGAAGGAGAAGTCAGGACTTACTGATGCCATTATTCTGGTCTGGATGCCTATGCAACTCCAGTAATTCCCATGAGGAAATTCTGATGTACACAAACAAATAATATGAGCCTTGACATATGACCAAACTTTCTCTGTTGAGACCCAGAAGTTAAGTTTACTTTGCCAGTGACTACCAAACTATGTCAGGCAAAACACGCAGTGTGCAATACCAGTGACTTACAAAGCATGAAAGGGAGAGGACAGGAATAGAGAAATCTTTGCAAAACTCCACAAGCTAGAAGGTATTAAATTCAAGTAAACCAGAAAAAACCCCACATCCTACATTCCATCCCAGGATTTTTCTTTTATACCTCCAATAATTTTTATTTTTCTTTTGTAAAGGAATTAATTGCTTCCATGAGGATGTGGGGTATTTGGGCTTTGTATGTGCACATTTTGCTTATTGTTTCTATGCATCTGACTGAACCAAAGTGGAGGTGTGTAAATTCACAAATGTCAGTAGAAAGTCTGTAATAAATTCAACTACATTTCTCAGAGGACCATAATAAATGCACACAAACAAAAATATCCTTAGATCCACAGACGTGGAATGTGAGGAACAAGTATGCACCAACTGGCTTTATGGAAATTTAAGCCCAACTTCTCCCAAACCACTTGTTTGATCAGTAAGAAACTAGCAGAATAATTCAAATTAAAGCTTCAGAAAACCATGTAAAGCACTGCTACCCATATGCAGTCACCAAGCACTGCATTCCCTTCTATTCTCAGGCCAACTACAGCTGGGCCAGAAAGAAGCCTGTAACAGGACTTTATTGGACATCATGCACCAGTAACTCAGAATTCACCTTTCTTTCCCTTTGGAAAAGCTTCTGGGAGGTGCCACCCTTGCACCACAGTAGCAGAGAGCCTGCTGTGCCTGAGGTTATCCATGATTGCTACACAGCTCTGTGGACAACCTTCCCTCTGCAAGGTGGATTTCTGCAGGTTTTGGAATCCTGAAGTGGTAGGAAAAGCCGTGAAATTTCAGGAAAGGCAGTACAGGTTTGCCCCCACCAAATCTTCTCTTGTGCGAGCAAAGGTACTAATTGTGCCATTTGAGTGAGTTTTCCAGATTCCCTGGCAACTTTCTAGATGTTAATTCACTCCAGGCTGCGAACTAGAAACACTGGAACACATCGTGCTACCAGGATTTGTAGGCAGCACGACCTTATATACCTTGTTTTCCTCTCTAAAAATACTAAATTAAACATCTTACTTTAGTTTCTTTTTTTTTCTTTTTATTTACTTCTATATGTCTACATGCTTGGGAGGCAACAGGCACTCATTTCAACAGGAAAGAACAGGTGTGGGATGTGGAGACCCAAATATTCTTGGCAAAAAAACCCAAAACTGAACAAAGATAAGAGACCATGAAAATCCCAAGGAAGAGAACAATGAAATAGCCTAGGCAGATGGCTGGAAGGGCTATCAGAAAAAAATGGCCCACTTATTCACTTAAAAATCACGTGCTGAGAAATACACCTAAAGCCTCTCCTCGTTACAAAATGAAAGACAGCTTTCATTTCTGAAAGCTTTCTCCTGAGCATCCTCTACAGAGAAGGCAAGTAATTGCGGGATTTTTGTGGCTGAAGAAGTCTGAACCCTTCAGGCAGGAGAAAGACTGGACACTGCCTCCTCCAAAGAACAAGGTGCTCCTGCAGGTATCTGCTCAGCAAGGCCTCCTGTGTGCCATTACATCCAGAGAAAGGCACTGAGTCTAAATAATCTATATTTGTTGAAGGTACAGGGGCTCCGAGCCAGTGCAAAACATTTTGGGTTGTAAACACCTTTGTACTTCTAGCTGGAACCATGAAAAAGCCTCATGGTAACCACAGTATGGCCACGAATCATACCACTGATTTTCAGTGTCCTCCATGCAGAAAATTAAATTATGCAAATCCAAGCCTTTATGAATGCCTAACTTTAATGTGAAATTGAACATTTGCTTCAGTCAGCATCTTATTTATGCAACTATAAACCTGACATTCTTAAGAAAATATGCTGTTTTAGTTTTCTGCATAGATACTTAATAGATTTGTGCACTTATCTGTATTTATAAAAGGTGAAGAAACATGCTGTACACAAATTTATTTCCACCATAAAGGATGTTACAAACCAGGAGGGAGCTCAAGTATTTTGCAAGAGAACTATGGGAAGGGACTTGCTGGTTGCTACATAGCTTCTGTAGGACTGAAAAAGAAACAAATTGGCACATCCTATTCTAAATAAAATCCTGCATCACTGCTGAACAGCCCAACATTAATGTCAATAATCCCCTTACAAACACACAGTAATTCAGTAGTCATCAGCAATTTAGAGAAGACGTACAGTTATTAGGTAGCTGCAGAAACTCTGGGAAAAGGATGATAGGTCAGGATCTCTGGCCATGCTGTGAACTGAAAAGGTAATGGGCTGACTCTTGCAAAAATCATGACACAACACCACCTTCCTCCCTCACCTGGCTCCCTTCCTCAGCCCGTTCAAAGTACAACCAGGCATTTCTTCATGAGGCCACAAAACACTCCAAGAAAACACAACTATTGTTTTGTTTGTGAAAAACAGCTATTGTTGGCAATATCTGAAACTGGTAAAGTCATCAGAAAACCAGACTCAATCTTATGGTGCTTTTGTTCTTTGGTGTTAACTGGGGTCAGTGGACTCTCATTTTCAAGAGGTGCAAGGTACAGAGCACAGCATACAGTGGCTTTTCAGATAAAAGTCTGGAAGAGCCAAAGCATTCAAGTTCTTTCAAAAAAGGAAGTGTTTCAAACATCAAAACAATCTTATGTTTCAGGTAGAATCACTACTTTTTCAGATTTGGATGTACCTTCTGACCAAAACAACCTGACAACACCAATGAAAGTTTAAATATTTTCTCGAAAACTTAAGTTATATTAGCACCCATCACTACAGGATTCCAAAAATCTTTTTTCAGCTGGGAGACAGTTAACAGTTCCAGAACAGGGAGCAGCCAAGTGGTTTCCTGCTCCACTCCTGCAGAGCTGGATGCTGGAGAAAAGCCAGCAATTAGACAGGCTGGTCCAACAGGGAGCAAACAGGGGAAGCTCCTCTCTTCTGAGAACCCTGCAAAAGTTGGGGAAGTGGAAATCGCAACAACAGGAGGGGCAGGAACATGCTCCAGGAAGGCTCAACATGAAGCAGCCAAATTAGAGGGGTGGAATAGTCACACAGAGGGACAGATGAAGAGAAGGCACATCTGAAGCCCTGCCTTGCAAGGTTGCCTTTGATCCATCATGCCAGTGCTGATGGCAGAGGAGAAACGAACACCATAATATATGGTCTGAGGCTTGCAGATACACGATTAAAGGAGAAAGGGAGCGACTGCACACTCAGATACACAAGCCTGAAATTAAATCCTGAGCAACTCCCCTGACTGCTGGTGCAGTATCGGTGTCTGCTGAGCATAACACCCGCAGCCTGTGGAGCTGTGCTGGGCCCTGCAGACCTGCTTCTGCAAGGAGGAGAGGATCCTTCAAAGCCAACATGGAGAAATCTCTTACACACAATTTCATATAATTTTAAGCGGCACTGAACGCTACATGATTTCTGATGATGTGCTAAATGAATCAGCCCGGGCTGCAGATCTGCAGACGGCAAAAGCAATGCAATGCTGGGTACACTCAGCATCCTGAGCAGCTTTCCATTCACTCTGTCTCAACATATTAACTTTCCAATGAAAATTATTTGATAAGTGCCCTCAAAGGTACAATAAGGTAATTCCTGCCTGAGTACCTTACTGGCATTCATAGCTCACATGAAAACACAAAATTTTATCCCCACTCTACCTTAAGTATAAAACTATTACACTATTCAGAGAGATTATACCCCCGGCATTAGTTTTAAAAGGTATCAAGCCATCAGCTATGTAAAAAAAATCCTTTAAGATCGACATGTTATGTCTGAATGATGAAATCATTAGTTTTAATGGTAGATTAACTAGATTGTGTGCCACACTCAAATTCTTTTAAGCTTTCTTTGAAGACAAGGGTTGCACCCAAATCTGTTTTCAGCTGTTGTAATTAAAATGGGACAAATTCAAAGGTACACACATTGCCCTCCTCATAATCATTCTGACTTGCCACCGTGGACTATAGTAGCAGCTGAATCACAGTTTTATTCCTAGTCCCTAATGTGTACAAATTTCTTAACTGAGTAGTTCAACATGGAGTGTAGATGCTGAAGGTTTGGTCGCGGAGAGATTTTCCAGCTTTCCGCCAGCATCCATGTGAAAGTCCTTGCTTTCACATGGATGCTAGCTGAAAACAGTCAGAGGTTTTTGTAAACCAGTCCCTTTATCTTGCAGGTGCAAAGTTGTTATGCAGTTTGTTGTGATACTGACTGGAGAAATATTTTGAAATAGGTGTTGTAGAGTTTCGCCAATCACTCTAAGAGGTGGATGGTCAAGGACCAATAACCTTGACCAATGACCTTATTGGTCAAGGACCAATAACCTTATTCAAGCGAACTAATATATATAAATCTGTCTGTAAATTAATAAATCATTCCATTTCTTCCTGGATCGACCTATCTCATTTCTTGCCATCCCCGGTACAGCAGCGACAATGGAGCTACAAGCCAGCCTTTGGAGACAGAGCCTTGACTATCGGAGTCTGGAGTAGCGTCACACTGTGAGAACACTTAAAGCATGGGAGCTAAAGAAAAGATCTTGTTAGTGTTTAACAAAAAAAGCACTAAATCGTAAGGAATTCTAGCAATTATTTCTTTATCAAATCAATGCCTGCAGAAGAACAACTTTTCAAAATGAAGAAAACCATTAGTTTCTTGAAGACTGCAGAGCACTGCATTTAAAAAGGGAGGAAAGCACAGAGACATTACTTGAAGGGCTTTTATACCATCTCTTAAATGGAGATAAAGAGATGGTATAAATGATCCAAGACACCCATCTGCAAGCCTAAAGCTTCATGCAAGCCTCACCAGAAAAAGCAGCATCTTTATCTAGGTGTCTTCACTGTATTTTAATTGGACTGTGCTAAAGAGAAGAAGGTAAGCTGGAGACATTGCAATGCTATGCACAGTAACGCACGCTCTGCTGAAACGAGTTCAGGCTTCTAGGCAATTTCTTAGCATAAATGTTGCCAAATAAGCCAGAAGGAAAGAAGAAAGGGGGGGGGGGGGAGGGGAGGAACCAATAGATAATAAATTTATAATACTGGACAATTAAAATATTTTGCACAATTAGTATAAATAATATTTAAATTCATCTCCCTAGGCTCTTTCATCGTCAAATTCCTAAACACAACTAGGCTATATGCCTTAAATATTTTACCACTCTTTGAAAGGAAATAAATCTAGAAATATTTCAGGCACAGCTAATCCATTTTGATAGTGCATTACTTTTAAACAGACTCTTCAGACATGGATCTCCATATTTTGCAGATTATTTTGTATCTTGCCAAAGAGGGATGGAAGTTACAACAACATATGGTGGTCAGACAGCATCAACAAATTATATTCTGAATGAGACTTCATCCTTTGATAATGCTGCAGAGATTTCTTCTGATTATCAGATAAAAGCCAGAATCTATTCTCCTATGAACACACAGGCAATTTTCACAGCTTTCCATTAATGAAATATGGGAGTTAAAAAATTAGGAAAACTAAAAATAAAAATTATGTTTCTCACAACTTAAGTGAAATAACAGGTACCCAGATGGTACATCTACCAAGAGACATATAGCCCTTTCCCAGATGATAGTCACCCAGACAGCCCCTTAAGTGTGCGAGCGGAATCCACAGGTCTATTTGTAAAACTGATACGAAGACTTTTCACACCATTCATTCTCTGTTGTTCACATGTCTGATAGACGATGTGGTAACAGCACAAATTCTAAGAACAAGAACATAAATGCAGAGCACAGTAGGCCTCTACAGGAACTAACCAGCAGAATGCAATTTGAAGATGAAAAATAGTCCAAGGAACACGCTGTCAAACTGTGGGGATTAAATTAACTAGCAGAATTAAAAGCCCTTATCCCAAACATGAATACAGCAGAATACAGCAGTCACTTGGTGTGACCCTTGCTAACCTGTTGTGTTTGAAGCCATAAGGTAAGTGCAGTGCAATTTTGTAATGCTCCAACGTATCAAGGCAATGCAAGTCCCAGAGCAGCAGAGCTGACATGGACAAGCAATGGAAAAGAGATTTTCAGCACAGTCTTTTCCTTGTATTACAAGGGATGGAGTTTAAAGGCGACAAGAAAGTCTCCTCCATCAGAGCCAGACTGATGCCAAACCAGACCTTGGGCACGCACTGTACTGAGGTGCCCAGTGCCATCAGCCACTCTCCTCCAGAGCAGATGCCCTCCCAAGGAAAAGCAAACCAGTCTCTTCAGCCACGAGTTCCCATGGCTCCTGCTCTCAGCCTGCCTGGCTTTATAAGTGAGATGAACAAAGCTCATTAGCAAGTCAATAAGGCAACTTCAAGTTGCATTAATGATGCTCCATTAAGGGGACTCAGAAAAAGAAGCTTGGGAGGCCAGGCAGAGATAGATGCTGCTGGATGATTAGAAAGGGCTTGATTTTGCATTTTCATGGCTTACACTTTGCTGGCATCAGCTGTGCAAGATGTGACATAGTTGGTAAATTTGGACCACTGATGTCAACTAGCATCACCTGCAGCACTTTGTGCTCAGAATAAGCAGTCAGCCGGATAACAAACAGTGCCAACGACTTCCACCTCAAGATAAAACCACACAAAATAAACCAACTGCAACACTGCCCCTTCCAAGAGGATGGTGCCCTGCAGCAAAGCTTCTGCCAGGGAACTTGCAGAATACCCTGAGACTAAGGGTTCTCAGACTGTGGTACAGTCTCCCATCTACCCATGTATGAGCTACATGTAATGAAAAAAGAACCAAACAAACCAGTCCGGTATTTTTCCCCTGAAGAATGTGCAGAAAAAATAGCCCAGACAACTGTACCATTCCTCCAGGAAGGAGGGGCTGCTGTTCATGTCACACTGCAACAGCTGAAGAAATGAAGTCTGAGCATCCCAGAAACACTCAGAAACACTCATCCCCCAACTCTGGGAACTGCAGACACATCAAAACCAGCTGTGTGTAAACCCCTTATTCCACCAAACTGTTCTCTGACACTTCCCTGCCTGCAGAAATACACTCCATTTACCTTTAAGACAAAGTTTTCAAACAGACTGGTATTCTAGGCATCTAAGCTGAGATACCTTAAAGAAGACTAAAGCACATTACATTCTAAAAGCTGGAGTCCTTTTAGAGACTTCTGATTTTGGTAGTCAGACAGAAAAATAATTGGGAGCACCTGAAAACTTTGTAAACTTGAAAACTCCTGGTCTGTGCATCCTTCACAGTCCCTCAGACTTCTGTTAACCATCATTATCTGCATTTCTTAAAAGGAAGAATCCTGATCCTTGTTCATCATCTCTCCCCACTGCACTTCACAAGGGTCCTGTCACCTCCGAATTTTATTCATAGCAATGAGTGATGCAAACACAGAAATAAAACTTCAGAGCAGAGGTTCATATGCAAGGCTGACCTCCACAGAGAAGCTGATGCTCTCTCAGCCAGTACTGACAGAATCACAGCAGGTACTTAGGAGATAAACTCAATTCTCCAGTATCTTGGGTAGCCTGATCAGAATGAGCCGAGGCAATGAAAACCCAGATATGGCGGCAAAATCACTGCTCACACAGCCAGCTCCAACATCTCTGCACTGTTTCCCCAAGGACAAGCTTGAAGCCAAACTCGGAACAAGCTGGAATCCAGAGGCAGCCCAGTATATTTGTGCAGAAGAGACTTGAGTCTGTCAGCCCAGGCACTCAGAGAAGGGGCTGCTTTGGTCTCTTCAATCATGGCATGGTTTATCTGGGAAATGTATAAACCATACACGTATAATGGAGTTTGTACAATGGATTAACAATTGCAAGAGGAAGCTTTATTTCACTTCTTGCCTTTTGCAAGTACCCAAACTTTAAGGGTTTTGCAACGGAAAATGCCATAGCCAGAACCACCCATCTCTCTCTTATTCTCACATAATCAGGTGCTGCAGCACGCATGACATTAAAAGAGCACCCTCTGTCTAGCAAATAAACGTGAACTTAATGGAGTATTTTGTACTTCCAATGTCTTGCTTAATGCAGAATCATACCATTATCATTTCACTAAATCCAGTAATACTCACAAAAACACACAAACTTATGCAAAATCAGCAGTTCTACCTCTCTGCTCTAGAAATAATTTGCTTGTATCCACTGCCAGCATTTGTGGTAGTACCGCCTTATTACATTTTCAAAATGGATTCCCTAAATACATGAAGTATCATGGTAAAAAAATTACTAGACTCATCCAAAGAACCATAGCAAGGACCATGGGACACAGACCTGCTTTTATGCATGACTTCTGTCCACCCACTGCCATCTTTCCAGACATATTCCTGCCTCCCTGTAGGCAGCCTGTAATTTCATTTCTCGTCCCATCATCCCATTAAAACCCTGTTTGCATTCCATCAATAGAGATGAATATCTATCTACAAACCGGGGTCTTTGCTAAACTTATGCAGAGTCCCCAGAGGACAACTGTTCTTGTGCAAGAGCTTCCCCTCTGCACTCCCTGCTCCGAGAGCACACGGAGTCCTCACTCCAAGGCATCCCTCCAAACTCATCCTCCTCTAATTCTGAAGGAGCAGCACACCCAGCATTCATCCAGCAGAAAATGCAGGGCACGGTGCTGATTTCAGTCCCATGGAGAACACCGAGGCTCTTTATGAAGCCAACAGAGCTGCTCCCACCGCATGATATGAGATCAAACATGTCCCATTATCAAGTCTTCACAGACAGGGGCTTGTCATCTAATAAAAATCCCTCATTTATACAGAATGATTTTTTTAACCTGTGTACTTTGGCCCATTTAACAATTTATCGACTGTGGGAAATAAAGTGAGGCCACATCAATCTCTTCCTGGTTATTTGGTTCAGGCTCTCAAAATTAATGCTGAAGGTGGAAAGCTCAATAAAGAACTATTTAAGAAAAGAAAGAAGAAGTGCTCCAGTCCCACAGTGAGATATCTTCCTCTCAGTTTGTAGTCAGGTCTCGCCACCTATAACTGCACAATCTCCTGGAGGAAAGATGGAAGAGCATAAATGTGCATGCTCCCCTGGACTGAGCAGAAATAACTTCAGATTTGTACCATTCCGTGCAGAAACAGAGCAGTAGTGCCCAGGTAGCCAGATTTAGTACATCCAGCATGTGACAGCAATTCCAGACGGATCCACAAAAATTATTTTGGGATCAAACTTAAAAGCTGAGTAGAACCAAGTAAGCAAGCATTCATTTTTATTTGTGTAAAAATGTATTTAATTTGGCTTATGATCTACGAAACAAGGTTTTTTCATCTTTTTTTTTAATGCTGACAGCTTGCATTACATACAGATTTTGTAGCAAAGGGTTTCATCCACATTTATTTCCTAAAATATAAATCTAAAGCGGAAAATTACATAAATAGAGATTTTTTTTTGTGCTGACTGAACAAGTTGTTAGACTGGGATATATGCCCCAAAAACATGACCCACCGCTCTGAGAACTCTCTCCTTTCCTTCCAAATAAGTTGCACTGTTCAAAGGGAGAAGACACTATAAATACTACAGAGCTGATCTGTAAACTGAATCAAACTTCCATCTTGGCTTTTCAGTTCCCCATTAGTTTTTTCACCCAGGCAAGACTTTTTTCTGGAAATTTCCCAGCAGGAAGATCTGGTGCTGTTTAGAATCCCAAACTAATACTTGGTTCATTGGTCATTTGTCTGCAGAGAATTCAATAAAGATCTTGACACAGAACCTCATACTACTAAGAGCAAGAGCATTAAGGCCTTTGGCAGCAAGAACAAAAAAAAGGAAAAAAAAAGGAAAAAAAAAGAAGCAGTAACAGAGCTCAGATGAAGTAAATAGACAAAAATAAACAGCAGTGGTGCTCACTTTGTAA
This sequence comes from Gymnorhina tibicen, assembly GCA_013399875.1. Lineage (NCBI taxonomy): Eukaryota > Metazoa > Chordata > Aves > Passeriformes > Artamidae > Gymnorhina > Gymnorhina tibicen. Next base: position 1,514,063 of record VXAZ01001749.1, on the reverse strand, counting down.
TGATGCAGTGGTGGTATGCAGCACAGGCTGAAAGGGCACGGGGTCACTGTTCTTTCCTATCCAACCAACTGAATCATCTGGGGGACAAAGCTAACCCCACACTCCATAAATGTAAATGATGCTAAACCAAGAGGAGAAGAAGAGAGCAAGAATGCCTCAAAAATATTCAGCTGCCTGGCAAGCTCAACGAAATGGGCTGATGTAAGTGAGACATTCCACTGAAGATAAATGTAAGGCTATGCAGTGGGGGAGAAATAATAATCAGTGCAGGAATGAAGTTGGAGAGTGCTGTTTAGAAAGCAGTAATGCAGAAAGACTTGAGTATTAGGGTGGATAATGAATTAGACGAAAGTTCATACTTCAATATCACTGCAGAAAAAGACAATTGCTATCCTGGGGCTCATGCACAGAGATACTGGAAGCAGTAACTCAGTTTTAGACAGTTTTTGGCAAGGCTGTCACTGCAGTGCACGTGCTGTTTGAGGCCTATTACTCAAAAAAAAGTAAAAGTCATTTTTAGCAAAAAATCTAAGACCTGGGGCAGGGGAGGGAGGGACTACAGGCAATGACACATAGCATGAATCAAAGCAGCACCTTTAAGACCAACCTTGTGCCCTCCTATTCTGTGCTGGCTGGGGCAGCCTCAACTCAGGCTGCTCAGCCCTGCCTGGCTGTGCCTTGGTGTGCTCATCCTCACCCTCTCCAGTTTCCAACACCTCACTCCACCCTCTACCTCCTTGTTTCATACATCAATTTTCATAACAAGCCTCATAAAGAGCTAGATTTTAGAGCACTCAGAAATGTTGATCTTCAGGCAAGAAGTGCTCTCACAGCACAAGAGCAAAAGAGGAAGAGATGAAGAGCTCTGTAAGGAACAAAGGGATCCTTTCACCTTGTGCCAGGCCCAGGACAAGCTCAAATGAACAGCATGATTTAAGCAAGAGGGAAGTTTGAGAGGAGGGGCTCAGTGCACACAAGTGCTGGAAACAACACACGCTTTGCTTGAGTATCACTGCAGATCAGCTCTGGCTGAGAGCAGAGCACACGGCATCAGCAGGAAGAGGCACACAGCATTCCCGATCGAGCTCAGCAGGTCCCACACTGCCAGACCAATAGGAGAGAACTCAGTTCTGGCATGGGTGGAAAACAGCCAAGAGCTGCACACTCCATGTCCAAGCTTCGGCTTCCCCCAGAGCGCCTCTTCCCAGGAAGGCTCAGTCACAGAACCTTGCTCCCTTCCCACTGCACTCTCAACCACTCTACAACACTCCCATTTCCAGTGCTACTAATCCTACACTTATTACAAGCACTTAAATTACTAAAAACCACAACAAAAGCACTGTGTCTTGAAAGGCTGGACAAATCTGGTGTACAACCCACAGCTGACAAATACAATTGTTTTCGTAAGGATTGTAAGAATCCTCTTGAAGACTTCAACCCACCTGCAGGAAACGAGGTTGTTGACTGCTGCAGGTTTCTCACTTCCCTAGCAGATTGCTTGGCTATTTAATTACAATACAGCTTTGTGCTTAGTCCCCACTTGACTTAGAAAGCCCGAGAATGGTCCTCGATACCCACAGAAAGTTTAATTACTCAAGAAAATAACTCCCCCAGGTGTGTGTTCCACAGTTATTTCTGTATTTTATGCTTCTTCTTTTATGCTTTCACTGTGAACTGTAAGAATATTCCATCTCCCATACAGCCAGTGTCAGTGTTGAAAAACAGATTCACCCTTGTACGCAATACTTAAAAAGATTTCTTCATGGTGATGTTCTATGTTCTAGTTTGTCAACAAAAAGGAGATATTCATATCAAAACAGATATACTCTCTTACTCTAAGCAATTTAAAAATACATTAAAATAAGGAAATTACTTTTTAAATAACAAATGTATTAAATATTGACAGCATATCAGTGTTTTCTCTGTGACAACATTCCTCCTCCTATCCATGACAGGGATCAGCAAAGCTGCATCTTACAACTACAAAGAACTTCTATCAATACCGCACAGATTATCAAAAATGAGTTTTCCTCAAAAAAAGCTGCTCACCATTAAATATGGTTTTATTGCTATTCTTTTTTACATTCTCCATACACACCACAGTCTTTGCTAGCTAAATCAGAAGTAAGTCTATTCATAAGAAAACCTCTTGTTGTCTTTCTTTTTTTAACCCCCAATTCATATTTTGTAAACAAGAAGCTCAAAGCAATCAGTTCCAGTCAGGCTTTTCATCTTTGGATTTAAATCCTTTCATGACTTCTGCAAAACATGCATCAAAATTTCAGGGAGGGGGAGGAAGAGGACTCTTGACATTGTAATTTCCTCTGATGAACAAACCGATGTATTACAAAGAAGCATCCATATACCCAAGCTACTTGCCAACTGACAACCAGATCCGATTTGAACACAGGACTTGAAATAGCTATAAAAAAAAAGTAACAATGATTAGAAAGTATTATGTACTGTATGTGATTAGATTTAAAGCTGCAGGAATATAAAGACTGATGTAGAACACATTTGGCAACTGATATGATCCATCTTAACACAGCATATACAGAGATCTTCTTTGCTCACATGAACTGTATCCCTCTGTTTATTGCACTGCTCTGATAGGAAATAAAAGATACAAACATGAGATAAGAAGTTAGTTTAAGCAGATCTGCTGAAATACCAAGAAACTGCAAGAAGCTTAGCTTCCAATTGAGATGGCTCAAGTCATTATCCTATTAAGATGGATACTAGGACTTGCCAGGATTTTGGAAGTCCAAAACAATCACCGAATACCCAAAAAAAACCCCCGCAGCAAACAATCCTCATTTTCACCCCCAAAAAACACAGCATACACAGAAAAGAGGCACAGAGGCTGAGGCTTCCAAACTGAGCAGCAGCAAGGGGCCAGAGCCAGCCTCAGGGACAAGACGGAGCCACAGGGAAGGTGAAGGAGGTTGGTGCAATAGAGAAAGCCAGTCCCAGACTCAAAGAGACAGGCTTGAAAAGAAATCATCCCAGAAGCTTTCTGAACAGACACAAGACCAGCGAAGATCCTGCTAAGGGACAGAGAACCCTGGGAGCTGTGTGGTGGGTTAATGGAGCAGCAGGACCATTCCTAAGGGATGCTACACAGAAAGAACACAAAATACTCAGATACAGTCTGGTCTGGCTTGCAGACCACATTCAGGTGGCAGGTCTGACAGGTCAGCAGGCGCTGCTCTCAGCAGTGCTCACAAAAATAAAATGTTTTGGGACAGGAACACAACAGCCTCTCCTGGCTCCAGGCAGCTGGAGCAGAAGGGCAGTGACAGAGATCCAGGACTGCAGAGCAGCTCTGCCAGGGCACACTGGGGACAGGGCAAGGAAGAGAGCACCCAAACACAGAGCAACAAGAAACATCAAGCAGCATCAAGAAACAAGCAGCAACAGAAACATCACATGGACTGGTGCATGTGGGGCCAGGGACCAGTCATGACTTGCAGTAGCCATTATTTCTTACCAGGAACCCACTCTCTAAGTCTAAACACTACAAGAACAAAAAAAGCCACGGAGGAGGAGGCTGCTTTTGCAATTTTTAGCCACTCTGCTGCAGCAGAGTGGTGTTAATGCGAAGGAAGTAGGCCCTAATTTAGCTGGAAACACTCAACTGGAGAATTTTATTTTAAATGTAAATTTGTTAGAGCCCATTACGCAACATGTAATCAATAACTACTCATTATTTTCAGTACAGGTAAGGAAAGGAAAAAGGAAAAAGGTGATTCTCAGGTCGCAGTAAAGAATATATCAAGTCGGGAGGGAAGAAATCCTTGAAAGAGCTGCAAGTTCTTAATTGCCACAGAGGTCTGAGGCAGCTGAGATATTCAGCAGACTCTGCATTTCTGCCCCTTAGAATTAGGTAAGTGAGAAGGTGTTACATACACATTATGTCATTCACAGGCAAGAGCCCTGGGTTGATGTAAGTTTATTTGTACTATACAAAAGCCAAATTGAGCTCAAATTGAGGTTTAAGACAATTTTGTTTGTACTCCACTTACAGACAATGCAGAATACAGAGGGAAGAAGAGGAAGAAAAAATATATTTTTTTTTAACTTTACGTTTGAATAAATATTAACGCTTTAAAAAAAAAAATTAAAAATATATAGTGGTGCCAGAATATGCTAATAAGAAGCTGGCATTATCAGAAATTTGACTTTTTGAAAATATATCTACTTTAATTTGCTTTTTAAAAGAATGACTATGCCCTAGTAAAAATCTGCATTTTCCAGCCAGTTACATTAATATTTCAACTTGGTAAATTATTCTTTTTAAAAAGTTTCTAATAAAGTAGCACTTGCTGCACGCCTTTTAATAAGATTACATTTCTGTGTATGATAATACGTTGTACTAAAAACAAAAGAAAGATTACCATGGGAGGAATAGAGATGTCTTTCTTCATTTTAAAATTTAATTTTAAATGGAGGAAAAGGATTTTTCTTTTAAATTAATATTTTCCATGCTATGTGTTATGAATCCCTGCTTGTGCTATTGAATGAGAAGCAGGAAAGGAAACTTTATCATTTTTATGCAATCTCAAAGAAAAGTCAAAACTAAACTTCATTAAGCCTCATATATACCTGTAAAGGCAAAACTTGCATCTTTGCATAGTCTAAGGGTAAAGGTCCTAGGTCAATGTGTACATTCCTCCTGCTGAAAGGGAGGGTAACAAGTAGGTGCTATTGTTCTGTGTTACTACGGCCACCCCTAGGGCAGGTGAAGGGCAGAGCAAAGGAGCAGAAATCATCCTCAAGTGAGTTGTGTCAGAGAAGAAGCAGAATATCTGCAGTGCCTGTCCATCCTTCTCACCCTTCCACCTGGAAGGTAGGAATGTCTTGCTTGCAGTGCCAGCAGAGATAAACTTCCCATACCTGTTAGGTATTTACATTTTCTGATTCTGGGGAATGAGAGCAACAGGAACACACTGGAGCCTACAGTGGAAGTCCCATTCCCTTCCTCCCACCATGTCATGTTCTCATAGCTGGGTAAAACTGCTCTTACACAGTACTGCACAATGTGAGATACCACAGCATTTTGCAAAGACAGTCAGCACTGGAAAAACAGAGGTGCAGAGAAGACAAATCATTACCTGGTATCATCTGATGGCCATCAGTCAAACCAGAATTATGCAGGATCAGACCTGAGTGCCAGGGGAATGTTCCATCCAGGGAGTTGCACCAATTTGTCCTTCAAACTTAAACCCAAGGTGATAAAAGAAGTTCACAGACCGCACTAGTCAGAAGGGGCACCCAGGCATTCAATCACAGAAGAGACCCATAGAAGATGTACACAAAACAAAGGGGTTTGGGTGGCAGAGGAATAACCTTATCCTGGAGAAGCATTTCTATGTATATTTGCCATATTGCAAAAGATTATGCCCTTTCTTCACTTCTATTAGGTCCCACTATAGTTTGCAGGAATCTTCTAAGCCCAGACTCAAAATAAAACAAACCTGTTAGGCATTCAAAGACAAAAGTACACACTAAAATAATCACCTATAGCCTAAAATAATCACCTATAGCTTTTGCACTAAGGGGCAAAGTAGAAACCAAACCAGAATCCAAAACCCTTTCTGAACAGTTAAAAATTCCTAGAATAAAATGAGCAAGTGTGCTTAGGAATTATTTATTCACAGCAATATATTCTTGACAAAAATCAATGCTCATGGTACACACCATTCCATGGAAATTACCTTTAAACGGCCAGTCTTGGACAGCAGGCCACAACCACGCTTCAGATGGGCGGGGCGGGTGGGAGAAGTACAAGGCAAAAAAGGATGTTCTTCAGATAGGTCTTTACTGGTCCTTGACAGTCAACAAATTTATAACAGATGTGCCTCATTCTTAGCGTGGAGAACTGAGTGCTGGTAACTGCTACTGTCAAGACGAATCAATTGGAGCCATATGTCTGCAGCAGTTGACAGCATCATGAAAATCTCAAACAACACACAGACATTAGGATGTTGCAGAAAATAGGAGCTTTCCCATCATGTAAAGGGCTTTTGGGAGATGCCTCTCTCTTTGAGATAGGTTTGAGGAAATTAGCTTATATATTTTGAATCTTTCAAATGCTTGCTTCTATGCGAGACTTTGCCCTCTCTTACCTATTCCCCAGACAGCAGGTTATAATTAACAGGAGGCAAAATGCTACAAATTAATCATAGGACACATCTCATTAGGATTCTTATTTTATCGAGATTAAACTGGAAACTGTCACAACAGAAAACAGGGAAGCTTCCTAACCTTCTCCACCACCCTGTGCTCCCCAACAAAACATCAGGTATTATTCCCAGTGATAAAACCCAAGGGGAATACACAACTCACAGCAAAAATTTAACTGGTAACAAAAAGGAATAAAATGCTAATTTTAGCAGCCAATTTTAACAAACTGAAGTTAGGCTTTGTAAAGCATTTCCTCCTACAGTGCATATCCTGGATTTTTCCAGGAATACAAACTAGTTAGTAGCTATCAAATAGCTGTACTGTAAAACAGAGTGGTTATCAAGCAGCTGCACTGTAAAATAGGACTAGACACAGTGCAACAGATCCATAGCCCTTTTTTCGGCCACTATGCTAGACCAAAGCAGCTTAACATGCATTACAAGAAAAGGAAGTAACTAACACTGTCAAGTCAGCAGGGTCTCGTGTAGGTTAAAATGTAATGCAAGATCAGTGCCATAATTACCCACACCAAGCAATTTTTTAGTTTATTGACTATACTGCAGTTCTTGAATTTATGTCCTTGGGCTTAAATTACAAAATATTATTGCAATGTGGCAGATATTATAATGCAGATATTGGTAGCTGTGCAGGAATTCTTGGTATTGCTCTGAACAGCCAAATTTCTCAAAAAAAGGAGCCTTTCTTCTACCAGTACTAATGAGGAGTCTGCCAGAATGCAAGCATATGTCTGAGTAAAACACACACAGAAAGCAAGGTTTTCAAGGAAGAACTTATTTTCCAAAGAACTGTTGCTAGCTCACAGACATTCATCGCTCCTGATCTACTGCACAGTGAGGAGGCTCCAAGAGCTCCATGTTCTCACTTTCCCTAAGTTCCTTCCCCATCCCTTCTCCACACCACAACTCTGCAAGGCTTTCCCCATTTAGGTCACCATTTCCAACTCAGCCCTGGTTCCCCTCTCTGCAGCCCAGAGGCAGCAAGACAGTGAAGCTTAGAGGACTTGAACTAGTTTTTCCCTCTTGGAGAAGGACTACCTTGTTTTCTTCAGGAGTAACAGTGCAGGTAAGGCTAAGCAGAAGTGTTTGCTCCACCTCAAAATCTGAACATATAACAATGACCCAAAAGCACCAAAGTGAAAGTGCCATAACATTCAGTAGACCATCTTGAAAACAACTATAAAGATTTTAGGAACAAAATTCAGCACGTTGTTCTTGACTGTTCCCTGCATGTAGAAAGCCTGTGTTCACCTGTCCCCATGAAGGCTGGCTACAGCCGTAGGACGAGGCTTGGTTTGAATGCTTAATGTTTTCTTAGCCTTCCAGATCTCTACCAGGGCAACTGCAACAAAATCTACTGCAGTTTTTCACCCTATTAAGAAGTGACGGGGTCACAGTAGTGACTGACACAAGCTGTAAAACAGTCCTGAAACTTCTGGCACCTACAACATACATCTGCTTCAAATGTCAGCCTGATAACATGGGAGTAACAGGGCAGAATTCTCAGGTCTGTGCTTTGCAGGAGGTCAAACCATAATTTAAATAATCCCTCTAGCCTTAACTTTCAGTTATTTTGTACTTAAGCAGGCATGTGGGAATATATCATGTCTCAATCTTGTCAGGAAAAAAAAAAGAGGGAGGAATAATCAGAACATACTCAAGACATTTTGTGAAGAAGTCACACAGATAAACATTTGGCATAGGGAAAAGACCATACTTGTATTAAGAAACTTATTCATACATCTGCTACAACCAAACTTTCCTTTCCTTGGATGTGGAAGTTTCCATTACTTGTGCTGGGGCTTGGGCTATTTACAAAGTCTTTTTTCCTCTGTGTTCTTTTGTTGACATATGGTTTCAATGCTTTACTGCTGTATTAATCCTATTTTGTCTTTCAGATAATAAGGATATTGTTGTTACTAAGTACTATGCTAATTGTTTTTGTCTAGTATTAAAAATACGTTGCACTGCCTTATTCTAATTAACTTGAGATTATTATTGAAATAATGGTTTTATTATTTTACCACTGGCATTTTACTGCCTTGGAGTCCTAGTTGTACTGAAGCTATTATGACTTTGTAGCAATTGACTAACTACAATTATTCCATTATCCAGCTTCTAACATTTAATTGGGTGAGTGCAGAAAATACTTTCCTATTACAAGATCTCTGCTTTCTGATTTATTAGAATTAACCTTCAATATACAGAATCTAGACTCAGTTCATTTTTCTCTCTTCTCAAGAAATATCTTATGAGGATCACCATAAGCTTCATTTGGTTTAATCAGGAGGGGGAAAATTTAAAATATGTTATGAGATTTATATTAATGCCCTCCAGCACACATTATGTAATATTTCAATAGCCAACACACTAGCCTCCTCCCCAGATGAGCACACACTGCAGGGCAGGGCTGTTAAATGTCATTAGCATGAACTATTACTTATATTGATTTTTGTTGCTCTGTTTCTCCTCTGTCCATTCAATGTGTTGCAGAGTTCAGATTTAAGTTTTAATTGAAATACTTGGAAGCCTTAATGCCTTACCCAGGCTGCATTTTTCTCAGCGTTTCAGCTACAGAAATCCATCAGGTTTCCCAGTGCTGTGGAGGCACCAGCAGCAAAGCTTGCCTTAGCAGCAACTGAGAAGCGCTTGCTGCTGGTTTTACTGATCGTCAGCACAGATACTCTGAGAGGCTCCAAATCATTCCACTTGGTGTGCTCCTCCTCACAGTGGCAGACCAGTTACTCTACCAGCTGCCTTTTAACTCAGGACTAAGTGATTGGCATGTCAGGAGACAGCTCAATCTCGAGCGCCAGCCGGGACTGGGCAGGCACCAGCTCTTGGCTGAGGCACTGGTGCAACGAGCACCGTGCACAGAAGGTGCCTAAACAAATTGGCAAAGGAGAGCAGAATATCAAAACATTTGTGCAGTGGCCAGTCTGAGGACCTTTCTCATCCGCTGATGTGTGAATAGCTAGTTTAGAATCTGGGCATAGTGTGTGCTTTTGTGGACAGTCTGGTGGCAATGCAGGGGGGAAGGGAGAGATTTTAAAAACCTAATCAGTAAGCAAACAAATAAACCAACCAGAATCACTGGAAGCTAAAGAGTACTACACTTTGAACTCCTACAGCCTCATTTCCAGCTTTTATTGGCATTAAGTTAGGTCATTAACATTTTATCAATATATTATGTGTTTATAATGTTACTGAGATTAATGGACACAGGCTATGCTGCTATCAAGGCAATCAGAGCTCTGTAATAAGTTACATGCTTGCTCTTCCAAAAAGCTGCTCAGTGGTAGGGATGCATGGATTTTTAAACAGCTCAAAGTTTAATATGTTAGAATTAAAAGTGTAACTACACTGCAGAATTAACTTTAAAAGAACGGATAGCTTAACCCAGATTAGTATGCTGCTCCTGACAATCGAAGTTTTGAAACCCAAGTAGTTCAGACTTCGGCATATGCTTTAAGTCAATATGCATTGAACTTCCAGCCCCTGCTGCAGCTGATTAAGGACAAAGAAAGGACATGATACAATGCTATAGGAATCTTTTTTGTGTTCCTGAAGAAAGAACATTACTCATTTTTATTAAGTCTTAAACTTTCTGTTATCTGGCTACCTAATACCAGGTATGTTTACTGCCCTTATTGCTGGTTTTAAGCTTGAAGTACATAGCCTCAACTGTCATTCTGCTCATCTACTCTCATTAGAGGCTGCTCTTATTTAGTACATATTCAATTATACAAGTTTTATTAGAAGCCCAGTCAAAACCCCACTGCCTTCCTTTTCCTCCTCTTCCCCACTCTCCATCCTGCTGGCGTAGGTACATTCCTATGAAAAATTTTAAAAATTTATTATTAGGATAATTTCCATTTACCTAAGGGATGCCCTGCAGCTTAATAAGTTGACATGGAAGCACTTAACTATTAAAAGCCCCACAGCAGCACTTGGAATTTACATTACAGAAATGAGACATAAGCTCCTATCTCCTGCTTAGCTTCCAAATGCCACTACAAAGGAAGGGAACACCTCTAGTCATAGTGATACGGCATAAAAGAAATCTCATGTCATACTGTAACAGGTGTCAACACGATGTATTAGCTTTTTCTCAAAAGTCTTACAGATTTCTCTCCTTTGACCACTGTACCATTTATGGAGAAATTTTAATTCAAAGCCCTAGGTGAGGAGACTCACCATGCTACCAGAAATACTTACTTTACACATTCTTTTATGACTGCCTTAACAGCAGGAACATTCTTGTCATTCCCACAATACTTGGTGACAGAAATGCTGAGCAGACTGTGAAACCTCACAGAGAGTTGTTAATCAAAGCTTCCTAAATAACAGACCACAAATATATAGCTCATTTTATCCAAAAGTGCCTGCACACCCCACCTGCGGTCCTCCTCATAACCCATCCAGGCACACTGGTTCATGCTGAAGGAACAGGCTGATCCCATTTTCTTACAATACTTGACAGTAATGCAACTTCACACAACCATTTCCAAAACTATCTCATCACTGTCCAACTTGCCTACAGCTCTGCCAACTAGCTTTTTCGTACTTCTCCTCCATTGCTATGTCCCATTATATTAGCAGGGAAGCAGAGAAAAGAGCTAGCTTTCAAGTTAAAATCTTGCTTGGAAGATAAAATAGGATACTCTCCCCCCCTTCAACACCCTAGCCCCATTTCTGGTTCACAAGCTGCATTCCCTAAAATGAATCATGCTGGATAACAAAGGTTCCCACGCTGACTCAGATAACTTGGAAGAGGTAGTCTTCCCCCTCAAAGTTTTTAAAGGCCAAATTTTAAAATAGCAGTTCTGTTTAACTTATGATTTTCTTAAAGGTTCACGAAGAGTTTAATTAGTGAATTGACTGATTGTACCATGTAAAAAACCTAAATCCCACCATCAGCACATCATGTTCTGAGAAGTTTTTCTCTGGAAAGTATTGTGAAAAATCAGATTAAGCTTCTGAAAGGTATTTCTTGTATTTTAAGAAATTACCTCAAATATTTTGAGAAACTATCTCAAAATCCTATCCAGTATAACAGTGATTTAAGGAGATCCACACAGGACTCTGAAATCAGCACTCAGTAATTTTATCATCAGAGTTAACTCCCAGATAATGCACGGGTACTTTTTCTCCCTTCTCTCAATGAATGAAACTCCACTGCCTCTCACCATTCACTGTGCATCTGACATCCCAGTAGTGGAGAGAAGGTCACCAGCATCTGAAACCACAGCAAACAGCTACATAATTTTTTTCTGCCTTGTCCATCATAACCCCCACACTCCTTATGATGAAAGAACAAGAACTGAGCAGAAGCAATTAGTCAGTGACAGTGCAAATGTCTCTCCCCTGTGATCATAATGACATAGTATCTAAATCTGTTCATCACAGCATAGGTGCATTAAAAATATGCACAGATGTGTCTTTCACACCACCATGAGAAAGATACTCCCCCCGTATTTGCTACATTATGAGATTATACCAATTTGCATGTATATTTTGATTACATCTGACTGAATTCTATAATGTCCAGCAATTTGTGATGGATAAAACCTGACACCAATCAAAAGAAGCATGAGCTTTGCCACTGACTTCAACAAGGACGTGATTTATCTTAAGTGCTCCGATAAGCAAAGCTCTAAAGAAACAGAGGACCAGGCCATAGTTTTTTCTAAACTGCGTAATTTTGAAACAGAATAACCCCAACTGAATCTACAGATTTAGACCAATAAGAGCAGATTTCCCCAAACCATTGTTATACCTCAGTTAAAGTTTACTGCATTACAGCTGAATGGTATTTCAGTGCTGTGCCTTCTTATTATGTAAAATGTCACAGATTACAAGTGCAGCTGGGGTTCCTTCCATACCTCCAGCCCTTCTACCTTTCCACCTACCTGATTTCCCAGGCTCCTCTTCAAAAATCTTGAAGGATTTTGCATTCAATGCCAGTTGAGGAAACAACAGAAGGCAACAACAGAGTTTTTCATTAACTAAATTTTGAGTCCCTGAGGCCACCAATTTATCACAGCCAGGGCAACACTGCCATCCTGGTACCTGCTTGCAACGTTCCAGGTTAACTGTAACTCACTTTCAGAATGTGTTCCAAGTATACAGTGTCAGGCACTTACCACCATGTAGGTCCAGCATAGTTTTGATTAGCTGCACAGATCCTTTGGGTACATGAGCCCAAGGTCAGACAGAATAAGAGCACATTTGGAACATTTCTGTTTAACTAAGAATAAAAAAGATTAAGATGGCTATGCAGCATGTCACGTATCTTACACTTCAGTACAAGATCAGAAGGTGACAGACTTTTTCAGGAGCAAGATCTCACAGATATATGGGAGCTCACCTGGTATCAGTTTACCAGTTCAAGAGATGAGATGTGCTATGTGCTTCCACAAGTAATACCCTTTCAAGTTCCCTCTGCCATCCCCTAAATAAAAATATTTATATGTATTTTATACATATATACATGCATGCACCATATATGAGACATGCATGCATCATATATGAGACATTCCCTCACCTTCCTTTACTGTATTTTTCAGCAGCGTCTTTGGCAAAGGACAAAGGTTTGAACAGTTTTAAGTTCTGCTTTTTTTTTTTTTGCTTTTCTAACCTCCTAAGAGTTTTTCCCTATTTAGGCAAACACACCCTCCAGAAGAGCACCACCCTAATTGCCCCAGCCAGTTAGATCTATTCAAGCTTAATGTCTTGCAACTGCTGGTCTTACGACTGAATCCACTTGTCAGGGGGAGAGCCAAAACTGCTCCTCTCTGATAGCCCAACACATCACCTCTAAAACCCAATGTATATGCCCGTTTCTGAGACCTGAATCAATAACTGTCATCAAGAATTCACTGCCACGTTGGACTGAGCAGATCACCTTAATTTCCAAGTCTTGTGTCCGCATGAGACTCCTGCTAATTCAGGAGTTAGCAAGGTTCAGCCTTGGGTCTAATTCCTCCTGTGCTGAGTGCCCTGTACTGCACCCACCACCTTTCTACCCTCCCTCCCAGGTATCCCTGACGCCACTTTCACTGCTCCTCAATCTCAATCTAAATAATTCTGCAATGTCTCCTGTCCCCTTTTTCAGCTCACACATAAACATTAAATGTATTTTTGTAAGGAGAGCAGGAAACCCTTTCCCAGATCTAAATCTAATGTTCCATTGCTTGGCCAGGTTTCAGTCCGGACTTCTGAGGTAAAAAACCCATGAAAATTCACATATCCTGGACTATTTAAGAAGGTGGGAGTTACTTAACAGGGAATAATTTAAAAGGCAATTAGAGAGGCAGAAACTGGACATCTGCTGGCACAGCAGTGCCTAAGTAAAGGAGAAACAACTTTTCAACATAGTTTGGCAACATCATAGGGAAATTATTTTCATTAATAAAAACAAAGTCAGAGATTCTGAGCAGCTTTTAGCAATGTTCATGCTGAAGTCACAGAAAGTAGGCAGCATGCTCCTCCAAGTCACAGTGCTGATCCCATTCCTATGAGATTTTACTTGAACACTAGGCAGAAGGGCTACCCTGTACCAGACCAAAAGCTCAGCATCTTCCCAAGAAGCTGCACTGCATTAATTTATGTTACAACAGCTCCTGGAATAGCTATTGCAATTACTGTTACCGCCAATGTGGATTCTTGTTCTGGAATAAAACCATTTTAAATGGGATACTGGTACAACAGCAGCAACATAAATAAATCACTACAACTGTAGTGTTTCATTTCCTTAAGTGGCCTTTAAAATGATAAAAACCTTCTTGTCTTCCAGAAGACAAGAAGCTGGTGTCATTTTTTAATACATTATGTACACAGAATATTTCTGTTTGGACACTCAGACATGTAGAGAATGCCTACTTAAAAAAAGCTTCACCACCTCAGACTTGATACACAGAACAGCTGTATTCTATTAAGTATGGAATATAAATATGTTTTTCTATTTACAAAAATACCACATCAAACACACTCCTCTTGAAGGTAACAAACACATGGAAACCAAGGTACCTAACTGGGCTGGGACATCTGTAAAAAGCCTATCTGGAGAATAAGTTTGTTTATGAGAATAAAACCCTCACAGAATATCTCAACTAAGCTGGCGAGAAAATTAGGGCAGCAGAAGAAAAACACTGGGATTTTTTTTCCCTAAACAAATGGCTTCATATTTCAAGCAAGCACAGGAGATGCCGGGGGGCTGGTGACAATCATCACTGATGTGAATGATGGGATATGTCAAGGAGAGAGAAATGTCATGTGGGAAATGTAATTAGCCACTATAGAAGGGGGCTGACACGTCCCCACCACTCACATGCCAAAAAGCCCAAAATAAAAGTACAGCTCCTATTCACTCATTTGCTGTTTGATATTCTTGCACCAGATGTGATTATAAACACATCAACTTTTCTTGAAGCACCACAGCATTCCAGTTACTTCCAGACCAGGTACTACCTGAAGACATTTAATGGGAAAGGATCAACTGATCAACTGCTCCAAATTCATTTGGGTTACTCCACAATAAATCACTTTCTTTCCTCATCAGGGTAGCTAAAAAGGCAAAATGTGTCCATAACCATGAAATTTAATGGATTCTTCCTGCGCAATAGCTTTTTAGACTTAGCTGATGTTACCCACTCATTAACATTGTCAGATCATATAGGCATCTTTAACAGCAACAACAGAATGACAGCTGTATTTGCTGTACTAAACCCCTGGCCAAATTTTCTGATGTAGATTCAGCAGGTTTGCAGGGAGAAATTTACCTGTCATCCTTTGCATCTGCTCCAAATTGCCTGAAGTTCACAGGGCCCAACTGAATGTGACACACTCTTGTTTCCATTCCAGGGTGCAGGGGCAGCAGAGGAAGAAGGAAAAAAAAAATACACAGATGCTGACCTTTCAGAGATAAGCTAGAGGTGTAGGGAGAACTTTTCCCCAAGGTGCTTAGGAGGTATCCTGGAATCAAGGTTTGCACAAAAAGCAGAAATGCTGCCTTGACCTTAAGCAGGAGTTGAGGCGAGACCCACTGGTAGTGCATTGCAATTCTGCATCTAATAGTTGGTTCAAGCTCTGTAATCCCTTGCCCTAAGCCAGATTCCAGGCAGACCCACTGAAACCTAACAGATTTAATAAAGTCATCATCTCCAGCACCACAAGAGGATTAGTTGTCATCATCCTCTCTCTGCTTCCCTTTCCAGATATACTGAAAAAAAATGAGGTTTTGAACAACCTCCTGAAGGGTGGGCAGGTAAACAAGCCCTCAAATCACCATAATATTGGTGCACTAAAAACACCTCCTGACTTCCTTGGAGTGTCAGCTTTGTTAACTCACGATGTCCCCCAGTGCTGTACAGATTTCTGTGCAGAAGATGCAATACATCTTTCCCACATCCCACTTCCTCTGGCAGGACTAAACTCCACCCAAAAAGATATCCTTAGTGTTATCTTAGAGACGTGCAGAAAAGGGTCCCTTTTCACTAGGCACTGTAATATATGCAGAAGGGGACATGTTCCACCTTCCACAAGTTTACAGTCTAAATAGTTCTAAAGCTAGAGACTTATTCAGAGTTGCCCAAAAGCCATGAACAAGCCCAGCTTCTTAGATTTCCATTAAAGCAATTGAGCCGTATTTTCACCCTTGAGACACCTTCTTCCTCAAGAGCAGCCCACGCTGCACAAGAACACAAGACTTCTCTCATTAAGCCTCGGTCAGATTCACCTGTCAGACACTTCCTGGATATCCCTACAAAACAAAATCCCAGTGAACTGTGTATTGCAGCATTGGTGATGCTCCACCACAGAGTACCTCCAACACCTGAATGCTGTGGGGCTCTCAGAGCAGAACTGCTCCTGTCATGATGCACAATGAGAGTGGTGAGGAAGGGGAAATCATGCATAGCCACTTTTAAATGCATGCATTGCCACTTTCAAATGTCATGTAAGTAAGCTCCAGAAGCACAAGGAAGAGATAATTCAGACAAAGATTGTTCTTAAAAGGTGCCTATAGTTTTCATCTCTGAAGAAAAACCTGTGTGGAAAGAATCTAAAATATCCTTCACATGCTTCAGTGCTCATGTAGCTGGGTTAAAGGTGCCACATCAAAGCAACATCAACACAATGCTATGCAATCCCTTTTTCCCTTTTTTAAATAGGGACCTTTGACTATTGTTTCCATAATCTTTCTCCTCCAACAAATGTTAGTTGATTTCTTCAAGTTTACTTGTTTGGGGTCATATTAATTTTTAATGCAGGAAAAAAATGACTGTAAACAATGTCCTTGTAAATACATTTGCCAAGAAACTGATTACATGCATCCATGCAATATGCATCCAGCCATAAAAACTAGTTCTTGAACATGACCTAAGAAACTTGAAACGATACAGCCACTCTGGTTCTGTTTTTTTATTGTATAAACCAAATTTCTCTGTGTAAGTTCTACTATGCTGTCTTTTGGGCAACTTGTTATTCAGTGGACATAAATGTGAGAAATTGCTTTTCGAAATGCTGCATGTTCTGACAAGACCACAAGCAAATATACAGTCCCCAAAGATTCAGGGGCCTTTGCAGTCCTATTAATTGCTAGAGGAAAGCAACCATATGGCAAGACAGTAGCATGCTCTGTGAGTGCACAGTGGGAAATATGTAGCTTACTGGGAACTTTTTATAAATGACAAGGGGAAAAAAGACAGAAGCTGCTAAATCTATAGATTATTCATTAGAAATTCAGTTATAGACTAGTGCATTTCTAATTACAGAGGTTCATTAAAGAGCAGGGCTATTTCTAGATAAACTAGAAAACTTTCATCCTTATCATTACAAGAATAATTGAAATCTTGTTTCTATTAAAGTTTAGATGGCTTTAAATACCTTCCTTCAAAACTGTAACAGCATGTAATTTAATGCTTACATAGGCGACAGAATACAAACTACATGCTTGCTACTTGACAGATGCTACACCTGCATGGTACACACAGCCTCTGGGGCACACCTGAAGTCCGCAGATTCCAAAGCAGTTGGATTTGAGCCATTTGCTCTGGATGTGGGAGTCTTTGGGCTGTAGCAAGGCATGCTTTTCTGGCACAAGTAAAAGTTCAGGCATTCTCCAAGCTCTCCCATTCCATTCATTCTCTCCCTGCTCAAAAAACCCACTTGGGCTGGTGCAGCTGTCTGTGGGTTCAAGTGGGGAACCACACTTAAGCCAAAAAAAGTCTTCAGCAAAATAATAGCTTTCTTTAATGGTTATGTTTAGTTTAGCTCATTTCATTTACTGGGGTCACTGTGGGGCCCTGTAAACATCATGGGGTGCCTGAAGTGGTGCCAACACAAGGGAAGAGGAGGCAGCAGCAGAAGGACCGTGCACTGCCTCCATATCAGAAATGCTGCAAACCATGCTCTGAGTAGGTATGTGATTGACTCCTGTCTGCATTTCCTCTTGGTATTTCCTGCATGGAGAAGAGCCTCCTACAGCTTTGTAGAACCAATCCCAGCCATGACAAGTTCTCAAGGCAAAAGGTGACCCTCACAGAAACCACACATGTAAATACAACCCCCAGCACAGACTCACCATGACATCCCTGGATATGTGCAACAGCAGGAGCAAACAGATACGGGGATGGATAAAGCCTTTCAACACAACTGTTTGTATTGGGACTGTACAGAAGTATGGATAAATAGAGCACATTCCCCCTCGTCTCACTTTGTCCTATGATTGCAGCATCCTCCTTGAGCTCCCCAGGCTGAGCGAGCACTTGTCTTGGGGTTCACAACACAGCCAGAGCTGCTAATGGTGCCTTTCCTTCACAGAAAGGCCGGCATTCAGCACAGCTGGAACAGTCACTGTAATCCATAGGAAACAAGGCACCAAAGCTCTCCATAAACCTAACAGACATCTAACCTGCCTCTTGCTAAGGGCTGTCAAACAGACCCCATGGCCTCTCAAACTATCTTCCCAAATCCTCCCAGCCTTAATGTTTAGCTTTTCCACTTGAATAAATTTAAGTTTCTTGCACCAGGAATAGAGAGAACAGATTTCTCTCTTAAAGCCTATTAGTGCACCTCCTGGCAACCTTCTTCAGAGTAACCAGCCTCAAGTCAACTTCACTCAGTCACTCCACCTTTTCCCTTGAAGCTCAGTGCCCCAAACCAGACACAAAGAATCCCCATGGGTCTCAGGAACAGCACGAAGCAGAAGGATGACACCAGGTAACCTGCAGGCGGCACAGCCAACATGACATGATGGCTGTTTCTCACAACAAGAAGTTTTGATTTCTGTGGAAAGCGCTCTCAAAGCAATGGCACTGCTGACTCATGTTCAGCTTGTGACACACCACAGCTCCAGATCTTTTTCTGCAAGCCTTCTGCACAAATCCAAGCAATTGTTCTACATTTGTCTTCAATGAATCACATCCGTTTTTTTTTAAAGATTATTTATATGATGTATTTACAGCCCAGCCCAGCTTCACATTATCTGCAAGCTTAATAAGGACACTCCCTTCTGTATCATCCGAGTCATTATGAAAACAGAAATACTGAACTGAACTGGTGCCAGGACAGACCTTTTCCAAGCCATGCTCAGTACATCATCCCATACGTTTCTGAAAAAAACCCACTGATAAGTAACCTCTCATCACTCTCATGACCATTATCTAGCCAGGTTTGCATCCAATACCCAAGCAAGACACCGATCCACAGCAAGGCACTGGTGTCAAGATCTGTAAAAACTGCTTCTCCTTTTTCTCCAATGGATATTAACCTACTGTAGAGCAAATTTGATGTACTGACAAAATACTAGCAAGACACGGTAACTGAAGTATGGGTATCAGTTGGTTATGAAGTTACACTGAAAACACACATGAATAACAAATGGCCGAAGTAAAGCTGGTCACACAAGTCTTCCAGAAGCAGCCTGGGCCACACAGGCCCTGCAGTTCTTCCTGCTGCCTCTTTGCATCGAGGTGCCACCTGATCAATCCTTTTATCTCTGTCCTTCACGCAGGCAATGGCAAAGGGCAGAATCAGCAGGCTTACCATGACTGCTCCGGAGTGCATATTAGGGATCCATTTTCAAGGAAAGAGATAAATTAATTATACAAGTCTAAACACAAGGTCCAACCATCCAATGCCCCTACCTGCAGCATCCCCACTGACTTCATGGGGCAGGAGAGCTTGGGGTGAACATCTGTCACACACTTGCTGTTCTGCTAGTAGTTACTTTCAATACGTAGTTTGCAAATGTAAAAATAAAGCAACAAAAAAGCCCCCACCAAAACCACAACATTTAAAGAGGAGAAGTAGGCACGGTCAAGCTGTTTTTAGGCTTTTATGGCTTTGTACGATATATTCTTTTCCATTTTCATACGGCAAGTGAAGCTCTCCGGGTGTTTCATGAAGAACAGTGGTACAGTCCTGGCAAGTCTTTTCATATGTCAGCATAATAATGCAACACACAGATTCATGTCCTATGTTTAAGTCTAGATGCACAAATACTCATTACAGGAAGCCTAAATGTCTAAATCAGAGCTGAATTACTGGGAATTGAGATTGCTTGCCACATCCCAATAGACAGCATGTCTTAACAGTCCTAGGAACTATTCACCTGGTTGATACTCACTCCTTCATTTCACATTCAAAAATGAATATTTATAAACAATTTCAGGAATGCAAGCAAAATAGGAAGCCACAGAGACTGCAAGGACTAGGCAGTACGTGACATTTTAAGACTGGTAGTGAGCTCTGGCTTCCTGACAGTGCCAGTGCTTCATAACTGCTTAACTCAAAGGCAAGTATTTCCCACTGCCTTACCCAAGCACCATCTCTCAAATCATCTTTTGGCCTAAGTCATGCCTTTAGTACAACTGAAAAGAGGGGAAGGGCAAGATTAGCCAAGTATTCCACCAGAGGAACAAGGATGGCAGGAAATTGTCAGCAATTGTTTTGCGCCATGTCCGCATTGCTTCATGATTCCTCCCACTTGGGAATTTGTTTCCTGCTCTGCCCAACAAAACTTTTGGATGGGCACGTGGCCTCAGATGATGCTCCTTCAGAGCCCCTCCTTGGAGAACAGGAGGGTAGCTTTGCTCTGGAGCCCACAAACCTGTTTGCCCACACTTGTTACTGCACTATCTTAGCCCTGTTACAGCCTCTGAGACTGTTCAGTGTATTACCTTAATTTTAGGAGCCCCTTTTGAGTTGTTACTTGCAGGGAAATCACTGTGCTCTCCTGTCATCAGCGAGGCTCTTTGCTGTTCTCCCTTCTTTGTTCTCTTTTGTTTCACTGAATTAAGCTTACCTTTTGCTCTTGTTTTCCTACAGTAGTAAAACTCCATTACGATGTTTGGCAGACAATTTAAGCTACTGTGACAATCATCTTTGTAAAGGGAATCTGCTTTCATAAACCCTTTCTATATGACTAAATATTCGTTTCTGAGCTAGAAGTAGGCAAAGATTCCACCCTCCCCACTATCAAGCTCCTGATTTTAAAGCTACTTAAAAATAAAAAGAGGAGCAGCAGCTGTTTGCAGAGGATTATTCTTTTTAAGATATCCACAATACCCTCCTCAAGAACAATTCCCCCTCAAAGACTTCTTTGTTATTTCTCCCTCATCCTGTTTCTTTTCAGAAAAGGGGTAAAGAAACACAACATACAAATCTTCAAGGTCTTCTCCACACTCACCACCCAGAGTGCACCATAGCCCAGACTGTTCACAAACAGCTTAAAAGAGTTGCAGAGGGATTTTTTTCCTTGTTGTGTTTTATATAGAAATACTACATTAGTTTTTTAATCTTCCCTTCGGGTTTAGAACCTTATTGGCTGATATTTATTTAAGTTTTTCTCTAAGGACCAAGGATTCTGTCTCCACTAACAGGCAAACAACTTGCACATGAATACTAAAAACCCAGACAGGCTTCTCATATAATCCTGTGTCTCCAGGAGCCAAGGGTTTCAGGGAAGCAGTATCGTAGGTTTCTGATTAAATATCACAGAAATTGGAATAACCAGTACAAAGGAGTCAAACCACAGTAGGTCATTAAGCCCTGAAACAGCCTCCTTCCTACACTTCCCTCTATCCTGTTCATCTCCTATGAATTGCTCTGCTCTAACACATGGGAAAAGCATGGTGTGGAATCATAAACACCACACCAGGGGCCTCCCAGGAGGTCATGCAACAATTCTGGCACCAAGGGTGGCCCAAACTTGTCTCCACGACTAGAAAGAAGCAGCAGCACCGTGTGGTAAATAAAACTGAACACAGACCCAGCAGAAAATTAGTTGGACATAGGGGGTGCAAGGAGAATAGAAGTGTGTCAGATCCCTACTGGTAGCTAACACTAGAAAAGATGGAAAGCTTTGCTCAAGCACACCAGGCCTTCCTTCAGACTGGCAGAGAGAAGCACTGATCAGATGGACAACAGGAGAGAAGCAAAACCAATCTGGCTTTTACTAAGCTAAAGACCTAAGGCAGTAAATAAGGATGTACCAGTGATGAGATGGGAGGGGAAGGTTTTTAAATTTGAGAGTCCCTCATAGCATAAGTTAGGTTGCATAAGAATTAGGAAAAAAAACCACTAACACACAACAAACAGACAAACAGGCTAACCCTAGATTAAAATTTAAAGGAAAAAAAACAAAAAAAACCCCAAACACTAAACCCACCAAACAAACACCACCATTAAAAGTTAACACTTGATTATACGGCTGCCAAGAATTTTGCATTATGGGGAAAAAACCCTTAACTGTCTACCATGAAATATTAAATTGGCAAGGAAGAACACAGAAGGATCATCTGTTGTTCTCCTAGCAGTATTTTTCTAATCCTTTGCCACTTGTTTTCATTTTGTCAGGGTTTTTTTTCCTATTAGTTGTTTCATTAGTGAATAAAGCACGTTCTTAAAAAAATAAATCACAGCTCACAGGCCCTGACCATGACCAGAAATCTACCAGGCTCAGTCTTGCACAGCCACAGAGACACTCTGGTGCCCTCTCAAGGAGCAGCTGCTCTACTTTAGAAGCAAAGGTAATAGGTGAAGATGCCAAAGGGAGAAGGCACAAAGACCACATCATGTAGTTAAAAAAGTGCTCAGTTTAGGTCATCAAAGCAGTGGAGAAGGTAAAGACTTGAGGGACTTGCTGAAAATGTTTGGCAATATTGGCTGCAGGTTAAGATTGATGACTTAGAAAGGGCAGAGTCATGGGTCACTGAAAAAAAACCCCACAGGCTCAGCAAACTTTGATACAAACCTGTGAGAGGCAATTGCCTCTGCAAAACCCCGTAATTACAGGGTAGGTTAAATTCCACAGACTAAATTCACAGAGCTGTTTTAGTACATTTTAGCAGACATCACTGGACACTGCACACTGATTACTCCAAACTTCAGTACCTTTTAAGTTTCTACATGTTTATTTAGCTATTCTTTCTGCCTGGAATTATCTCCCTGAATATTATCCTGTCTTAAAGGTTTGATGTAAAATCAAACAGCACGTTGTTTGGCAAGGCTTTGCTCTTCCTTTTAAGACTGCTACTTCTCAAAAAGACATTTCAAAACACAAATATACCAGGGCATCTAAATAGAACTGACCTTACTTGGACATAAGTTCTCCACATATCTGCCATCTCTCCCTCAGATCTTTTAAAATTGCACCTACTGGGTAATAAACTATGCTCGGCCACAAAGGCACTGCTGCTTCATCCCCCAGGTTGGGAAGAGGATCAGCCACGAGTTGCACAAAGACCGTCTGCTCAGTGCATCCTGTGTAATCGCTCCAGCAAACGCTTGGCTTGCTCAAACATAAATTTATGTTTAATGTTAAATTTATGTTTAAATTCCCTTCAAAAACTCCCCTCAGTGCCATGGTTTCCTGGGCTAATTTAACCAGCACAGAGCACTCTCAATCAGTAGCATAAACCTCCTAAAGCTGCTGGCTCAGGGAGAAATTAGAAACTGGAAGCAGCCTTGCCCTAAGCTGGCTGTGCCACAGACTATGCAAAGCATTCCATCTGAAGTGCCATGTTTAGCCTGGTGCACAAGCTGAATCTTTACCTCAAAGGTGCCCCAGGCTGCTCAGCAAGCAGCTTTCTCCCTCCTTAGAGCACACCGACCTCCAAAGCACTGAGACAAAGCACAAACCCAGGTGCTTTCTGCTGTCAGAGAAAGGTCTCTCAAAATAGTAAGGCACGAATTCAAAAAGGCAAAGCAGCAAACCTAGGAGCTTCAGAACTCACTGCTGCTCTAGAAAGGTGTTTCTGATGCACCAGACTATTAAATGGTGATACAAAGCTAGGACTAAACTGAGCTGCAGTGTGAAATACCCCGTTCTTGCTCTGTATCACTAGAGCATTCACAGCCCAATTCCCACACTGACATGGATTTGAGGCAACAACAGCTTGAAGGCTTTTACCAGAGATGGGAAAGTCACGCTTTCTTATTTGCAGAGCCATTTTATCAATTAATTTGTGAGATTATATCATATACTGCTGAATATTAATATATCCCAAAACTGTTTCTATAATACTGTCTTCTGTTGTAAAAGAGTGCTAAAGGCATTCTAAAGCAGTCTCAGTGAACTGTTCTTAAAAATTACTAATAAAACTGTGCAAAACATGCCTGCTTAAAAGAACTGACCTAAAAATTCTTCAGACTTTTGTTAATCCAAAAAAAAGAAAATACTTTTCTTTTTAATTCAAATGAAGCAGCTGTACCACCTGATTCTAAGTTGCTCCACCTTTAGAGAAGCTCACAAGTTCTTGACTTTTGTCAGGCTATTAAAAGTACTCCTTTTAATTAACTCGTTAAGGTCAAGCAACTGTACTAGAGATCCAGAAAAAGATCTGAAAACAGGAATCTAATGTTTCCCATTTCCATAGGGAAGCTTTCCTGATTATCCTCTGAAAAACTACCATGGTTCATCAACACATAATTGACTACTTATTGGAGAGTCTTGCTTCTTAATGGGTTTGAATGTTCTGGGTTACCCTTCTGAAGAATGGTCCGAAGAGAAAATAAAGGACAAAATCTCCACTCCTTGACCATGACAGCTGCTCCAGCTCCATACAAGTGCATTATTGGAATTCTGGTTTTGACTGAAGGTGAGGTTTAACTTGGGATTGGGGAATAATTAGCTTTAGAAGAAAATGCTTCGTTAAGCTGGAAAAGACAGTGTTTCAAGACCTGCCAGCTCTGATGTCTCTTTCAGCTTTAACAAATCTACTAAATTAGATACTTGTTTTGGGAAGAGTTTTTGTTGTGTCCTTTTTTCCCCCCCCTCATCTTGGCAGAACAATTCAGAATTGCTATGAGGTTCAGCCAAGATAAATAACTGGTCTTCAGGAGAAAAAGTTTTCGTCGGGTCTTTTTTATATAACAGGAGATATACACACTGTATCAGCATCTTCCTTCAGCGAGTGATGAGTCTGAGCCACTGATTTCAATTCCATGATAAGCAATAAGAGTAATATTCCTACTGGTATGTTTTATTGTTTCTATTGTTTCTAGCATTTCTAGCAAGGTGATTGCCAGACTCGTGTGTTCATGGAGATCTGTGCTTAATTGCTGAAAGAAGTTTATATTGCTTACCATTAATGGCAAGATTTAGTACACAGTAAAATAACGAGTTTCAATCCTGAAAGTCCAAGACTAGAGTGAAAAATATCAGAAGGCTCTACCCTATCATTCAATGAAGAATAATTGTGATTGGCAACACAGACAAGCAATCTTCTTATATAACCAAAATGTTTTCCAGGACACAGAGCCCTTGGCAGTGTGCTCTGCCATGCACTCTCTCTCATCAGGTTCCTCAGAGTTCTATGAAGGAACAAGGTAAAACAAAATCACACACACACATGAGAACTTTGCCCTGTTACTTTTTCCTCAGAAGCCTTTTTGTTCACTCTAAGTTAACAGTTCAGTAATAGCCAGAGGTGGTTGCTTGACAAGAGACTGACATTTAAACACACCTACATACTGGATCACAGAGCAGTAACATTAATTAATTATTACTTTCACATCAGCTGTGAATATAAAACAACAGAAAATAGATTAGCTGCTCCTTTTACATTTAGTTGCTTTCATTTCCTCTTGCCACTTTTATGTCTGAGAGAAGGGGGTTATGGCAAAGAAATCAATGGCTGAAATAGCGTATGACTCTGTACACGTTGCTGCAGCATTTCAGAGATGCCAAGTCATGAAATAAGCAATATAATTTAAATTATCATATATGGTCCATTCTAATTTTTGTGTTCCTAAAAACAAGTACTTGGAGTGTATTGGAGCATTTCAGTCTTACGGGGTTTTGTGTTAGCACTTCCCTGCTCTTCCAGGCTTGTGTAGAGGTAACAACAGCCTCAGAGTTATAGGTGACTCTTGCAGCATAAGCTGAGATCCAAAATGGTCTTTTTCAGTACAAAAAAACCCCACTACTCCTCCTCCTCCCTCCAAGAATTGAAAGACCCCCCAAAATATAGTTTTAAGGAACAAAAATTGTGCATGAACTTAAATTTAGGTAAGCAATTACAACATTCACCTGCAGATGAGCAGGTTGAAACCTCCTTTCTGGCAGATCTGGATCTCCTACTCACCAAATGTCCTTACACAACAGAGCTACAGGATATTCTAAGGGCAGCCCCTCATCAAAGCTACTCATTCTGCCTAACAACTATTTGCAAAAGCATGTGCTGGAGCTCCTGTTCCCCCACTACCAGTAAACTATACTAGGCATCAGCATATGGAGATATTCTTGTTTGCTCACTTGTTCCCAAATAATATATACAAAATATTTGCATAAAATATTTAAATATTCATTGGATCCGAAAAAGGCTCAATTGTTTAGTGCTTGGAGAATTTGCCATGGGCAGAAAAATGGGAAGAGGAAAGAACTCAATTTCCAGATTCTGCTAAAATGAGTATTTAAACTAAGCAGAATAGAAGCGCTTCAGTGGAAAGTAACTAACAAAAGACCTAACCTGGAAGGGCAGAAAACATATTTGATAGGCTTGAAATATTTCATGTCCCTGGAACACTACTACAGCAATCTGTGGATATGCTGACTATTGCCACCTTCGTCCAGACAAGCTGACGACTTCATCCCAGTAAGTAAATTAAAACACAAACAACAGACAGCTGTCAAAATACAAAACACATCTTGTCCCTCTGACATAAAGAGACCTGGAAATCATGCATAACACAGATGGAAATTGTGCCAAATCATCACAATCAGTGAAACCCTGCAGATGCTAAAATGCTATTCCATGCAGTCTTCCCACAGTCAGATCAGAGAGCACACTTCTTAACGGGATGCTGCAATGACAACACAGAGGAAATAAGAGCTGAGTGAAAGAGTGAGTTTTAGTGCCCAAACTGATTTGCAGTGCCCTCTTCAATAAGAGGAGACACCCTTCAAATTTCCCAATTTTGACAGGTATAAAAAGAGAGCAAGGACAAAGAGAACAAGAAAGATGACTAGACAAATGGTGAAGTATTTTGGAAAAGAGAGCTAAATTATTTGACTAATCATATGGGCCAAGTGGGAAACTTCCTTGGGGAAGGAGGAGAGGAAATATACATCACTCGTCAAAATAAGGCCAAAGTTGCATTCGCTTTTCACTTCCATCACTGCATGAACTCCTAGGAGCTATGAGGCTGCTGCAGGATGGAGCAGAACTGATCCAGTGGACAGTACTTGTGGGTTCTAGAACTGCATTAATGCACAGGCTCTTTATCATGTTTCCATCAGCAGACCCACGTTCAGGAAACACTTCCCGTCCCCTGCTGCTGGAATGTACATCTCCTGACAAAAATCAGTGGGAGCAGCTGCTCTTCCTGCTCCAGTTACTCACAATCTCCCAGAGGTACACAGGAGAAGTCCTGCTGGAGGAGGTCACTGGCACTGTAGACATGAGGGTGGATTATCCCTTGCTACGAGACAGCAAGTCCTCAATCCAGGTACATATTTAGAGGAAAAACAGAGATGTACATAATCTGGCAGGAGGCAAGTTTAGTGTCTCCTTCAGTCTCCAAATCCTTGTTATTCTATCAGGAGAATGCATCCATTAATGTTGCATTGAACAGTCACTGGTGCCCCAAGGAAGACTTTGAAAAAAAATTCTATTTAAAGACAAGCCTGTTAATGTGTCATCTACAATATGCCTCTCTTACTCCTGGGAAATTTGCATGAAAACAGGATTGTTACTGCTCTGACATTCTTGTGTTCCTACTGTTTATTCTCACTGGAAGAGGCGTGTTACCTACCCTGCCATCCCTGCACACCCAGTCTCCCATTAAAAAAAAAAAAAATATATATATTAAAGGGAGTTTTAAATGCAACTTCACTGCAGTTTCAGCTCACGTTCTTGAAATCCCTGTTTTAGTAGCAGGGAAGTTCACATGCCAAAGGAAACAGATGCTATAAAAGCCAATAAAAAACAAATAAACATAAATAAATAACATTTTGTCACCATTAGTGAAGGTTTGTGACTATGTGAGTATTCAATAGGAGCAAATACAATTCCAACAAGAAAAAAGTACCAATGCAAAATAGATACGACAAAATTCAATGGAAAAGGCAGATCAGAGCACTGGAACAGGCTGCCCAGAGAAGTTGTGTAGTCTTCTCTGGATATGCAAAATCCTGGATGAGATCCTCTGCAACCTGCTCTAGGTAGACCTGCTTTAGCAGAGGATTTGGGCTAGATCATCTCCAGAGGTCCCCTCCAACCCCAAATCATTCTGTGATTGAGTCAGCTCAAACAAAAAGAGACTGTCATTTTAAGCTAATATTTCCCAAGTACATGATTTTTTACAACTGTGTGCTGCCACGCCTAACTGAAATCCTCCTCTTGAAGGAGGTAAAAGTAGAAAACACCAAGAGGATTTTAGGGGAGTTAGGTTACAGGGACAGTGACAATTTACTCGATGGTTCAACATTAGTGGGAAGCTTCCATGCTTTTTTTCATTGCATTCCTCATTTTCACTGTTACACATGAATTTCTCTGCATTTTCGAAGACATATATTCACAACAAAAAGGTTCATAGAAGGGTTTATTTTTTAAGCCTCCATTTGAAACAGACTGATCTGCAGCATCAGTGCAGCTGCCGCATATGAAGCATCGCATTCTAAAAATCCTTTATGACATTTCTTTTTAGACATGAATCAGCAGACTAACAGATGTCTCATTCACACCATGTTTGAGTTTCGGATTTACTAATGAAATTAATTTAGGGCCAAATTGTATCTTGAGTCACACACAGAACTCTTGGTAACTTGCGTATTAGCCAAATACATGCAGGGGAGAAGGGAAATTTGACCTTAATTTTAATTTTGTCTTTGTAACAGATTGCTAATTTAAGGAGACAGATTGTGATGTCCCTTACTTGTGTTACACGCTACCTTACATCACAAATAATCCCACTGAAGACAGCAAGATTTCTGGAGTTCCGTATACTCCCAGGAGGGTCAAAATCTCAGAACCTGCCTGTTCCTAGTGCAGACTGACTCTAAATCTTAAGAGGTGCCACGATGCAGCTTTCTGAGCTTTTTCTCTTTGTACAACCACGTGTGCTGTCCTGGCAGGACCTGCTGTGTTGTTGTTGAGTTTTGTCACGCAGTGCTCAGCACAGGCAGCAGTTGTCACAAAAGGAGATGAGGAAGCAGCAGGGAAGTCTGCTCTTCCCCACAGGCTGTTGAGAGTCCTCTGCAGGCAGATCCAAGCTTGCCTGGACCAGAGCCTGTGCAGCCAAACTGGATTTCCTCACTTTAGCCAATAATCCACTGTGTTAACTCATGGCCACAGCTACCTGTTAGAGCTCAGAGCACAGCCACAGCTGCTGGAAGCAGAGCCTGAGTTCACATTTTTCTGCAAACACACCCCCAGTTCCTGACTGAGGCAATTTTGAAAAACAGTGCTGTTCCATGAGAAGCAAGCCATTGTACTGAGGGTCTTTCTAATCTCCCAGTTTTCTCAAAGGAATGTCTGAACCATGCCCTGAACAGATCTTCCAGTGAGTAATTTTTTTTAGAAAAGTTAAAACCAATGTGCTGTAGCACTGGTGTAACATCCAGTCTAATGTTCCCTCATTCCCTTCACCTCAAATACCTTCTGTAACTTGGAGAAGCAACTTCTGTGCAAGTGACATGATGTTAAAAAAACCAAGCTACTGTTTGCAGAATATTCGAGAGTTTCCACTTGCATGACTTTAATCCCCAATCACATTCTGCTTCACACTGCTCCAGGAACACACCCACATTTTTAAGTCCCATACTGTCTCTAGCCATGACTGATGTTTATTTGGAACCAAGATACATTTTTTTTATTTTTATTTATGGAACTTTTGACTTCACGGTTAACTCTAAGGACCAAGACATACAACAAGCTTCCCATGTTCCAACAAAGTGAAAGGAAGGATTCCTTAACAAGTAGGATGTAACAAGAGCTGAGAACAACTTCCTACTTGAAAAATAACCACCTGGAGGGCAGTTGGCTGTAACCACTGATAGGGCTGAAGATAGTCAGTAGTTAAAGCACAAAGTCAGTGAACTGCATGCATTCAGCATCTGAAGTCTGTAACTTTTCTCAGGAATATCAGTGGGTTTTTTCACTTAAGCCTGCCAAGCAAACATTATTTCTATACTTCCACAGTAAGTCTACCCTTCCCATGTTTGCTTCCCATTTAGTTATGGCCAATTTTTACTCAGCAAAGAGATATCCATCCCCTGTTCTGATAAACTAGATAAAAACCTGTACCAAAAATCTGATACTGATATTAGCAACATTCAGAGTGTGATTCTTCCTTCACTTATTCAGCAGCTTAGGCTGGTTCGCTAGCATTTCTCTGGCTACTTTCAGTTACTCTCCCCACCTGCAGAGATCACTGAGCCATATTACTGCTCCCTTTTCCACAGGATTCTGAGGCTGAATTCAGCTATGACTTTAAAATAAATAGCAAAGAAACAATGGCTCCTTGAATTTGTCGCTGGGATATCTGTTTTGCCAGCAGACCCCGTTCTGCTATGATTACATAGTTAAAGATGCAGAACGTATTGTATGGCTTTCACCTTCCACTTTACTTGTGATAGGCTACTTCTGTAAGCATATAGTTTTCAGCATTTTAGAAAAGTCTTCTTGATGGTTCATTGCAAGATATGAGTCTCTGCTTTAGTAGCCTGTAAGCTTAACCACTGCAGTGTGAAATTCAAGAAAACCAAGCCAGAGGAAGGAAAATATACAAGAAATCCCAAGAACAAAAAGTTTAAACAGGTTGGCACAAAAACTGCTACAGACTCTCACATGTCCAGTTTTCCTGGTGTTTTTGTTGCACCTCTTCTACCCCAAACTGCCTTTCCTGTATTGTAACCTTCACTTGGGTTTCATATCCTATTTCCTGTTACATTTATATTTAAAATCAGTCTCAAATATGTCCAACACATATTAATGACCTCTAAATAGGTTAGGAGGCATTCAGAGCATAAAGTGAGCCGACAGCAGATACTCCAAAGCTCTCTGACAGAAGGTCAAGACTTTGGATGGTCTTAGCAGGTACTATCTCAACGTCTTCTTTTCCTTGGCCTGTATTAGTTCCTAAGTGGGTCAAGAGTTGTCTTTGGTTTTTGTACTTTTAAATACCCTGAAAAAGCTTTCATTTCATTTTGAACAAAAGGAGATGAGAGTATTGCTGTTTTCTCAGCACCACCTGGGCAGGTTCAAAGACAGAACATCCCATTCCAAGCTGGTAGCTGGTACCACATATCTGTAACTTGCTTGGACCTCTCAACACCTCAGACATTATGCGCACATTACAGAAATGAGAAGTATAAATCTTAATGAAAAAAATACATAGAGTTGCACGCATATGACATGCCTAGATAAAACAAAAACCTTTGAGTTTTCACACTGAAGCCTGAGTTCTGTCCAGATTACTGAAAAAATTCCTTTTTCAGAACTTCAACAGCAGCAAAGAACCTATTTCAGATTTTAGCCATTTTTAAGCAAATAAATGAATGAATTAGGGAAAATATTAACAAGTGATCTATCTCAAACACAACTCCTCACATAAGCTGCACCAAACCTCCATCCAAGCCCATTCTACCACGAATGAGTAGCATCCCGAACACACTGTGTGGGGTTTAGCACACTTAGGGCTAAAAGCTCCTACTTGGGTGGAAGGGAGCTTCAATCAGAGAGCAAAGAGCTCTGAGTCCTAAGCACAGCCCTGTCCAGGGCACAAGTAGCTCAGTACAACACGACTGCTTAAAGATGTGCAGCATCAAAGTTTTGCCACGTTATGTAACTATCAATGAACAATTTCTCTCACCTATTTTAAACTGACTCTGCCCAATAATCACTGCTCATTACTCCTGATTTCTAGCACAGAAGTTTGATCCTTATCATCAGCAACGGAGCCAAGTTGACTGGAAGATGGCTTTCTCTTGAAATACAGCCTCAGTAGTGCTGCTGCAGAGGAGGAGACAAGTGGCTGTGATGGCAGAGAGCTGGGAAATCCCCCATGAAAGAATCCAGGTTACATGCTACAGGATCTGCTCAAGGATCACAAGCATAACTTTATGGCCATAGCGAGAGCTAACAGGTTGGCTTGTATTTAATAAATATTTGAGACACAGCTTTGGTTCTTGACATTGCTCCATATGCATAAAACCCAAGAGTTTATAAAAAGACAATGGGATTTCTAGCCGCACTGCTTCCCCAAGCCAGCAGCAGGGAACATGTCCCCATCTTTGAATGTATCCATAATGCATGAAAAGCTGTACAAGCCAGAATAGACGTTGCTGCGTTATAAGCTCTGAGCTATAACACACCAGATTTGTCTGTGGAGTTCCATACATATCCTGTAAACTGTTTTAAAATGTGCACAATAAAAGTTAAGTTTTCATTTACAGTTTTAATTTTGTCAACAAACCATGATTTATTATACCTACCTGTCAAGCACTACACTACTCCCTTTCAAATATCACAGTAACTAAAATACAAGCTTCTAATTAACTTTGTCATATGAATAAGAGTTGTTCTAAAACTTCTCTCTTCAAAGCACTGAGATTTAAAGTAATAAATATTCCTTCAGAAGTAGGCCAGTTTGAATTTAATATGCACCAAATAAGTGTTCCCTCAATTAGATGTGAGCAAGTAAAAAGCTTTATGTTATGGCTTATAGCAATTTCAGATAAAGAGCTTGTGTGATGGAATGAATCCAGCTACAAAATGATTGCAGTAGCGCAATGTATTTTTAGCACAGGATAGCACTCATCTCAAAAATAATTCTGAGAATTTTTGTGATTTCAGATCACGCTGTTTTCATCGGGGCCACCACACCTAATAGATTTCACAAATTACTCCTAAAAAATTAATAAGGAAAATTAAGGATCCTTGTAATGAGTCATGCAACTACTTATTTGGCAGAACTACACTCTTTTCCTCTTTCTGCAGGAACAAGCATCCAAGTTGTACCAAAGAGAAAAAAATAATAAAATTACCCATTCCTGTGATAAAACTTCTACATTATCACTACTTTAACAAAATCATCACTTCCAAACAAAATTTCTGCTCACTAGCTTGACTGAAATCTATGTCTGTCTTCACAACTAGTGAACTGTTGTTACTAGTGTGGAACAGTCTCACCACTACCTTTTTTTTAATTAAAAAGTTCAGGTTCAAAGAATATTTATGAAACAATCTAAAAAAAAAGCGTATAATCCACAACTGAATCTCAGACTTTTCACATATCACTCACCATAAAACTCCCTTCTGTGATGATATCTCAGAGCTAAATACTGAATACAGATACCATTTGGACTATGTTTGCTCCTAGCAAACATCACCAGCTATTTTTTCTCTGGAGTGCTGTGGCTCTGTAAATAAGAAAGCACTTGTTCAGGGGGTTACATACCCCCCTATTTTACATATACCCCAAAGTCATCAAAACTGCAGTCACTCAGGGCAGCTGCAGGTATTGATACAAAGCATGGCTAGACTTGGCAGGCTGTGCTACAAGCCACTGATTAAGCAATGGTTCCACTAAGCCTTCTCAACAAATCTATAGGCATTACCAAAAATCATATCTTTGTTGGAAAAAGAGTCTACATCAGGACAAAAGCAGTGGCAGAATCCTCCAAAGGTCAGTCACGGTCCCTTCTAGAACAGGGAATTAATCAAGAGAACAGTGACTACTTTCAAGCCATAAAGGTCAATATTCAGCTTGCTGACTTCAGCAACAATACACTCATTTTTACGTAGAGGAGATCAGGCATCCTCAGCAAATACACCCTCTGACAGACAGTTGCTGCAAGGAGCAACTGGGCAGCTATTCCCAGCCAATACTGTAACTGCTGTGGGAGAAACAAAACATCTGGACAGACTTGACTGATCAAAAAGACAGGAGAAAACATACTGTACCTCTTTGTTTTCCTTTATTTTTCTCCAAAATCTGTTATGCTGGCTCAGATCACCTTCTCCCTGCAGGAGCTGGTACCAGTTCTGCTCACTGGGAATATGGCACTGAGACAATGCAACTTTCAATGGGGTATCCACAAACATATCCACTGCCAGGGCAGCCCTTCATTTTTATCTTGGTTCTGCTTTCAAAACAATCACATGAGAACTTAAAGATAATTTGTGCTCTACATACTGACATATGATATCAAATGAGTCCTAATACTCTGTTTTTCCCCTAAAACTTAGAGAGAATCAATGTTATGTAAACTGGGGGGGGAGGGTGGGGGGAGGGGGGTACACACACCACACACCAACCAAAATAACATGACTACAAGTTTACCTGTAATAAACTCAGGAATAACATCATTTTGTACTTTCAGTCCCTTATTACAACCAGGAAGAGGTTTGTAATTTCAGAGACTGCAGACCCCTGCACTCGTCTCTTGAAGCAGATGCTGTGATCCTGGACAGTGGGAGCTACTATCAAAGTCACCTCACATTTACAGAGGTAACACACAGTTACCAACATGGCCCCTTACTTCTAAAATTCTGAATTTACTCCTCCTGCAGTATCTTCCCAAATTCCCAGTTAATGATGTTTTTTCAAACATGAAGAAACTTTGTGACACAGCATCTAGTGCTGGGTTTGAACATGTCAGTGGAACAGCTGAAGTGAAAATGACAAGTGGCTTCGGCGTAACTTTAGACCAGAGCTTGTGGGTAGAGGCAAAAGATGAATTTCTGGCAATGTTTTTCAGTCCCTTCACAGTCCTTTGTTCTGGGGGATCATTGCCTGTTATTAGCCTTAATCAAGAAATTCAGCTTTGTCTCATTTACTCTTGAATGATTTAAAATTCATCTTATAAATGGAGTATGGTCTGCTCTGATTCAGAGCTGCAAGTCTACATCTATGACAGTAAGAAAGATATGACACAAAGTTCAATCTTAGGCCTGCTCATAGCTTCACTTTTTGTAAATTATTTACCATCTGTTCACAGTACTGTCTATTTAGATGAAGATGATTCAGCCATCCATGCCAGCAGTTACAAGTGGAGATGTTGTACCAAGAAGTCAGACTGATTTCCACTTCAAGTATTATTGCTTTGCGGGTGCTGCCAGCAAATATGGATGCCAAGCATTTTCTAAACACTTTCCTGAACCTTGATTCAGAGAACAGTCAGCAATTTGTCTGTCAGCTCAGTTCACTGAGCAGCATGGCACACACAGGTCTTCAGGAGAGATTTAGCACTCAGGACAGAGACCTGTGCAGATGAAAGCAGGGAGGTCACAAATTATCATATAGAGAGTCACAGAGAAGGCAGCACAAAGATGCATCATGAAATATCTGACAAGCGAGGAGCACAGCAGAAGTGACAAAGGACCTCGGCAAGCCCAGAAACAGGAGGGTCACAGCTGTGTATGGCTTTCAAGACTGACAAAAAGTATCCATCAGATACAGTAACTGGATGTGAAGTTTACAGGGAATTTCTAGAAAGGAGTTTCATGGACAAGTGGGTTAGTACAAGTGTTTTGGCGGGACCAACAGGAGCAATGACTAGGACTGAAAAGACAGACTTACTTAATACAGATTAATCAGAACAGGTTAGCAGAGAAATGCCTGAACAAGAAAACACCCTGGAGAGATGGAGAAAATTCAGAATAACCTGTCTGGTGTGGTCCTGAGCCAAATGAGATGCCGAGGTTTCTGTAACACTCACTCTGAGAAGACATTTGTAAGGCATTTTACAGAAACAAGCCAATACGAAAGATTGAAAAGCAGAAGTTTAGCAGTGAAGAGACACTTTTACAAATCATCTGCACAGAGATGATAGCCTCAGCTACCATTAATTCAGCGGTGAATTGAAGAAATTGCCTGAAGGTCAAGGTGAAGAGCAAACAGGACAAGAACAAAGCCTTAAGAAACAATCTTTTCCCTCCCCAAATCATTGGGGAAAACAGAAACTGAAAATACAGCATCTCATAGAAGAGGAGAAGTGTGAAGGACCAAACATTTGGCCATTTAAAAAGAGCCTATTATGATTTTTATTACAACTGTCAATGGCAACAGCTGCCCTTTCTGTCCTCAAAAAAATCCCCATACCAAACATAGCCTAAACAGCTGAGCTCTTCCCAATCAGAACACCTCCTGGAGGCAACTCTGCAGCTTTAGAATGTGGCATCTCCCCTCCCTCCCTTTGCCTAGTTATGTTATTACTAATCCCACTATTACTAATCCCATGTAGGGAGAACAACAACAGCAGCTCAGAGGCTGATATAAGGAGATAACACACATCCCGTCAAAGACAGCATCATTTTCTCAGTGATTTGTGCTTGTTTACTGGTATCCTCATGCTACTTGGGAGATGGCTACGTCTGCTGAGTACTTCAGATCTGAGTTCTGTGCTGAAGTCTGTCTATCGATCGTTGCAAGCTTTTACATTTAAATAAACATGGTGTAGAAGTGTTCTTCCATCTACTAATTACTGGGCAGAGACAGAGAACAATGCTGAACAAAGGCACGTTATCCTGTCCACACAGGATGACAGTTGTCACCACCACTTCAGGTTTTCTACAGATAACAAATTGTACTAATGCAAGGAATCATTACAATTCCAGATATGCAAACCAGCCTCTTCCAGGTCTCATAAATTCTACTGCCAAATGGAAGTACACACACACACACACACTCCCTCTCCCAAAATACCAACAAAAAAAGTGTATTGGGAATCTACAGGCACAAAAAAAAAAAAAATTGACAAGCTGCAAAATTATAATTGCATAGAAAAATAAGACATGATTAACTGCTGCATATTCTAAATTCCTTTGGGACACTGAAATAAAACCAATGAGATCTATACAAGAACCATTGCAGAGAACAATAAACTCCCTACCAGCAAAAAATTAAGCTCACATTTTAACAATCCTGCCAAAAATAAAGTACAAAGGATATTCCTTCCTCATAATAAAAAAACCCAAGCAAACAAAGAAGTTGAAAGAAACACTGAAAGTACAGATGCTGAAGAAAATTCTTAGAGCAGCCTGTCACAGGCAAGAAACAAGTGCCCTTGTAAACAGAAAAGGCCAGTAAAAAGGCGTATATTGACAGTACTTCCTGAATTAAAGAAAATTATGCCTTGAGTTAGTGGCCTGCTGCCACCCAGATCCCATCAATTGAGCAGCAGAAAAGAAAGCTGGCTTGATATGAGATGCTGTTCTCATTTGTGAAATGCTGCTATCAGTACCAAAGTTAATAAAAATGAGCTATGGACGATGAGATTCAGTTTTGCTTATGTGGTACCCAAGCTGTGCCAGATTCATTCTAATGTACAGATTAAGATATTTCATGTCTCCATCAGCACACAATCCAGAAACTGCATGTCCAGTGTGGGCAAAAAACACAGGGAACTACGTAGCTTCTCCTGTGCACACCATTGAGATGCTCCAAGGTAACCCACCAGGGCTTTAGGGGCTGCTGCAGAAGGACCTGGGTAACCCACAGGTCCTGTGTCAGGTTTGCTGACCCTGAGGGGTTGTCTCAAATACACTACAAGATTTCAAGAGGCACCACATGCATATCTGTGCTTATGCAGCAGAATTCTGCCCAGAATAGTGATTAAACCACGTACACATAGGTTAATTTTAAATTTCTAGAGCAGATTAAAATAAATTTGAGAGCAGCCACTCTCCTTTTTCCTTCCAAGCAAAGTTAAGTTGAGAGTCAAATTCCCCTTCTGGTAACAGGACCTAAGGAAACACAGGTGATGAGAAAGTTTCAGAGGTTACAACAAAGACTCCAAGCTGAGACTGCCCTCTCCACAGTTCTTTGGATGCTGAAGCCAGAGTTAACTATGGCATCATTCTTCAGGAATTTTCTCAGCTGAACCAGCTCAATCAGTGTTCAGCAAGGATGTGGGGGGCAGGGGCTATATGCTATTTTTAGTGTATGGAGCTGCTTCTGGGGGCTTTTTTGTTTGGTTTTGTTTTTCAGTTAGAATCATCTTGAGAAGATGAGAAACACATGAGAATAGCTGTCAAGAATCTTTACCATTGTATTAGAGCAATGCCTCTGAGTGCACTCCCAAGCTCAGGGGCCTGCAGGGTGCAGGAGGAACAGTAAGAGACACCACTTCCCTTCCAGGAAATCACTGGTTCCTGGCCAAGAGAAGTCATAACCCACAAGGAAGACAGGACAAGCTGGAGACTAAACATGCAGAAGGGGTAAGAGGCATAGGGAGGAGGAGGAAACATTAAGGTGAACAGCACCTAACAAAAGAAAGAGATAAATACCAAGAAGAAAAACTCATAGTAGTAAGCACTTAAATCTATTTCTGATCCTATTCAAAGAATGACAAATATTCTCAAGGGAAATAACAGTTCCTGGCACCACACCCACGCATCATTATGCTAAAGCTTTTGCACTTTCTCACTGCTCACATTAATTCGAGTTTCAAAGAAAAACAATCTGGAAAATTCAAAACACAACTCGGAAGATTCTGGCCCTATTTGTGCTCCTGCAGCCCCAGCCAGTTCTCAAGGGCCAAAAGACAAGTCAGCAGGGAAGACCACCGACCTTCGCTGAACAGAAAGCTCTGGCTGGAATCCAGGGTAAAAGGAAAAGCTTATGACCTTTGGAAGCTGGAGCAGGTAACTCAGGATGCATGCAAGGATATCAGGTGGTTATGCAGGGAGAAAATTAGAAGGGCCAAAAGCCCAACTACAACTTAATCAGGCTACTGCCATAATAGACAACAAAAAAAGTTCCTATAAATACATTCTACAAATGTATGGTATTCTACAAATACCACTCTAAATGGCCAGACTATAAAGAACATTAAATGAAATAGAGTACCTAAACTGTAAATAAATATTGGACTGCTACAAATAAATACAACAGCCTTTGTAGTGTTCTTTTGAACTACAGCATTGACAATAACAATAAAATGTTTTGTGGCTAAGGAACCATCTAATGTCAGGGGCACCCTTTGGTAGCAAGTCAGACAGGTTTCAAAAGTTCGGCCCATAATCCTCCAAGCTTAACTTTGTTTGCAATAACCAGGCAGCAACCACTTGTACTACAAATTGACCCATGAGTCCAGCCTATTCCACAGATCACAGGACACCAGAACTTTTCGGTTATCACATCTCACATCAGCCTGCTGAAGTACAGCACTTCCTAAAGCAGCAACTGAGGCCAGCAAGACCCAGGTCTGTCCATAGCATCAAATAAAAAGCTTCCCATCCACCAAAGCCTCCTTTCCACACAAAAATCGAGTACTCCACCTTTAACCAGTTCCTCCCTTAAGTGGGAGGCATTACTTGGATCACTGTTGTGCCCTCTTTACCTGGGGATAGGAGAGGAAAAAGGGAAAGGCAAGAAAGCACTCAGGGGAGGCCTATTCCTTGACCTGCCACAGACACCTGCTGCTGAGCAGAATGAGGCCAATGAGTCCCATGGCAGAGCAGGGCTTCCCCAGCTCATCTCCATCAGCCACTCCACTACATACAGCAGTGTAATCTACAGAACCCGGTTACACAGCATTTGTTAAATATTTACCACTGTATTTCACCTAGATGTAAGCATTTCCAGTGAAAAGTGTGTAACAGGACAGCCAAGGGAAAATTCACAGTGGATATACCAAAAGGCATTGCTCCAAAAATCAAAATCATTAACATAATCAGAGAGGTGTATAGCACTGTTTCTGCAATGCTCCATCTGCACAGATGAAGCAGGGCTTGTCTCTAGTTCCATCTATTCTCCACAACAGAAAGACCAAAGTAAATTTCCAGTCTAAAGAAACAAAAATTCTCTTGCTTCGTAAAGAGGATAGAAAGACATTAATGCAGCAAAACAGTATGAATTAACTTGACTCTTATACCCTGGCACTTGCATGTAAATAAATCTAACTTTATTATGGCTCTTGTGTTAGCACCCAGTCTCTGAATACTTCATCATGGATGAAAATGGAAACAACTTAAAAATCCCATGCACATGATAATAAGGCTTTGCAATGTACCCAAAGAATACATATTCACAGATTTATACTCCTTGTTGAAAAACTGGATACAAAGCTGGAACAAATTGGAATTAAGGCTTAAGTTTTAAGAAGGAAATGAAATCCTCATTCTTACTGGGCTTTTGGGTTGGCCTTTTTTGTTTGTTTAAAGATAGAACTACACTCAGGAATCTGAATTCTTCATACAGCTATTTACTGATCTAAATTTCTCTATCATCTCTTTCCCTCCAAAATCATGTTGAAGTAGTCTGTTAAGATCCAAAAGCACAACTACAGTAATTACACTTTGGATGGGGCAGAATTTCCTTGCTTCCCCTCTCTTGCCAGGCAGAGCTCCTTCTCAGGTGGGTCAGCTTTTCTCCACTGATCTACAAAATAAAGCTTTCCATTTTACTTCACATTAAAAATAAGAGCAAAACATGCAGAAAAATTCAAAACTAGGTCCTGGAGTGTTTGCCACTCTTGCTACATGCCATTTTGCAGCAATTAACTATAACCAAACAGTATTTATTTTTAAAAAATAATTAAAAAGTCAAGGCATGCTTTTTTTTCTTCCTATCACAGGCAGAGTCCAAGATAAACATGATATCTACTCTACAAGCAATATATTGGGCAGGGATTTTTTTGTTTGGTTTTCCCCTACATTCTTGCTTCCCATGCAGACACTGCTTATTATATCACCTTAAAAATCTGTGCATATGCTGTCACTAACTTGGGGAGCAGAAAGATATTTCTAGCTCCATACTGAACAACTGCTACTATAGCTAAATGGTCAGATATTTCAAGCATACTCCCCCTCACTTTTAATCATTTCTACTTTGGGGAAGCCACCCAAAGTTGTAAGCAGATTCCCAGCTGCGCTAATATATTCCATGTGGAAGCCCACACTACCCAAGTTCATTCTCAGTGGTACAAGCACTTGCTACACCAGAGCTCAGTGCAAATTCCTGCACATTCTGCAATCCAGATTTCAGCACAGCAAAACTGCAGCCTCTTTAAGGAACTGCAGGATTCGCAGCACATTTGCAGAGCAGTCCCTGTATTTTTCAGGAAGCATCTCTGTTAACATTGCAATGCTTTTGTATTTTTGGACCTAAGCTTTTGATTCCAGCTTAAGCAGCAGCTCAAGAACAGAAAGAAAATGACGCATTTTTTTTAAAAGTGAGAAATGGCTTGCTGCTGGCACTTATCTGGAATCTCTGCTCGGTGCTGGCTTTAGCCAATGCCAACTGAGATTCCAGATGGGCTGCTGAGTGTTTTTGGTTTTTAAAAAACATGGCAGCCAATCCACCCATCTGGCTCCATATAGAAGTGATGTAGGAAAAGAGATCAAGCTCTACCACTGTAATTGACGCTGATAAATCGGGCACTAAAATTTTGCACAGCAGGGAAGAAATATAAATGTATATACAGAGAGAAGAGCAAGCACAATTTGTCTGCATCATTAGAGTAAATGTTACCATTGAGTGACTACCACCATGCTCCACACACAAAGAAACTTTCTGCTGAATCCCTGTGAACTTTTAAAATGCTGGTTCTGGTATTGCAATATAGTTTACAGCAAAGAGTAGAAGCTTAGATGTGCAAACTAACTACACGAATAAAAACCAAAGAACAAATAATAAAGAGCAAAGCAGCAAGCAGTACAGCTTCCAAAATTTACGCTCCAAGGGAAATCGGAGGTCAAATTACATTGGCACCTTGCATTATTTTCAATGGTGCTAAGTTAATAAAAGGTTATATAGTTTTGTTTTGAGACAGCTTACATTTACTCGCAGCAGTAAGTACTTTCAAAAAATCATGCAATAGTAGAAACCCGGGCAAGACTAGTCAATAGTGTGTTAACGGCACAACAGATAAAAGCAAAGACTTCAAACTATTCAGCTTTTCACTGCAGCAATTCTCATGTGTGGCCAAATACTTCTCACATGTGGCCACAACAAACAAGAAAAAAGGATGGAGCTTTTGTCATTAATACAGCCTCTATGTACTCTCTATTGTAAATGTCACTGACCTTTGACCTTCAGTTTTGACACGTCATACTTGATATCTGAGGGAGGTGAAGTTAAGCATGTTGTTAGGTTTAACAGGAAAACATCTATTCTCAATTGCAAATGCCAGAACTGTTATTTTTCAAAGAACTGAGTTTAAAAAAACAAAGCACGCTTTGTTTTTTTTAATTTTTATTAGTTAAAAAACAAGAGGCACAATTTTAAATGGCTTCTAACTTAGCACTGATTTAGTTACTTTAACTTCAGCAGAGTAAGTTCTAATTTACAGTGGCAGAAGCAGGAGGGAAGTGAGAATGACAGAACTCTGGGAAGGAACACTGACTAAGCACACTCTTGGAGAGGTCTCTGGGCCCCAGTTCACTGTCAAGGTATGTGAACACCAGAGTGTCACATCCCCAGCTGCCGTGCAGGATGACTGCCGGGTAACAGCCTAAATTATGTGGAGTTTCCTTGCCTTCTCCCTTCCTTGAACAGCTCACTGCAGCATCGATAGAATAAAAAGAAGTCATAGCAACCAAGACATGGAAGGAAAAAAGCCCAGGCATACAGAAATCAGTGGGCATTCTGCCATCCAGGATGCTGGAGCCAGGATTTCATGCATTGTCTCATTCTATTAATATTAAAGTAATAATGAGCACAGATTTACCCAAAAGGACATCTCATTCAAGCTCCTGGATCACTGGCATCTTCTAAACAGTCAATCAGATGTTCCCAGAAGCACATTCTTTGCATCCTGAAGAACAGAACCATTTCAAGCAGCCCCCACTGAAGCATTAACATAGGAAGGTTCTGGCCATACTTCTACCAAGAATCAGATGGGTCTGGCTCACTAAAATGGCAGCTTCCTTGGAGGCTTCATGTGCAGCAACACAGGGGAGATTCATGTCTATCAGTAGAATTATTCTCTTCTTTACAGATTTTAACAAAGCACAAAGAAACAAAGCAAATTCTGTGTTCACTGAAGGCAATAAAAAAACCTCCTCTTTATGTTACAGTTTCCACCTCACACTTAATGACTAAAAATAATATACTACTTTCCTAGAACCACTGACATTAGAAGCTAAACAAACACTTGAGTGAGAAGGAAAAGTGACAGTATGATCAACCCCAGCTGGGAAGCTTTCATCACTCAGGGACTTTTGTTTGCTATTTCAAATACTGAAACTGCGATTACCAACCCTGACCCTGCTCAGCTGTATCTGCCTCACTCTAGAGCTCAAGAAAGCACTAAGAGGCCAGGACCTATCCTAGCTGTTGAACAGAGCTTTTCCTGTCTTTTTTCTTTCTTTTAAACAGTATTGCTTACTAACTAGGATTCAAGATCACTAAATATAGACTGTTGCTATATAAAAAAAGACAAAGCAATGTTGAGTCTACTGTCATTCTGACAACTGCAAACATCCTG
The DNA here is from genome assembly GCA_013399875.1 of Gymnorhina tibicen. Lineage (NCBI taxonomy): Eukaryota > Metazoa > Chordata > Aves > Passeriformes > Artamidae > Gymnorhina > Gymnorhina tibicen. Next base: position 1,470,977 of record VXAZ01001749.1, on the reverse strand, counting down.
CTCAGTTTGGACCGTCAGACCCAGAACTGTGGCAGAAGCAGTATTTAAGTCACACCGGCAGCCTTTGCAGTGCTTCAGGCAAAGAGACAACATTGGAACCTGCTGTACACAGCCAGCTAATTTCTTCTATGTAAATAATAGGTTAATAATACTTTATCTTCTGCTAGGTCAGGGCACTAACAATCTATTGTAGGTAGACATTATTTCAAGGAATTTTAGCAGATCTTTGTAGAACATATTTCAGTATCAATATTTATCGAAGAAGAAAATTTAATCAATCTGGCATCTGTCTGCCTTCTCCATTTTGAGGTCACAAATGGAGATGCAGGATTTTTTTAAATTGATTTTTAAGTTGCAGTAAGCCTTAGCTACTCCTCTGTAAAGCCACCAGGCAATGAGCAGCAGTTCAAAGGTGAACAAGTAACTTTAAATAAAACCGGTCCAGAAATAATGGACTTCTGCCCCAAATAATTATTTTTACTGCAAGAGTATAGTTTTGTTAATATAACATAGCTAAAGGTTTCTTCTCCACAGAGGTCACCCAAGAAATCTCTGCTGGCATTAGGAACCCCCTGAAGTGGCTGCAAACAGCTTTGATGGTTCTACATGAAACCAAACCAATGAAAAATGTGATGAAGTATCCTGCTCACCTCCCCTGCGTGTGTGGCAGGAGGAGGAGGTCAGGGACTTCATGAAGGAAAAAACACATTGCTATCTTCTGTGTCACCTTCTATCACTCAAAACACTACACTCACATGGGTGACACTGGTAGATTTTGTATCACATGAAAGAAGTGCAATTATCATTGAAAACATGTCTTAAAAGCCTAAAAACTAAAACAAAAAAGAACAATGTATTTGAGGCCTTTAAGTCTAGGTAGGCTTAAATGTTATTAATGCACAGAGTCTTGATTCAGTTCTGAGAATTTGAAAGTCCTGGACTTTCCTTGGAAGACAAACCCAGTTTTTACCTGATCTGAATGTATAAGCCTTATACACACATGCAAAACTTCATGAAGTCTTGTTTTTAAGTATATTCATAATGTCTATTTCTAGGGCTCAGACATAGGGGCATTGATTTAATTTTCATTACATAGTACTGCTACTAAAACCTAAAATTAAAGACCAGAGAAGAAAAATATATTTCTTCACAATATCCTTCAAACTTTGGACGTATATAAATACATGAAAGATGATCAAATGTATTAGCAGTTGGTGGACTACTCAGGCTTTCAACAGAACTTGATTTAACAATGTTTGTGCAGATTGAAGACTGAAGAGCCAGAGGCAAAACAGGCACATATTAGACAACTAGGTCAACATTAGTCTGATAGCAGGCCATTTCACTGTGCAAATAAACAGAAATAAGGAGAACTGTTTCAAAGGCGAGATCTAGTAATATCTAGTTCCTGCACTTAAAAAGAACAAAATCTAGCTGAAATGTGTAAGTGCATAAAGCTCATCCACCAGATATACAGAAAAGACTTAACACACATCAAGTCCTTTGTGTGATTTCTCTCCAGCTGAGCCTACTTAAGTCATGTATTAAACTATTCATTCACAATTACCAGGACGCTCCCACGTGAAGGGGACTTATGGACATCTTAAATACAGTTAAAAGTCAGAGAAAACCATCAGTTTTGCAGCTTTTGCTCACAGGAAACAAGTTTATTCATGCCCACACACACACAAAACCTCAACAATTAGAGCTACCAAAATCACTTATAAATTCTGCTGTTCATCATCCCAAATGTTACATTTGGGAGCTGGGGTAGGAAGAAGCCTACAACCAGTCAGATTTAATCATAACATCTACCAAGAACTCTCAACCTTCGATTTCATTCCAACAAGAAGTAACCTTTAAGAAGAACACAAAAAAAAAAAAGCTACACTCTGTTCAACAAAACCCACTTGAAATATTTAAAGTCAAAGCACTGATAAATTTAAGAGAAAAGGTTGGGATGTTTCAGGAGCTGCATAAAGCAGTTGAAGCAAGTTGGAGATTTACAGCGTCTGCCCAGAGCTGAGGGATGCAGCATTAAAGAGGCTCAGTCCAATGTGCTACTTAAATCCAAGCAAGCTTTGATTTATATTAATTCCTTCTGATTTTAAAAGATTCTGTGTCCATATAACACTCCCTCAGTTCACTACCTGGCTAGTTCACCAGGGAGACACAAACAGCTGGGAGGATGCCATGGTGGGGACAGTTATCCTCAACCCACATAAACCCTGTCAGTAACTCAGCCCAGATACTGGTTGGGTCCTATCAAGTAAATCAGGGAAGCGGCAGAAAGAACCGAGTCCAACAGCAGTACAGGACACCAATGACGCAGGTGGCTCTGGCCCCTGGCTGCACCTCCTGTGCTGACGCTTATCACAGGCTTTCCCATACCCACCCTGTAGCCAAGGGGGGGAAAAAAAAGCCAAAATAAAAAGTTGTGCACTTTGGATTGTTCATGGAGAAAAGGGGAGGAAATGGGTTTAAAATTACAGAGGAAGGAAAGGTCTGTAGACCAAGAAGAACATTTTTTTTTCACTTCCAAAAACCACACAAAGCTGAAAGCACATAGTTCAAAAGAGGTGTAACAGCTTGAGCCCTTCAAGCTTCCTTGCATCCCACTGGAAAAGGACATTCCTTTAACTGAAGCCTTTAATAACAAAGCACCTCCATAAAGCAGTCAAGTTTCTATTGGTAATGTATCAGAATACACTGCAAATGAATTAATTAACAGACGAACAGGAAAACTCAATACAGTAACTTAGATGGCAATACAAAGTTAGTTCACACCAGACAAGGTCTCCTGCAGCCAACAACAGGTTAAAGGTCAAACACTCTCATGGAAATGTAACGCCACTTGCATTTGGAGGCTGATGGAGAACAGCTAACAAAGCTAATCCAGATTCACCTTCAAATGATTTCACAGGGTTTTTTCCTCCCACCATCATCACATTATATTTTCAGTTTAATTTTGTTTCAGCAATATGCTTCACAGACTAAGATATTACACTTAACATTTGACACTAATGTGTTCTAACAAAGTTGACACATTAAAAGGATTACGCATTTACAGATTACTGAACAGGTTCCTCCTGGATGGCTGCCGAAAAAATCCTGCAAATGTTCTGGCTCTAGGCTTTCTCGGTAACACCCAGAATTCATCTTGCTGGCTTGGTGTAATCGGTTTGCATGCCACCAAGGGATCTGAAGCAACTGGGCTGCTTTCACTAGAGCCAGGCAGAGCAAAAGGACCTGAATAAATTATAAAGAAGGTTAGACATCAGCTAATTCTTCTTGCAACACACTGCTGTTTATTCTGGTGCTTTGTCAATTTAGTAATCCAGCAAAACCATATATATGGCTGTTATCTTGTATATGCAAGCGAGAGATTATTAGGAGGGAAAGGAATTTAAATTGTCTGTAATAACAAACCAGGAACATTCAGAAAGAAGAGAGAAAGGAAAAAAGGAGAAAGTTACCAGATAAATCAGGGTTGCAAAACTGAAATAAACATTTTATGTTTGCTTAGTTTATTTTTAAGCAGCAGAAATTCACACATTCTGAAAACCACTTAACTTCCAGGGATTTAAGTACTGAAAATGCAATGAGAGAAAAGTCACTCAGCAGGAAGGTTGGCACATTTGCCTTCCAGGCTGCTGAAGGAACAGTCTCAGAGGTAAGGACAGGACTGCAATTCTGAAACAGGTTAATTATATATATATTATATATCTATATATATATAGATATAGATATATGTATAAAAGAACTTTCCTGAGGACTTTCTGCATTTCTATACTTGCCATTTCAAACTTTCAATATTAATTTGAACTTCTACTTCCATGAGGGGAAAGCAGGAGTTTTGAACTTAGTCTTTAATCACTTCGGGATACAACCATGTGTTCTGCCAAGAAGTGTTTCTTTCAACTCCTGTACAGGGAAGGAGGGAAGTACTGTTTTATGTCAGTAACTCATCTGAGAAAGAATTATGAAATAGTTAAACTCACACACACCCTTCCTGCCTCTCTGGGAACGGAAGGGTGCATTTATTTATGTACTCCATTCAGAAAGCTGTATTTGAAAGCTATTTTAAGGCTGCAGACTGAAACGTTCAAGAGGCAACATTAAAGCAATCTGGACAAAAGGGACTTTTTAGCCTTCTGTATCTGCATGGCACCATAGTCTTTAGATGAATTCTATATATATTTAAAAGATCCATGCCAAAATTAGTGCACAATTAAAACAGGAGCACTGAAGAAGGCACCACCGCAACCTAAACTACCTAAGAGTTTTACACCTGTACAAAAATATTTTAACAGGGAAATCCAGTGTTGTTTCAAGTTGTACTGCAATTTAGAAAGCCTGTTCTTGACAGACTTCATGTTACTGCTTCTTTTCAATTAATTTTTATGACCTTTTCTGTTGAATTTTCACACACATACATACTGCTTGAAAAGAAGAAATTTCTAAAGGCACTATCAGGAGGCATAAAGCAGGAACTTAAATCCTTGGTGTTTGATGAAAATGTCATCAATGGGAAAATGATTCCTTTATACAATCTGGTGCAATGAATCGCTTTCTTCAAATAGTGAGTATTTATTTTAATGGTACATCGAGTGATCTTGGCAAATCCAATGATCCTCAGTAACCAAGTGATTTTGTTTTGGTTATAAAAAATGCAACAAATTCCAATCTGACAATTTACGTGTCTTTGGTGTTACTTTCAGTTCACAAAAATACCCCAAATCTTGCTTTCCCCTTCCCTCATTCATTCCACCACTCCCCTTGTCCTGCATCCTTCTATTTTCAACACACTGAATCAACCAAATTAAAGGAAGTGTACAGACCTCAAACTGCTGGTCACCTGCTTGTACTATTGATCAGCAGCTTTTACGACCTATTACAGCAGACTGAGAAACAACCATGGAAATTAAACTGCATGCTACATTTAGACTTTTGGAAGAAGACATCCCCCCCCCCACTCTTTTACCACAGCAGTTTGAACAACTGTGCCCCACACCAGACTGGAACAGAAACATCTGGAAAAAAAAGTTGCATTTATTAAAATATACACCTTTTTTAACAGTCTCAAAAAGCAGCAAATATATTTTTACACAGATTCTCAGAAATGCTATTCTACACTAAGAACAGATTTGTCAAATTGGTACCCAAAAGAAGATATAATGCCCTAGGAGGGGGCATTTAAAATGAAACTATTTACAGAGCCTCAACTGCAGAAGTCACATTGTACCTCAGCTATCATGCAGTTGAAAGCAAACATTTTATCAATGAGGAACAAACTACATGCATTTGTTTCCTTGAACTCATTACCTCGCCCATGAAGGAATGCTTGTCGGATACAGAAGACAAATGATGAAAACTGCAACAAAATTCAACCAGTTAATTAAAAAAAAAACATTAAAAACCCCCCACTTCCTGTATCTCATCTGTTGCTCCTCCAACAATGACAAAAAATGTTGTTTTACATAAAGCAGGTAGAGTACCACCATGTAATATCAATATCAAACAAAGCAGTGACCTGCCAACAAGAGGCAGACAGTAATTTCACAAACCATTAAATAATTAAAGCTAAGTGTCCAAAGGATTCTTGTAACCACATGGTTTGACAGGTTTCAGGAAGCAGGACTCAATATTTCACTGCGTATTCAAAAACAAGCTCGTGTGTTTTACAAGGTCTCTGTACTCCTGTGAACCTTGTCCATTATAAATACCTGCTCGAAATATATTCTCACTTTGAGATAACTTACACAGTTGACTATTTGCAGGGCAAACGAATGCAATCAAACAGCAAAGCTTCAAGGAGATTAGAGAGCTGCCAAGGTCTGAACTGTATCAACAGCTTGAAGTCAGCTCATTCAATAAAGCTTTGACAGTATTACACTGGCAAAACAAACAAACCCATGGATTAAGCACTGGCCCTGGCTTCCTCTTGCGCTTACTCTTTCTACTCATGGACAGGGGAAAAGGCACCTGTTAATTCCAGTTTCTAGGGAAAGAAACTGATCCTGCTGCCCCAGGAACATCACAAGAGGGCTGCTGGGCAAGCACCCAAATGTTACAACCCAGAGGGGATATGTAGACTAAGTGGTCTTGCTTTATTTCAAACTGAATTTGCCCCATTTTAGCTATTGCTCCCTTCTTACCCCGCCTTCTTTTCCAAGTTGTCACACAGAAATAAATCAAACGTCTTACAGAAATCAGAGTGCATCATATCACTGTGCTTCAGTCAAACCTGCAGCTCCACAGCAGAAAGCCTGACTGGGTCCCATAGAACACCAATGCTCTGCAGGAATTACATTGCTGCCTTTTATTTACACTATTAATTGCTTACTACATTCACTTTTCCTTATTTTACCTGGAGTGAATCTCAGACCATCGCTATCATCCATATTTCAGCCACCTGAAAGCAAGGGTTGTTCTCTAATCACCTCCCATTTCTCAGTGTCTTAAAATGTACTGGGAGTCTTTAGTATTTTATGGGTGTAAACTGTTACCTGAAAATGTTTATCCCCAGTAGCAATTGTTTAATACTGTCTTTACTTACTGGAGAAAAGTTATGTCACTATTCTTGCAGTATGGAAACACAGCAGCTGGTTTCCCTCTTACTACAAAACAGACATTCATTTGAATCATATAGATGAATGAATATTGGTGAATTTGCCATTCTCACTCACAACATTTCATATTTGGTTTGTCTCAATGAATTCAACGTATTTCTTCTCATTAAGCATAAAGCAGTTGTCCAGTACTTCTTAACTGACAATTACCTTTCCTTACGAGTAGTTTTACTGCTGCTGCCGCCTTGTTAGTTTTTTTTTCCTGTAAGTTTCCTTTTTTTATTTATGCTTTCTAGTTCCTCTAACCAACAATTTTCTTTTGAGAAAACATACATTCATGTTCCTCTGGAAAGAATGCTTGGTTTTGGAGGGTGTACAACAAGGCATTTGAAATGGCTTCCATCTATTTCTGTTTGCATTTAGTTTCTTCCCAATCACTAAATACTTCATCGCTCTTTGAGTATAGAAATAACAATCCTTCCAAAGCCTTTGTGAATTACTATATGCATGTGTGTATACAAACACACATTCAACATCTCTAAGGTGGGTTAACATTTTATTTGTACTTAAACTTACTGGCTTCAAGCTTGTGAGACTTGAAATTCATATACACAAGTGGAGGTGCTCTTGCCTGATCTCTCTGCAAAGTTCAGAGTTTCATCTCCAGCAGCAGCAGATTTGCAAGTGGCTGGAAAAATCTGCATTCTACCTCCTCCTACAGACTTAATAGATCCTGTCTCCCTGGTTTTTGTGCTCAAGCACTAAAAGAAAGAAACCAGACATTGGAGTACGTGTGTTCTCAAATGCTACACAGCACACAAGGATTGACGTACAGCAGTCAGTGTTTAGAAATGCAGCATTTCCAAGCAAACCTAAATTGCCCAGGTTCCATTTTGATTCAGTATCTCTTGGCTTATTATTTCTATTTGCAAGAATCTGCTTACTAAAGTGCTGAGGATTTATGTATTGATGACGAATAAATTTTTCAGAGTTATTAGAAGAAAACTGCAGGCAGTGACAGCAAAGTTGGGAGCTGGTGAAGTTTTGACCCTCTAGAACATAAAAGCAATATATTGAACAGCTTGTATTCTCCACAGCCTGTAACAAGTCCTTTTACCTGCTGCGTGGAGAACACTTTCATTCTCGGAAGAAGGCAGAATCTCCATTTCTATAGCTCATTAGTAACCAATTTCCATAGTTCATTAGTAAGCAAAAGGAATGTAAACCGACACCTTGAAAAATTGTCCTGTGCTTAGTAATAAACTGCTATTCTTTTCCAGGGTTAAGGCAAATATGCACAGTGCATACACTTCATATTTGCATTTCATGAATTTAACACCAGTGAGGCAGAACAAAAATAGAACAGCTTTATTCATCCATGGAAGATAATACACTAAGTTCTATCCTTCCCTAGAAAACCAAGCAGTTCTCTATCAGATTTTGGACATTTTAAGCACTTGGGAACTCACAAAATTGAAATTCTTTGCTCTGGAAACTATAGAGCCTAGCAAAACACATAACCTACTTAGTACATCATACTGTAAAAAAAAACTTCCATTAGAGCTCTCTGAGCAATTGCTAGGACAAGTAGATTAAACCTTTGAGCCCTCCTATGAAGGACAGAAGTGCAGGAAAGAGATTTTGGGGTAATAATAGTGCTGGGCATGACTATTGGATTATCTTCTATGGACCATACCTCCATAAGAAATTAAAAACAAAACAAACTGAAAAAACTGTTTATAAAAATCCTCCATGTTTATTTCTTACAACTTCCCTTCTCCATGTAACTATTTCAGGGTATATGGGTTCATAGAAACCCACAGTGCAATTCAGTGGTATTTCAGCATCAGAGAACACCATGAATGTCCCCACTCAGTACAGCTAATACCTGCACACCCAAAGCAAACCACCTGCCAGTGACTGAAGTAGTGAAACCAGGCACAACTCCACTGAATTCAGCAGAAATGTGCCTGTTTTGGCTGACGGCAAATTTGATCAAGGCTCTGTGTGCAGGCTCTGTATTCAAAGAGCTGTGTATCTCAGCCTATTACCATATCCATCTAGCAGCCACAAAGTCAGTTGCCCACCACTGTAGAACAACATATATACATCCACTTGCCCCTCTGTTCTCTTGAAAGGTACCCAAGCCAACAGGATCATTAACAGGATCATCAGGTAGCAACACACCAAGCAATCCTGTCACTTTAAGGAAGTGATTCACAGCATATTGTCATTTTAAAGCTGCTCATCTGCACCAGCTGAACCAGACAGTTTTTCTTATACCATTTCCTAGAAGTATTAATAATTATTTTAACATTCTAATAATCTCCCCTTCACTTAGAAAAAAATATTTCTGTTTTTAATGCTCCTCTGAATCCTTAATCTTGTCTTCAAGAACATTCTCTCTTCTATTAGCATGATGTGTGTGTGTATACGCAGAAATAGTCATTCAATCATTCATTACAGTGTTTAGCTGACAGTTCTAGAGGCACTCCAGAAAGGCCCAGAAATAGCTGAAATTTTCACGTAAAGCCATTTCTTGACACCATGATACAACGTGATTCATTTGATGAAGTGGCCAAAAAACTGAGTCATTTACTTTTGTAACACTAGTTAACACTGCAAGTCTCACCGAGATCAATTTCAATCTGCCATTTATTACTACTTCAAGAACTGTACATGCCTTCAAGAGAATCTACAGTAAACCCTTGCCCTTTTTATCTCCTTCATACCCGAGATCACAAAACTAACATAAGTCAGAAGCTTTAAGAAGATACTGCTTTCCTGTTGACTCGGATTGCTTCCAAGCAGCTTTGCACACAAAGGTATCATTGCATTACATCAGAGGGACCTTTTAAACCTGCAGTACGAGGCAGCAATAATGCATACAAAACAGCTGGAGAACAGGGTTCATTTCAGCTAAATATTTTGGAGATTCTCTTTAGAGGAAAATCTTTGTCTTCCTCTTAATGGATTGTTACCATAAATGTTTCATGAACATAATGTTTCATGTGGGTCCTACGTAAGGACAAGACAAAAAAAGTACTTGCTACTTCCAGTAAAACAACTGAAACCCTGGGCCATTGAATAAAAGTATTCAAATCAAACATATGCACATACATAGATACACTAAAAAAAAATACTCCCCTAGATCAACCAAAACATTACTGAGCTACTGTCTCGGTTTAGAGACAAATTTTAGGAGAAAATGCCCTGGAATGAGAATTTCCTCTAAAGAGGAGGTCTTCAACAATCCTGTTTGCCAAAGAGAGAAATGAATACCAGTGGGTGAAAGTGAAAAAAAAACCCTGTTTATTCAGAAAAAAAGGGTCCCCGCAAGGCATAGAAAAGGACTGAATAAATACTAGATATTGAAATTTCAAACCCTCAACCCCCACCCCCCACAGGGCCGCGTGGCCGGGAGGCAAAGATGGCAGCTGCCCCCTTTGTCTCGGGAATGGGAGGAACAGGAGTTCACGCAGCAGCTCGGGCAGAAGAGATGGGAACCTTTCTGACGTTGGTCTCCCCCTCACAGCAGGTGAAGCTGGTGGGTTTTAGCATCCTTTCTTTTGCTGGCTCGGTCTTTCCCGGGACCCAGAACGTCCGGCACAGCCCCCACAGGCTCCTGAGAGCAGTGGGAAAAAAAACCAAGCCAAAACAGTTCAAGGGAAAAAAAAAAAAAACAATAAAAAACCAACCAAAGGATCTCTGTTAGAGTCCAGAGAAAAAGGCGGGGACAGAAGAAAAAGCAGCTTCTTGACTAAGCAACAAAAGGAACAATGTAACATCCCGGTCCTGGGCGCGGAGCACGCCCTGCGAGGAGAGTTTGAACAGAGCCCGCACCCGGGGTTCCAAGGTTCCAGCCCCGCCCCTGGTTCATCTTAAAGCCCCAGCAGCCATTTCAGGGCATAAAGCAGACGATTTTGAAATTGAGTATCATCATAAAATCACCCCAAGACAGCTACATTGGACAATTCCGTCTTATTATACAGTATCACCAAAACACTTCATAATAGAGCTGCAGCAGTGTGAACCTCTATAGAATTGCAGGAAACAGGAGAGAAACCAACCTCACTCAGAACAAACCAGAGACTTCATAGGACGTGGATCCAAAGAAATTTGGATGCACTGATACATCAATTTCCTTGCCTTTGCAGTATGTGAAAGGACATTTGAGCTGTACATGAAGCAAACTGTAAGAGCAACAGAAACATTTTGCAAATTAAAAGGGAAATACTAAGCAATAAATCACCTACTTGGCTTCAGAAAGAATTTACTTATAGTTTAAAAAAAAAAACAAACAGTAATTTACTTGTTTCGTGAGAAACTTCTCACTTTCACCATTTTGGCTCCAATTCAATAACACATTTAAAGAATTCAAGAGTTAAGTTCATGTTTAAGCATGTTCCTCAGTTAAAGCCAAGAAGTAAAAATGGGCTGAGTCAATGTAAAAAGAACATAGCATTAAACCAAAGGCACTGATGGCTGCAACCTCATACACACAGCTGGGCACAGAGTATGAAATGTAACACTATGAAGTAGGAGTCTCTCCTACAGTAGCTAAGAGCTCCTGCCCCGAAAACAACAACACAATCGTTCTATCCACACTTATTTGTCTGTGCCTTGAGCACAAAGTCAAAATGTCACATAGGCTGCCTGCAGGCTGGTTTTACCTGCGAGTTCTCATGGCATCCATCAATGCTTGCAACTTCTGCTGCTCCTGAACGGCCCCCACAAACCCTGTGTCAACTACACTTCATAGCTGCTTGCACCTGGCCTTTCACAGCACTTACTGCATCTGGGTGAAACAGCAAAATGACTTTTTAGGGGGTCACTTCCCTCTGGGATAAATTTTGTTAAAGGTGCAAATCAGTGCAAATCTTTCAACCTCACCCATTTTGTGATATTACAGTCCAGGTAGCTTCAGACCTCTGCTTCAGAAACATGAATTACTATATCATGGGAAGAAATCAGCCTGTTTAGAAGCCAATCCCAAATTGCAAAAAAAAAAAAAAAAAAAAAAAAAAAAAAAAAAAAAAAAAAAAAAAAAAAAAAAAAAAAAAGAAACTGCCATCAATCACAAAGGAAGAAGATAGGGAGAAGTGCTGTCCCTTAATGCTATTTATAGTGCTGCAGTACTCCAGGCTCTGGAGAGGTCTGCAGATGCTGACGGGAGAAGTCTCTGCCCCAAACTGTTCACCCAAATGGGATGTCCAACTGACCCAGCCCACTGGTTCTAAAACAAACCAGCAGCTCCCAAATACTGATATTTAAACAAACCAAACCCCACCCACAGCCCTCTGAGCTGCCTGGCTCTTTCTGCCCTGAGGTTCTCAGGATAGCAAAGCCAATTAAAATAAACAGATTTATGACGCTCACAGCATTTTCTGCATCGGGACCATTCACGGACTGCTTACAAAAAAAAATTTAGAAAGTACAAAGGCAGTAAGGCCTGTAGCCAAAACAGCTGAAGTTAACGCTTCAGGAAATACTTGAGGGATCCTGCTTACAATGGGTGGTTTCCTACGGCTCCAGCTGTCCCCGCTGCCTGCTCTACCCCAGGACAGCCCCACAAGGGCTCCAGAGCATTAAAGCCAAGCTCTTGTTCAGAAAGCTCAGGCTTTAATCAGTGGCATGATGAAAACAGGGGCAATATTAACTACAGGTAAATCAGCGCCCTGTTTTCCCCACATGCTCCCTTTTTGTCTTCTGCAGCTTGAGAGCAGATTTACAGAATGTTCTGCATTGGAAGGACCCACACAGATCATCAGATTCCATTACATGGGCATGTATACATGGGCCTTTGCATCTCATCCAATGGTTGTAATGATTTTAAATGGAAAAAATTTATAAAAAGGGATATATTTATAAAGCCAGAAGCACTTTTTCCCATACTCCATAATTATTTCTATTCATACTTTTAAATTACACAACATTTAACAAGGACTATACTCTGGTTAAAATGGAAGGCAGTTTAAAAGTGTGACGTTAACTGGTCCAAAAAAAGAAGGAAAAAATAGAAACAAGATGAAAACAAAGCCAAAAATCCATCCACACCATTAAATTATCATTTTCCTGTCACCACCAGTTTATTCTGACCATATGAACACTGGCATGTCATTCTTTTGCTTTCACAGGAGAGAAGACAGAACTCTACTGAAATCAGAACAATACAGATATTATCGTAAGGCACATAAAACTGCACCCAGGATATAAAAAAAAAAAAAATTCAGCAGTCCACTGGCAGCCCCAAATTCGGACTATAGGCTGCTGGGGATTGTCACACAGGTACAGCTTACAGGAATGCAGCAGCTAACCCAGCAGCTCAATGTAATGCCCAGTACTTTAATCATGGTTGGACTAGAAATTCTTCAGGGCCAGATCTGTGCTTATCCAGGTGGATAGGTGCAAAGTCTCTCATACATTTGTTGTGCTACATAAAGCACTCACTAGATTGATACTACAAATCCATACATTTTTAAGAATTATGTCAAGGTACATTTTGCTTTCATTATTTCTTAACTCTCAAAGAAGCACTACCCCAACCACTTTTTCCCCTCTCAGGAAAATGAATCACAGCATCTCATCCTTCCCCTATTGAAGTCTGTGGGAACAGGCTCAAGCTCAGACTTTGCATACTTTTATTTGCCATTAGCTAGTAACTCCCACACAGAGTGAACCTGGGACTACTTTCATAGTCACCTGCATAAATATGTTTTGTCAATCCACAAAATTGCAGAAAAAAATGAATGAATGACCATTACATATCCGTTTGGGCTACATCATTATCATTTCAGACTACAACCAAATCCCATTTTCCCTCTGCAAATTCAATTTCCATCAATAGCCCCATACATCACTGGCTGCTCATGTTTGTGGACTCATTTATTACTTTAAAAAAACTGAAAGATTACTGCCAGTGTACAATAGGCAAATTGCATTTTCAATTCCCAACACACGTGCTTCAGGGGACAAAAAAGGAAAAACAAGGTAAGAGGAAGAAATGCAAATGACTGCACTGCTAACAGCTGTATATTACCCTAGTGGCATTACCACACTTCATATCTCTGGTGGCACACTTCAGAGGGGGAAAAAACCCCACTACATTGCCATTCAAGTAAATTCTCTTATCATTTTACTGAATATTAGTTTACTCTTTAGGTTTCCATTATATTTACCCAAAACCAAGCAGGGATGTGTCTTTCTACACATAAAATTTTAATTTAATTTGGCCAATTTTTTCCCCTGACCAACGTGGATAACAAGCTAGATTTCAGGTGCAATACTGCTTTCCAAGTGAGAAGGCAAAAAATCCAAAATGAAAAAAACCACCCCCACTGAAAAGGTTAGACAGCTGCTTGGTGTGCCAAACCTCTCCCACCCATTCTGTGGAGCATCACAGAGCAATGAAATCTGCAGGAGTCAAAACTCTAGACTTCTCAGAAAAAAAAAATGTACTGCATCATTATTACAGCTACCAGTATCCAGCACACTAGAGTAACTTGCACTGAATTTCACCATCTGTGCTGCATGGATTATTCAGGCACACATTAGCTGGCTGCTTCTGGTAAACAGTCATTTCATTTGTGGTGTGTTGCAATGCAACAGAACAGCTCTTGAGGGAATTAGACCAGGCAGGTAGTTCCTGCCAATCATTTCAAGGGTCCATTCTCACACCAACAGGTATAAGATTCAGACACAATGCCAATTAGTGCTAATTGTAGTTTCCTCCAAGTCCCTCTGCAACCAAAGATGACAGAGACTTCATACGTGCTTCTTAACATAAGCAGCAACACTAATTTCATTCACTTCAAAATCCTTTCTGAATGCAGAGCTCTAAGCTTGACAAATAAGTTTACCAAGTTTTCAAATGGCAAAAGTACCTCTCTTCTAAGGAATCTACTCAAAAGTATTTTTCTTTACACCTCAGTGTCACAGCTACCTGATAGGAAATGGTTGTTCAGTAGGTTTTCACGCTGCATTTCCCTAAACAGAAGACTGTAAATCTTCAGACCTTGACAAGAAGAAATGATAAAGCGCCATACTCTGGTGCTGCACACAGAGCCAAGGGACCTTCTCCAACAGCGGGAGCATCCAGTGCTGCTCAGAACAGGCTATGTCTGAAATACCCTTGGGACACAGCGAACAGCAGGGCTGCTTCTGCACACACCTGGAGTTTCTTTGCCTCCAGTAGCATCAACTTCTTTCCTTCCCTGGCTGTACACATTGCTCTGTGGAGCTGTAGGAACCCTCCCCCACACATGTAGGGTTTTTGATGTCAGAGGCTGCTTGCTCAGGTTCTCCTTCCCTCCCTGGCAGGCAGGGATCTGCTCAGCTGTACCAAGAGCTGCCCACAGCTTCCTGAAGAGCCATGTCAGGTAACCACAGACTGAGCACAACTGAGCAACAAAATCTTGGGGAGTTCAATTCAGGTCAATGCTGTCATGTTCACCAATGGGGAACTTTAAGGGCAAACATTACTGGGGACAAACACAACCTCAATTTCAGTGAATTATCTGTATCATCGGTGAAACCCACAGTAAAAGATAATTATGGCTTAAAGAGGTCATTTTGGAAATAGTTTTAATACCTCAGTTTCACACCAATCCTAAAAACACCAAAATCAGTCTAACAATATTCCCAGTGTCCATCCATCCAGAGCCTTTCAAGCAACACAAACAACTTAAGACTAAAACTGTTTGCTGCCACCATTTCATGCCTTAATCATTGTATGTTTAAATACACACATCTACAAATGTCATGTCCACAGACCACAAGCCTTTAAAAAAAAATAGAAAAATGTTAACAATTAATTAAACCACTTCTCATTACCTCAATTTCCATCTGCAATTATAATCATTTCCCATTTAAAATATCCACCACATTTTATTCTTAATTAAAAATTACATTCTTGCAATGAAGTGCAATATGAATTAACAATTCAAATATTATCTATGCAAATTTTTTAGTCCTTTGATTTTTCTCCCATTTATGCAAAGCCATGTATAGGTTTATTTTTATTAAGCTTGTATAACTTCACTCAACGTCTTCTGTTCTGAACTCTACACATGTTTCAATCCAAGGACGCAGAAATAAGTTGTAAATTACACAATTTCTTTTTAAGTCCCATACCATTCATTTAAGAATCAATACATACGTGCAGAAGTGTCTTTCCTAAATAATTAGAAAAAACCTCTGTAATTTTAAGATTCAAAGACATCTTAAGTTTCCAATGGTTTTGACAACAGCCATTTCTTCAAGCCCTGCTGTGTAAAGCCATTGGAGAAATTGCTGTAACACAACAAAACCCCATCTTTAAATTAGCTTTGCCTGCACCCAGAGTTCAGTTTGACTCCTTAACATTACTCTCTGCCCTCAACTCTCCCACAGGCTTCTCTTATCCAATTTAGTTTTATCTCCCTCAGCAGTGTTTTGAACTTTTATCCCAGATTTAAAATTTCTCCCTGCTTCATCAGCCAAGAGCAAATTCAGATTCTCCATGTGAACAAACCCAACACAAAGCATTAAAGCCTTAGAACGTGAATTGTTTGCCTAGAGTGTCTGTTGATTTCAAAGGAATTCAGCAACAAAGTAGCACCAAAATGCTAACTTTTTTCAAAGTTTCAGCACCCACTTTGTATTGAGAAAACCCAAGAGTTTAAAACCCATTTAATACGAGTATCATTAGAATAATATATTCAGAATTACACACACATCCTACCAATATCAATCACTACCTTGCCCAAAGCTACTCTTACACCCCACTCCAGCAGGAAACGCACTAAGCTCAAGTCCAGCTGAAATTGTGCCACACACATACAATGAAGGGGGATTTCTCAGCAAGGATCAGCCATCTCCAAGAGGCTGCCTGTGACTCCGTGTTCTGGTTTCCCTGCCAAGAGAAGGCATTCTGCAGCTGGGAGAAATTAAGGCATCATACAGTAAGTTCTCTTCAGCTGTGTGATTGTAAACTGAGGTTATTCAGAATGGTAATTAGCTGTGCATGCCTAGTAAGGGAGCAAGCAAAGGTGGCCAGATGCTGCACAGATAAGATCCACACACAGATTATCATTACAGACCAGAAGAGGAATTTTTCAAGGTCCAGAGGGCAGTGCAACAGCTTTAAAAAGAGTATATACTTATGAGGCAATTAGATGTGTCAATGTGAGGCACAAGAAAAATGCAGCATATTGCAGCAAGATCTGCAGTTTACCAAATTACAAGGACAGATCTTGAAGTCAAATTATACAAACGCAATTACACAAATTACACTGTAACCTTCAAAGGAAGAGGTCTTCATTGTATTCCAAAAGCCTCACTGTGTTTTATTAATAAATTCTGGCAGGACAAAGTTTGAAGTCATGCATTTATTTCAGTGGCTAGTTTAAAACCCCCTTTATTCAATGATCTTTTTCTGTCATAATCTCCTTACCTAATTTAAACGGAGTGCATTCTCTCGCTACGAGTGTAATTTTCATTTAAGTTGTTATAACTTGTGCACAAAGGAATATGTCAGTTCAGCTCACCAGCTAATACATTCTCCTGTGCTATATGCGAGCAAAAGTAGACTATTTATATATCCCAATATAAGAGTCACTTTTTTACAAAAAAGGCCAGATAGCATCAAGCCGCACATAGCACACCTGGGAGAAGTCACAGGACATTTCTACACAAATACTTACTCTTGTTTCTTTCTTTCCCAACCTGCAAAGACTGCTTGAGATAAAAGCAACCAGAAAGGACTAAGATCTGAAGGCAGTTCCCTGGCATTGTCTTCTCCCTCTCACTGTTTCAGAAGAAAACACATATGAAGTCTCTGTCTCCCCCTCCAATTATGTCATTTGTTCTCTGCTAACTCTTATCCATGTAAAAAAAAGAAAAAGTCCTTCTATCCAAGATTCTAATTGGAGGAGCTTTAAATAGCTAATTTAACCTTGGGAGGATGTTCATTTTCACTGAACATATCTCTCCAATCTATGAAACAGACAAACCCTTCATTTCACCTGAGCATGCCATTCTTTAATTGCGACAGCACTGTGAGATAATGCATTTCAAACAGTTGATCAACCCAGAGGGAGTAAGAATGCCCAAATATTTAACAGACAATTATGCCTTTTAAAATGAAAACTCAGGCTTGTGAGGATGGTTATTGCATGATCAACACCATCCTAATGCCATCACACAGAGACAATTTATTTTACACACCAAAAAGCACTGCTTTTTCAGAAATTAATCAGTAATTAGCAGCTGTATAATTTTTGATCTGTCTCAGCTACTGCATATCAGTTTACCAGCTCACAGCCTCTCTCAGAAGAGATTATCTGATTAAAGAGAAATGGAAAGACTACTGCTATTTGTCCTCTTTGAAAAATTCCACCAGCTCAGTAGCAATGCTGATTTCATGATTATGAAACTCCAGAGCAAACCAGATTTATCCTACAGCCAACCTTAGAGAAGCTGAAAGAGTGAAGGTGTAGCTGTAGCATCCCCTACGTCAGAGAACCTCATATAACAATTACAAAAGGTTCCTCTATTCTGAAGTGTAGCATGGTCTGATAAGGCAGGTGCATCCTAAAGGAATTCAAGCCATTAAAGGAAAAAAAAAGGTTCCCTGGAGAATAAATAACTTCTCTTGTCATTGTCAGTGTACTCATAACTCAGCACTGCGAGACACTGGGACCCTAAGGACATCTGCTGGCATGATAAACATTGCCCAGAAAGATATCAGAGTCCTCCCAAGCACCTTGGATCCACTCAGACAGTTCAATCTGTTGCTGTGCAGCACAAACTTCTTGTCTTGCTTCCCAAGCAGAGAAATCAGGTAGGCTGGCACCTGCATGAACAACTCCCAGGTCAAGAAGGCCTGGCTGCTCTCTCACTCTGTCTTTACACAAATTAAAGCAGGAGGAAGTCTGGCCATTTGATACCTAAACTGAGCTAAGCACAACAAGCTGCAGCACAGAAGTTGACCTCCTCCTTTGCCACAACAGTGAGAAGCCCTCCTGTGTCAGTCAGCCTGGGCTGCATTTATCTGGGCATACAACTGCTCGTCCTTGTGCAGCAAGTCTTGAAAGCACCACCAAATACTTTGCCAGCACCCTGCTAAGCCAGAGTTTGGGAGGGAGAAAGCACAGCCACTTCCTCAGAGCTTCTCATCCAAACATACATCTTCAGCACCCACATTAACCAAACCTTCAAGCCACCCTCACTCAGCTGGGAGAATGCAATGAGGAAATAATTTCACAATGTTTCTTTGACCAAAACAATCCATGTCACTGAATTCAAGGAAACAACTGGACAGCTGTAGTGTACCCCTATTCATATCCCTGCCGGCCCTTTCCATGTGGTTTCCCCTTCCCCCATCTCTAGTCCAAACCACTCCCTCAGGTTCTCCCTATTGGCTCTGTTATCCTAACTCCGCCCTTGTACCGCCCCCCTGTTCCCCAAGATAGGGACTGTGAATCAGATGAAGCTCTCTCTCTGCCTTGGGGTTCAGCCAGCCACCAGCTTCTCTCTCTCTGGGCACCATGCCATGTGCCAGCCCTCTGCCTATGGGGGCTGGCACGTGTGCTAGTCCTAGGCCTTGGGGAGTTAGCATGGAATAAAGACCTTCTGCAGTCTCCATACATGAGAGCCTTCTCGCCTCCTTTACCGCCACCGCGTTGTTGCTGCTGCGTGCCATACCATCGCAGAGAAACGCAGCAGCAACAGACGGCTTTCTTAGTGTCTCCTTACTGCCATGTTTTAGCATCACACAAGACACAGGAACATAAAGAGCCAGGACAGACTGTGTTTTATGAGTATACTGTGACAAAAATGGTCCAAATAGTTCAAATCCAATTCAATTTAAATGCTTCTAAATCAGGAGTGACTTCGGTCAAAGGAGAGCAGAGGAATCTAGTTTGCCAGTCACAGGTGTGATGTGTTTACACTGGCCTTCACTGCAAGGACAGAGTATCACACTCAGCTCTTCTGTAGCTGTCAATCCAATCCCAGAAACAAAAGCTAGAGCAAGTCAACCAGGTTCAAAATCCTGGAACTGATGAAAATGCAGACTGTCATCTGAGAAGTGCTGGTTACACACAAGCCAACTTAAGAAGGTATTTTTAACATGTTTGTTCAGCCTCATGATCTCAAAAAATAGCTACAGCCCAGTCCATTGGTGCCGTTCTCAGGATATGGGAACATCAGGAGACATTGAGGTCCTCAGGGGCAACCACAGCCCATCACTCTTCAAGGCCTGCATTTCTTCACAGTAAGGTTCAAACCAGGACACCAGAAACTACCCTGTTTAAGATCCTACAATACAAAGTCTCTCAGAATCATGGTAGGGTTCAGGCTTTTTTCCTCAAAATTATCATTAGATCCTTTCAACTGTTTTATGCTTGAGCAAATCACCTATGATACAGTATATTATGCCATACAATTTCCTTATAATTGTCACTTGCAGAATTCTCCCATGTTCCATAGTGAGAACTCTGGGCCTCACAAACACTTCTGGGATGGCACCAAACAGAGAGGAACTGGGGAAGGAGTGGCAAAGAAAAATATAGCTGAAGTTTAGATTAAAGTGCACGTTAAACTGATTTTTAGAACACCAATGTGTATTTTACACAGACTCTGTTGCCACTGTTTCTACTGCTTTTCTTGAAACACTAAAGAAAATATATAGTTGGCAAAATAGAGCCTAGACAGGAAAAGGAACAAATCTGGCTGTGAACATGATTGTTCAAATAGCTTGTTTCTTCACTGCTCTTCATCATTGCAAAAAACATGTCCATAGGCATTAGTATTCAAATCCAAGCAATCTCTACACATTTCCCTTCCATGACATGAGCTGCCCAAACTGATGAAGCAACATGTAAACTATAAAACATCAATGCCACTGTAGCTTTCCAGGGAAGAAACTGAAATATCATTGTCCTATATCAACATAGCCTGTGGTAGATAAGTTTTTTCTTGTCAACATTGCAATAAATCATTCACCAGTCAGATTTTATCTGATGCTGCACCATCACACTCAAGGTAGAAATCTCCACTGACTGAAGGGGGACTTTTTTCAAGACCAAAACCAACAGTCCTGTGTAACCAACTACCTGTAATGTAGTCTTTCTCCACCACTTCAACCCTGGTGCAAAATTAACAGTTTTCATTAACAGTTACCAGTTTTTATTTGGACACTTACAATTCTGGCTTCAAGGTCAACAGAAAAGCAATAGCAAAAGACACTTCAGCCAAAGGAACCACAAGGCCATCTGCCTTCAGTATCATCCACCAAAGAGGTTTCTGCCCTATAAAGCAGCCTCGTTACTTGGTTGGACAGGACTATTCTTTAAAAAAAAAAAAGCCAAACTGATTTTGCAATGGTGTCTCTAATCATGGATTCAGACACACAATATGAATCCCCATTGAAAAGTCAGTTCTACACTACTACTACAATATCTGCTGAATATTTGTTCTATTCCACCTACTAACCACTTTATTAATGGAAGAAACCTATTCAGGTATATAATTCCTAAGCTTAATTGTTATTATGCCAGTATTTAAAAGCAGTTGTATTCATAAATAAATATATATATAGCAACACATAGCAACTTAGGACCTTAGGAGTGCTCAACAGACCAGACAGTGATCCAAGAGAATCAGAGCATCCTCCTTACCAGAGATGACAAATATCTGAGAAATCAGGTCCCAGTGTCTGGAAAACTGCTCCAGCTGATCGGCTCCAGCGGGATGGATGACACAGCTACCCGTAGCCATGCATCCAGGAACCCGAACTCATCCTTGCAGCCCACCTAAGGCCTGGACAGCAAACACTGCCTGAGCATAAGGGCCCAGCTACACTGGAGAGGGACAGGGCAAAGAAAGGAGCCCCCAGTCCCAATGGGAGGATTCCTGCTGATAAGAGGCAAATGCCTACAGCAAGGACAGCACAGTGCTCAGGAAGACAGCACTGCACCTCGTGCTGGATTTTGGTTTTGCAGCCAAGGAGAATGAATCAGGAACCCACACGGCAAAGACAATCAGAAGAACCACAGACCAGTGACCATCAGAACAAGTCATTAGTGGAAGACAGACAAGAATGAAAGGACAAAGGAATAGCAAAGCAGCTCTCTAAAGCTATTGATAGTTCTGAATAATATACAATTCTTCAGTCTTTCTATGAGATGCTGCAAATATTAAAGACACTAACACTGCGTTACCCTTACGGTCCAGCCAAGAGGTCTCTGGAGGTCTTTTTCATTATATATCCAAACCCACAGCATTGGCTCCTTCACAGCCACCTTGGCACCACTGCAGCATCATTCTGGAAGGCAGGACAGCAGAGTCATACCATAAAACACAAACAGGTGAGCAGGCCTCTCACAGAGCACATGTCTGAAGACAGCAAGGCCAGGCAGAAAGGTCCAATTTCTGCTGATTCTGCTTGTATCAATCACAGCAAAGGTCAGTGAAAGGCAGCAAGGGAAGCACTGGATAGTTCATCGGGTTTCCAGAGCAGACAGGACACTACCCCTGGCTTTGATCCTTTATTTCACTCAGTTTTGCATGCTCCGGCCAGCCAGCAGAAATGGTGTTCACCAAAGCCATATATTTCATGTCCACCTCACCAAGAAAGAACACTTTCAGTAAGGCCCACACACTTTAACATCATTTCCAATGAATACAACTGAAAGTATGAAACGCCAGGATGGCCTTTACTTTACAAATAGAAGCAAAAAGGCAAATCAGAAGCAAAGAGACAGTAAAAATCAAACTTTAAGGCCTGTCTCATACTCAGTGTACACAGTTTAGAAACACCTGGTTTTGCAAAGAAAGAGAGCACTGCTTCATTACATAAAGGAAGTGCTCATAGCCTCAGTTCAACTGAAAGCATAACTATCAGGCACATTAATAATTCTGTTCTGATCTTCAGCTTTTTAGCAAGTGAACTTGTTACTAATAGGGTGCAAATGAGACAAGTTGGAGATGACATTGACAGCATGCATCTCACAAACCTCATCTGTCTCTGCACCCAAAATGCCTGATCGTGTCTCCCAAACACAGGAGCGAACAGGGGATTGCAATTTCAAACTACAGGAATGAAGAGGCATTGATCAAGATAGAAGTCAAAACAGCGTGAAGGTGTAATCAAGACTACTGTAAAACTAGAAGACCTCAGAGACAATGAAATAAGTTAATTTTCTTCCTAAGTTGGTTTTCACCTTGGAAACTAATAGTTGAAAGAGAAAAGGTCACACTGCTTAATAGCATGAAATAGAGAAAACAATACATGCAGATAGTGTTTGACATGAAGTATTAATTACCCTTTTGGCAGAGCATCTGTTTGTTCCGTGATGTATTACTCCTTACACTGAACCATGGCTTGGGATTCACTTATGATAGGTGTCACTAGTGTGTGGACAAGTCACTTTTACCTTGCATCCCTGGATCACTGTATCCCAGGTGTGCTCATATATTTTTAAACACAGCTGGTTTCTTGGCACATAAACATGAATTGCTGTGTGATTTTAAGTGATTAGCTAAAAAGAAATGGCTTGCTGTTTTGTTACCAAATTCAAGAAATTCACACACAACTCCTATGCTGCCTCCACGGGTGAAGGAAATGTGCTCTTTAGCTGTTAACTTACAGTCTCTTGCTTTGATTACCAGGGTAGCCAGGTCTGCCTTTTTTTCCCCCTTGGTTTGCCCTCTTCCTTAATTGATAAACACATCTGAATCAAAGAAGTGAAAGGAAAAGACAAGGTGAGAGAAAAATTAACCCAAGAAATTAGAGTAACAGGTATCTCATAACACTTAGGCACTTCAAAGGAAGGTCAAACAGGAAATGAGATTTAGACCAAGCAAAAGGTTCTCGTATTCAGAATTAAGAATTCCAGGAATTCTTCAACATTTCTTATATTACAAGAAGCATTGAGCAAGATAACAGCAACCCGAAGAACTACCTGATAAAAATATAGGCATTTACTTTTCCAGCAAACCACCAAGGATGATTTCCTGCACCCTGTGATCAACTCACAAGAGCAGCAACACTTCCTCTTTTGGACATTTCATCAGAGCACTGCCTTCAGATATTTTCTCTAATATTATGTTATGGCTCACCATTGCCTTATCTGGGAAGCCCCAGCACAGCTGCAGTGTGAATTCCATGTTGAATTTGACTCAGGTTAATTGTTATTGCTGGCAATCTGCTGGCTGTGGGGTAAAAGCCAGCCAACAACACAACAACAGCTTCTTCCGTGAATTGCTGTAATGCAGAAATATCCAAGCCAAAGACTGAAAGCAAAGAGACCCAGACTCTGCTATTTCCACTGGAAGTCATCCCTGCAGAACACTGCCCAAATGTGCCAGGGAAAGCCTGAGCTACTGTGCCAATGCAGGACTCCAGGGTCTCAGCGTTCACTACAGCCCCCAAGATATTTTTAAACTACTTCTAACTTCCAAGTATTTTTTACTGCATTTATTTCTCAGCGATGACTTAAGTAAGTGCTTATTTTAAATAATATTTGACATTTTGTTAGGTACACTGGAAAATAAACCAATTCTTACATATGCAAAAATTAGGAATTAATGAGGCCTGGCAATTATCTTGATGGAAAGAACCAAGTGACTTAGTTGAACATACAGAGACTCACTAAAAAAAAGTCTGCTCTAGTAGTTAAAAAACAAACAAAATTGCTTCTTATTGATTTTAATTTAGGTTGAAACACTAGCTGTCTCTCCAACAAAGCCAGAAATGGAAACAACTATAAATGAGTACAAGATGTGATAAGATAGACAGATTCTTAAGCAATCTAGTATAAAGATGACCTCCAGTTTAGACAGTAGTTAAAATATGATATCATATGTATGGATCAATAAGTAAGTTTGCATTTGTCTCAGCTCCAAAAGCCAGAGAGCTATGTTCTCTTTTCTTTAGCGACTCTAAAATGTTTCCAATTAAGCCCTACTGTTTTTTTTCTTACAGATCCTCTAGATTCTAATTTACAAATAAAATCAAGAGAAGCAATTAAATGTTAAGTACTATCAGCATGTTTCCCCAAGTGATGCTCATGTGGAACAGAATAGAAGTAGTCCAATCTTGATACAGAAGAATGGGTTACAAATTGAAATACATTCCTATTACCATTACTTGCAGGCTTCATGCTCTAGCAAGTCCTAGAATCAGCACCATGCTGCCCATCCCAGGCACAGGAGCCTGCACCTCCAGTCTCCCAGGCTGCAGCAGCTCTGATCCACTTCACTCCAGTCTCCAGAGCCAGCACAGACACAGAGCAGGGGCTCAGGGTGCATAGGAAGAGTGTGTGCAGCACAGAACAACACTAGAAGGAACTTTTGGTGATGGCCATCCAGCCCACCACGTTAAAGGCTAATTGAAACCTTCCTGGCAGACTGCCTGGTCACTCCTCTCTGCTCTCCAGACAGCATGCACTGCCAGGGCCTGCCTGAAGCACACCAGAATATCAGGATCAATCAAGCATGATTTATCATCCTTTCAGCATGCCAGAACTTGAGCCAGCATTACCTGGTAGGTATGGATCAGTGTTTTTTGTGAAGGCTCCTATATTTGGAAGGCAGGTCTCCCTCTCTGCTTTAGCCATAAAGATCTCTCCACTTTCTTACCTATCTTTCCAGACCCCAGCCTCCTCCCAGATAATATTAGCTGGGGGAGAAGGGACTGTTTTTTCCTCATTTGATACACGAAGCTAATCAGACACAATCCAGGTAAAAAGCTAAAAGCACCCAAGGGATGCTACCTTAATGGAAACAGGGTCACAGTAACAGAGCAGATCTAAATTCTTGCAAAAATCTCAGTATCCACTCCCCCCACCCACTTCCAGCAGAGGAGGAAAAGAAACACTTTCTACCAAAACCAGCAGCATGATTAACAGTAACAGGGTGAGGGTATGGATGGCAAACCCTCCCCCACATTCCTAAGAAATCTACTGCCTCCTTAGGATTACATCCAAATTGTAATACCCACTCCAAGTTTCTGATGAAGCTCATACCCACTCCAAGTTTCTGATGAAGCTCATCTCTTATCCACACCCGTGTCATCACACAAGGGCGATAACTGTAGCCAGAAGGCCACAGGCAGGTTCTGGAGCTGTGTGAAGCCTTCAGTGTACAGTGTCTGACAGAAGTCAAAGCCTGCGTTACCCTCTTTAGATAACTCCACATCACCTGGACTGTTAGGGGATGCACTGATTGCTACTCCCTTAAAAACTGTTGGGCTTAAAAAGGAAACAAACAAAACCACAAGAAATTATCTGAGACACTAAGACTGCAGAGGACTTAAGCCTTTCTTTCTATTTCTAAAATTGCCACTATAGCAGCATTCAAGCCACATTTAAAGAAAAAAAAAAAAAAGGAAAGGAGATTAATTAAATTCAAAGAGTTTATTTTAATAAAATTAGAAATCCTAAGAATCAGTGATCCAGGACACATGCACTGAGCAGCAGAGTATTTTGTTCAGCACTGACTCCAGTAATGATCTAGAAGTCATACTAGGCAAACAATCAACATGAGCTTCCTTGCTGTGGCAGAAAAATAGGCCACTGAAAATCCCTGGACAAACAAAAAGGGCAATAGCATTGCACATACATGATATGAACAAGACCAGTGTTCAGTTCTGGTGTGCACCCTTCTAAAGAAAAATATGAAAAAGAAACCTGGAGAAAAGCCCAAAAAAAAATATTCTGACAAAAATTGTTCAAGGACTGGATAAAATCTCATGGGAAAGGACTTGTCGGGTTCAGGTCACTGGGTTAATCAGGACATTGTAACATGGTTTTATTGTAATGTGCAAATACTCTCATAGTAACAAAATACCAGAGGGCTCTTTAAACTAGTAGATAAAAGACAGTTGTTAAAGTGGTTGTATATTTGTAGTTTGATCTTCAGTAATTCAAGCACCACTTTTTTGGTGGCTTGTTTATTTTGGTAACTACTTCATTCATAGAAAGAAGTTTGGTATCACTTCAAAATGGGCATCAAACAAATAACCGATTTAAAACACAACTGACAAGAATTCCAAGGACTGATACATATGATAAAGCCAGAATTTTAATGGACAGACTGGACATCTCTGCTTCACCACAGGCAGACTCATACTAAGAGGTGGTTTTGCATTTCACCACACAGCAAAAGAAAAACTTTCCAAGAAGTATAAAGACAGTATTAAAACAGCACCCCTTTGACACAAAGCCACCCTATGGGAATATACAACGAGCATGGTTGTGTTTCAGAATAATTTCATGATGAGGGTTATGGGACAAATCCTCAACTGGTGAAAGCTGCCACAGCAACAGCACCATCAGCTGTGCCATGACAGTGTGCAGCAGCTGAGGACCTGCCATTGCACCAAGAAAAGAAATTATAGAACTTGCACATTTTACATCCCCAGTTTGCAAATATAACAATGAATTAATTCACAGTAAACAGAAGGGGAGCGCTTTTCAATGCATAAACAATGTAGTAAGAAACAATTTTAAAAGTCACAGTTTCTGAAACTGCTGTCACTGAGCCCAAACTTTTAACACTTACTTAAATAGCTAAAACTGTACAAAGGTCTCACTTTAAAAACAGTTATAAAAACAGTTATACAGAAACCATATAATCTGATGCAAAACCCTTGAGCAAAGAAGGAAAAATAAACAACTAATTTTAGAACCTGAACACTCCATTAGCAATTCTTACCAATTAAACTATGATGCAACTGCTGTCAGCAGGCAAATTTTAGTTGTATTTTAAGCACGGATTTAAATACAAAATACATGAGCTACTGCACTGTAACAATAATAAATCAACTACCTACAAGTAGCATGGAGGCCAACAACAAGAAGAGACATTCAACTGGTTCTCTCTACCTATCCAGTGAATGGATGCAATGTTTAAGAGACAGACATGCTGCACAATCCCTCATTTTTACTTTGACTGCAGTAAATCTATACCATAATCTCCAGAAGTCTAAAAGCACTTTAGTAAACTAAATGCCAATGAAAGTCTATCGAAAATTTAATCCTTAAACTCACTTTTGATAGCAATGTAGATCTGTACTTAATTATTTGAAATCAACTAGGTATCTTTATTGTTTCCAGGGGGCTGGGGAGGGATGGATGAACACAAGCCTCACACTGAGGCCACTAAACTGAGGTTTATATAAATATATGTCTACCAAAAAAAAATTTCACTAAACTTGCTCTAAAAAGCTCTTTGTAAAAACCTATTTATTTTGAGAAATGTATCACTAACTTCACTACCTCCAATATCTATAAACCCAATTCTTGTAAAATCCAGGGTGGGGGGAGAAGATTATACAGGGAAGCATTTCTAAGCATACCAAAATGACACAAAGGCAGAGAGTGGTCCTCAGTAGTGGGAGTTACTTCAGGGACATTCTTGTTTCAAAGAAATGTAAAGAGACCAAAATAGAAGTCGGTTGCTTTCAGTTGAGGACCATCAACAAGGGTCAGGACAGAACTGTTTCTATTTACCTCTGCGGGAGAAAAATGACTTATGCAGTGTATTGGCACATTACCATCATATCCTGCTTATTCAGCGTTCACCTCCTCTTACACTGAAGTCCTCTTCCACTCTGGGACAACTAACACTGGTCATCAGCCAGCCTGACAAACTCTCCAAGGAACTCCAGGACTAAGACTTCAGACTGTTAAAAAACAGTAATCCAAATAGCAGATACTTTTACAGGAGCAAAAAAAGGGCAAGGCACTGCTTTGGTTAAAGCAAGTATTATAGCATTTCCTACATCTCTTACAAGCCTCCTGCAAAGGCAGAAGATGGAAAGAGTGAGGTGTGGGAAAACTGAACAACTCTTTCACTTTGCCTGCGAGAAGTTATCAGATAGCTTTTCTTTCCTGTCAGCAGAATAAACTGACTCCCAACAGAAGAACTTTAACAGCATTCTGTCAGGGAGACAGGCACATTTTAATTCAAAAAAAAAGAACAAAGCAGCTGCCACAAGACCAAATAACATCCTGCATTTTGCTTCTAAATACCACTGCAGCTCTTCAGGGCTCAAGGTTTCATTCATTACATTGCTGCAAGCAGAGAAAAGTGTTTTTCAAAGGAGCTTTCCTGAGCTAAGCATCCAAGTCTCAAAACACCTAGATTTTCTTTAGAAAGGCCCCCATACTATGAATGCAAAGTCCCTCAAAGCAGGCACTGGACAGGATAAACATCTATCAGGCATGACTGCAGCATTCATGCATAGAAAAACTGTAACACCCACATCAGTTGAGATTTTATGTGCCAGTACTGCTGGCAGGTGCATGACGTGGTCATGTTTTAAGTTCTAGAAAATGGTTCATCATTATTCAAATGACTTGATAATTAAGAACACTAGCACTTCCACTCCAAAGCAAACTTAGAGATGCATAATAAAACCCCACTTAAAAAGAAAGGCCATTCACTAACTGACTTTACTTTAACCATAGTTCACTTGAATACTAATTCAAATTGCTGTAAAGTGAGCCATTCAGTGTAGCAAAACACATCTTACAGTGATTGCATGAACTCCTGATCTTCCTTACTGCCCTGTGCCTTCCCTCCTCCTCCTCGACGGTCTTGACAAGTGGGGAGTTTATTCCCACCACTGTTTCCTCCAGCCTCCCAGTAGCAGTATCAGGGAAAGGAAAAATGAGACAAGAGCAATATCCATGGAGTATCTCAGTAGCAATCATTGCTGTGCCTGCAATCTGCACCCTAATTCATCTGTTCACTTTCAGGGTGGGAAGAGATTCTGCTTAGGCCACAAACATGTGACAGCTCAAGGCATAAAGCTGGAATTTGCTGTGTCCTGGCAGCTGCGCCTCAAGAAGATGAGTATACATTGAAAGGCAAGCATTTGGAGACACAACCAGTGCAGCCCAGATTCATTCAAGAGGATACTTGGCCTCACTGAAGTGGGCTGAGAACAGTTTGGAGCGTTGGAGGACCTGCTAGCACCGTTGAAAGAAAGAAGCCAATCTGACTTGCCCTGGGGCAAGTAATCTGTACCCTGCAATACAGGTAACATGATCATCAGCACAAGATACTGAATAATGGAAAAATTAACGGCACTCAAGGATCATTGTTCTGTGCCTTTTTTTTTTTCTCTAAAGGTTTATTGACACACAAATGTGAAAACTAGTTGCTTCCATCAAAAGTTGTTCTCTAGTTGGGCACCTCCAGATGGCCACACCCCAAGTTCTTCTGCTTAGGATGAAAGGGTGCATTAATGTACATCTTCCTTCTCTGCTTTGCTTCCAACCCATGCATGTGTTCACAAAACTGATACTCCCTGGTGGAATTGGGCTGTATCTGGCAATCTGTGAGGTTACGTTCCCATCAACCTGCGCAAGAAGATGCAGATCCACAATTTTGACTTGGACGAAACACTGACATGAGTTTACTTCATGAAGAAGGGAAAACTTGATAAAGATATTTAGACACCTACAGCAGCAAGCAGTCCCCAGAATGAATATATAAACTATAAGTTAACCTATATGGTACATATCTAAATCCTCAGATGACTACATATTTTTAAGAGCATTTGTCTGATGAGATTCCACTTCCTAAAATACTTGAGAATTGTTGTTTAGAATTAAACTTGAAGTAGCATGGCATATAAAAATAAATAATTACAATTTCATCAACACAAAGGAACAACTCTGATCTTTAAAAATGGAAGCACAATAACTTGGGCAAACAGAAATTAGGCTCATTTTTTCATAATTTCTCCAATTAAAGTTATATATTAGCTACAGTACAGTGTTATTACTAGACCCTTAGGCTTCAGAGCACACCATGCCACATGTTCATTTGGTTGCTAAAAAGCAGCACTTTTTTCCAAGGACAGTTGAGATTAATAGTTTGAAGTAATTTCCTTAATTTAACATGAAACTTGAAAATTTAAATTAGTCTCAACTTTAATAACATTTATTTCAGAAAATTCTAAGTATGTTAGTCCTTGAGCACTGATTATAAGATGGATAGAGTCCTCACGGTTAGCTGTCTTTTCTGTAATTGGAAACAAATTCCAACTATTAAATTTACAGAACTTGATAACACTACAGCCAACACTTGTCCCTGCAAAGACCCAGAAACTGCGAGGGAAACCATCACCCTACTGAAATCAATACGTGATTTCCAGTGGTTTTTATGGTACCAAGCAGGATCTATTTGTTCCACAAAGATTTCCAGTGTGAATGCAGGTGGGACGGGTGAAGGACAGGACGTCTCTATGCTTGACTCACAGAAGCTTATCACTACTCTAAGACATCCTTTTTCGGAACAGGATCAGAAACCCTTACACATCCTCCTTTCCTAGACAAAAAAAGAGAGGGTATAGGGGATAAGAGAACAATAAAAGAAATTCTAACTTGTACACACAGGCAAAAAATCCTCCTTGTTCTTCCAAGGAGAGCAACATCCCCAGCCTGGATACAGGCTTTGTAGATATTGCAATATGGCTGAGGGAATTCCAGTTACCCTCAAATTGTGTTCCTTTCTTTTTTTGAATGTACTGAAATCCCTTCCTTCTGTGATGCCTCTTCTTCCCTCCCAACTTTAGGAAGCCTCTTTCTCTGGCTGCTAGCACAGGCAGCTCCTGTGACTACCTGAAGACTTTTGAAAGCCAGGTCCCATTAACCACAAACCTGCCAAGGGATAACAAAGCTCTCCCTGAAGTCTCCCCCAAAGAAGCAAATCATAAGCTCAGCTCTTGCAGTCTGGGAAGGCTCACTTGACTGTCTTTATCTTCAAGGACTCCATTAGCAACTTCCCATAACATAGAGCATATTGTAAAACAGCACTGAAAATAAGGGATAATTAAAATGTATGAAGTGTCATATTCATAAAAGCCACAGGACTAAATAAAGTCTTGGAGGGCCCTCTCCTGTACATTCCGTATTTCTCTACATGCACAATGCACCTTCCTCTGTAAAATCTTCACTAGACAAAGCCAGTCTTCTCTGTACCTTTAAAAGTATCTGAAGTAGTATTTGATTAGTTTGTAAGGCATAGCTCCCAGTATAATTTTTCCTCCAAGCAAAAGACAGTTAAATGCAAAATTAACTCTCAGCTCAGATCTAGGAAGACTCAAAATCCAAAACCCATTTATGCAGTTACCAGGTTAGCAACAATTTGATTCATTACCAAAGAGCTAATCTAGACTCAAGAAAATTACTTTCATTTATGCATCTAGCCTAAGAAAATGCTAGCAATTGTCATTCCTTAGACGACAGGATTGTCAAAGTAACAGCTAACAACTGCACTAATGTGTACTTTTTCCTTTACAACGAAATATTTACTCTCTCTTGGCAAAGCACTGAGAAATCAGATAGTAAGGATATCACTGTAATGCTAATATTTATGTCTTACTGATTTTTGGTACTGTGAATTTAGATTAATGAGCAAACAGACCCCATGGAAACAACCTCTCTTACCTTGTCTTGGTTTGATTTATTAATCAATGCAATTACCAGGGACAAGCCCACAGAGAAATGCACTAAACAGTTCAGAAAGAGGAAAAACCTTACCCACACTTTTTTTCCCGGTGACTCTTTTCTCTTACTGCAACCAAAGGAACAGCAACAAAAATACCTATTTAAACAGTGAAACCCTATTACAACACTCCTAATAAAGAAATAACTGCAAAGACTTATTTTCTACATGGTTCATTTATTGTTACTGAACAGAGAAAAGAATAGCCTTTATGCTTCCTCACAAAGTAAAGTGATTTGCAGGGGAGAAAACAACTAGTGACCTCTCTTCCATTTAAAGGGAGCTACATATGACAAGGAGGGAAGAAAGATGCTTACAAATTAAAACCAAGCTGACAAATACCTTACTTCTTTAATCCTCTCTAGAAAATCCTATGGAAAGGTACAGAAGCATTTGTGGTAGATACTAAATGGTTAATATCTGGCCGGGATTCCCCGCCAACACAAATTCCGATGATTTGCCATTGGATGTTGTCAGCACCAATGTCCTGTTATAGTCCACAGAGATCCTCCCTGCAGCTTTCCTGCCTCGGGCATCTCTGATGTACGGGATCAGAGTCTGAGGCATCCCCGTTTATCAGGATGTTTCACTCACCACTCCTCGTGGTTGCTAAAAAGCGGTACCGCACACACACCAGGTACCGCTGCTCTTCAGAGGAAAGCACACGGGAGCAAGCAAGGCACCGAGGTCTAACATGGTAGGTCCGCACAAAAACTAAATGCATAAAAGCCTTTCTGGAAAAAGAGTTTGCTTTCCAGGCAAACCTTTAGTGATGAACAGCCCTGAAACATTCCCAAGTATTACACAGCTGTTTTACAGCTTCTGGCATTAAAGAGTTTACCAACACTCTGCAAGCATTCTACTACCCTCTGCTTGCATCCATCTTCATACTCAAACCATAATGCAAATATCTGGTTCAAACATCGCTGATCTAAATCAGCAAGTCATACAATACTGTCATATTAAACCAACATCAGGGCTTGTTTTCCTGCAGCATTCTGCCTTCTAGATGTAATTACTATACAATATATATCAGAACCAGAGAGAAAGGCATCACTCCGAGGGCTGAAATTGAGAAGAAATCAATACAAAGAAGATAAATGTTTCGTCAAAAGCTGCAGAGGTATTAACCCTCTCCCCAACTCAGTTTCTTTTTCCTTCAAATCATTTTACCATGGGAGAAACTGCTGGAAGGAATGGGATGTGTCTATCTGCTTAGCTTAGCATTTGGGGTTAGAAAAAAAAAAGGTATTTCAGGAAGAAAAATTTTTTTTAAGAAAATGAAAAAAGGGGGGGGGAAGAAAAAAAAAAAAAAAAAAAAAAAAAAAAAAAAAAAAGGAGA